>OY720344.1:32336032-32351032 GCA_963082975.1 Labia minor | reverse complement strand
TTCAATTCACCATTATGATAAGAAAATTGCCATTGTCACGGCATTATTGGATATTTTCATAATAATGACCAATAGGTTGATAACAGTTATTTCAAAATTATATGGATAATCATTCAACCACTTGGAATCGTGTGAATTACTTTTATATTAAAACGTGTTTATGTTTATCATTTGTTTTAGTTATAGGTCTCTTTTAATTTTCTTTTTGTAAAGTTATGTAAATGAAAACCTGTGTTGCTGTTACAAATAATAAATGATAATGACCGATTGTATCTTCGAAAAAAATTCATTCATATTTTTATTTCCTTCCAAAGTAAAAACATTTCTTATTTATTTATTTTTTTAAAACGAAAAGTATATAAAGAAATAATTTTAAAAAAAATGATGAATAATTAATTGAAATATTTTCAAAGAAATAACAATTCTCATCGTGGTTCATTTTAATATAAAATTATAAAATTATTCATGAGAATAACCGATAAATGAATTTCATGAAAAACATTTTTTTTTTAAAAAAAAAAAAAAAAACTTCCACTTCCATAATTAGTATATATTAATTTTTTTAAAAATATTCGTATAATGGTATTACATTAAATTGGAAAAGATTAAAACTGAATAGAGATGCGAGAATTTAATGAAGGTTTTCAAATCATATTTTCCAGTAGAATGTCCATGATGGATAATTGATAATTATTCTAAGAGATTCCAAATTATTATTATATTTATCACATGGCATCCTTTTCTAATTTA
This sequence comes from Labia minor, assembly GCA_963082975.1. NCBI lineage: Eukaryota > Metazoa > Arthropoda > Insecta > Dermaptera > Spongiphoridae > Labia > Labia minor. The sequence goes on along the minus strand of OY720344.1, from coordinate 32,350,282 downwards.
AAATGACGTTAAAAAAATGAAAAAAGAAAGTTTTACAAAACTGATTAGTAACCAAGTTTCAACTCGTTACCAACTATTTAATTAAGGTCATTTTGACATGCCAAGGGTGAGTTCATGTAGATTACAACAGTGCCTATGGGCTTCATTAATTACATTTGATAACGAGACCAGAATAAGGGGTCTGGGCGACGTGCAATCTTACGAGAAATTCTCATTAATAAGCTTCAGATTAGGATTCAGGTGGTTGGTCTCTATCTAAAATATTTAATTGACATCCATCCACAGTTTTCAGTCAATTTGTCAATTAGTTTAACTTTAATTGAAAATACTATAATCTGTTAAATATTATAAGTACAAGTGGAGAATATTGTTCTAAGAATATTGCGGTTCAGAGAGAGTAGTACAGGTATTAATAAATTGACTGGGTCTATTATAATGAAGTACCGGGACCCCGAGCCTCGGCTCGGTACTTAAGTTAAAAAAAATGATTCATTATTATTGGATTTGGCTGGTAATATTAATACCTGGGACACCGAGCTCTCGCTCTACCCTTTAAAAAATATTGATACACAATTCTTTAATTATTTATTACAATTATTAAATGTTACACATTTGCATCAATCTGATTAAAATTAATGAACTTGTGCTCCTCAATAATACATAAATATATAATATATAGGTACATATATTTTTTTTCTATAGTGTTTTTTTGAAAAACTGTTTAGCGCCCCAAGTGGTTATAAAACAAACTAAAGACAAAAAAACGTGCTTTGCAGCTTTTCGGAATTAAAAAAGCAAAATTGGCAGTCGTGGGACTGGCCGACAGAAGTGAAAACTTCTGCGTAAGAAATTTTAAAACAGACGAAATTCGCGCTATTTCACGAGAAAGATGAATTTCATATGCATGTATATATATATAACTTATATATTATTTTAAACATATATTTTAAACAAATTTGTAACTTATATTTATATATATATAAATACACAACTTTGTTTAAAATATTGCAATACGAACTGTTTTATAATTCTTATCTCTAACATAAAATATATATTTATTATGTGAAGTTCATTTCGTATAATTTTGATTATATATGTATATATGAAATGAACTTTACATAATAAATATATATTTATATGTTAGAGATAATTTATAAAACAGTTCTAATGACAATTCAAATTTCGCGCTCTGTTATAAGAAATTTGAAAGCAGATGGTTTCATGGTGTTGGTCACGATCACGCGAGTTCTATACTTTTTCCCCATCCCGCAAAAGTGCTCAACGCCGCTAAAGAAGTTTTCACTTCAAAAATTATTTAATATTTGGAAATATATCTGACTTATAGAAAAAATGAATATTAATTAAAGAAAGAAATAGTTTTTAAAATATCCTGAATAATATGTAACAATTTTCAAGATAGAAATTTATTACAATATTACAATTATTAACTGTTGCATCATTGCATCAATCTGATTAAAATGAATGGAACTTCGGGTACTCAATAATAATAAATAAAATAATATTAATAAATATATTGAATAATATTTTATTGAAAAAATATTAAAACTTATAAAACTATCTAAAACTTTATTAATAAAAGAACAATGAATAAATAAATATAGAATAGTAATTTATTAAAAAGTAAACAATAGATAAAAAGAAAAAAAAATAACAAAATCATTATTTTCATTTTTAAATAACGATTCACCCGGCGAGTTTCGAACCGACGAAATCCACTCGTTAAAACATCAGTCCAACCGCTGGACTATATGTATTTAGATAAAAAATTGTCATTTTTTTACTGTCTTAGCAGGCAGTATTAAAAATTTTGACGTTTTCCATATATAATTTTCAATTAAGAAATTAATAATGAAGCTGTATGTTTCAAGAGATATCATCAATAAAACTTAATTTTTCTTTATAAATACTATATCTAGTGTGAATTTGAAAAAAATCGTTAGAGCGGTTTTTGAGAACCAATATATATAGATAAATACATATATACAATTTTAGCTAGCATAATAAGATAAGATACATCCCATTCTACTTAACTATCTCAGAAATAATTTTATTTGTAAATACATAGTTTAAAAATTATCAATGAATTTCTATTTAATAAACGTAGAAATTTCTACTTTTTTAATCTTATATAATTACCTCTTTTTGTACCTTTATTGTCCATAGATCGATCATCTATCGATTTATTTTTTCAAAAACCATGAAAGTATTTTTTGTTATAAACCCTTGATAAGAAACCCCGCGCTGTTCATACAATGCCTACATCAGTGCGGAAAATCGGTGTTGGACAATGAATAAAAAAATATTAATATAAAATCTATCGATTGCCATATGATATATGTATATTTTTATTTTTATTTATAAATAATTAAATATTATTAGAATGAATCCATTTATTCTAAAAATTTTTATTTTATGGATATTATAAGATCGTATTTATTGAATATTTTAGTTGAAATAAAATACATAAAATAATTATAATTTTAAGTTACTATTTATGTTATTAATAATAATCATAATATAATATATAATTAAGTATGTTATGTTTTCCAAAGCATACTTTTGTAATTTTTTTTTTATTTATCTATTTGTTGACTCCTGTTATTAATTACATTAATTAAGTAAAAAATAATTTAAATAATTTTTATTGTATATGGGACATAAACAATTTTTTACCAAAAGATACCCTAATAAGTGAATTTTATAATTTTATGCATAATTTGTTATGTAGTGTAACTTGATATTCAAAACAAATTCACTAGTGTATGTAAAATAGTATTTATATGAGAGCAGAGACCTATTAACATGTTAGTCACAAATTTAATTTCCAATCTCCATCTATCTATCTCTCTGGCACTACAGAACTCGAAAGTTCTTGCCCGCAACAACCACAGTTCTCCAAGAGCCCCTATCCTGAGTGACACCCATCCAATTCCTATTTTCTCTCATCTCTCTTATGTCTCTTCCTATATTATCCGCCCACTGCGTTCTTGGTCTTCTAGCCGATCGTTTGCCAATCCCCGTCTCCCCACCAATATATTTTTCGCTATTCTTTCCTCTCCCATTCTAGCCACATGTTCTGTCCATCTTGATACTAATATTATTAATATTGAATAACAATAATTTAAATATATAAACATAAAGGATAGCATAACCACAAAAATATATTTTTTTTTTATAAATTTCTTAATTATACATTATATTTTTTAACAACAAAAGGCATAAAAAGAAAATTTTGAGTGCATATTATTAGTGCGGAAGTGACTCATACATATAAGTATATTCTAGCGATAAAATAAATAATATGCTATGCAATTAGGTACAGTTGTCTAGATTAATCTCTTCAACACGAGATGAGTCATTTTTTCATTCTAAAGTGTCATTTTCAATTTGATCATAAAAGAAATTATGGAAAGAAATCCGTATGAAGTAGAATGATACAAAAAAAAATATTGATGGCTGAAAAGATTAGATAAGAAATAAAAAAGACTTAAACCTGTTTGTAGATATGATTAAATTTACTATCATTTATAAATACTAATGAAAATGACATCGCTAAATTTCTTTTATAAATTAAAAATTTCGAGACTGAGGGGTTGGAATGAATGACTAGTCAAATATATTCAAATAATACACTTTACTTTAGAAAATAAAATAAAAAGGAGTAGATAAATTATTATTATTCCTCCTTTCAAATTATACATATATCCTATCTAATCCCAAAATTTAGTCTCGTTTTTAGAGACTTAGAAAACAAAAATTAGTTTTAACGAGAAATGAATATAGTATGACAAAATTTGTCATTTTTTTGTATATTATTTATATAATTATTTGTATAATTATGTGTATAATTATATGTATAATTATTTGTATAAATTCCAATTCATTCGAATATGCTTTTTTTGTTCATTAGAGACAGACACTCTAAATTATTGTTAAGATTTAATTATGCCTTTTTATGGCTCCTTGAATCCTTCAGCATAAAACTTGATTTCTTGTGGTATTTATTTTTTGATTCTTAATTATTGAACCTTTAAGAAAAAGCCAAGAAAATAATGCTAATTTGTTTAAAAGTTTTCAATATATTTACATTTAAGATTTAATTATAATTATTATATATATGTTTTATAAATATATCTATCTATAATATATATCTCTGTCGCTCTACATAATTCGGGAGTTCTTGGTCGCAGCAACCACATTTCTCCAAGTGTCCCTATCCTGAGCCACAACCATCCAATACCTACCCTCTCCCATCTCTCTCACGTCCCTTCCTACATTGTCCACCCATCGCTACCTTGGTCTTCCAAGCAGACGTTTCCTAATCGGTCTCCCCCACCAATTCTTACCTCGCCCATTCTAGCCACGTGCCTTGTCTATCGTAACCTTCTCCATTTTATAACCCTAACTATATTCGGAGATGCATAGAGGATTTTATAAATATACTTATATATCGTATAAATATTATTCATTATATAACCATATTGCCATATTATATTACTCTTTTCTTATTAATTTCAAAATATAAAATTAGGAAGAAAATGGATTAAAAATCTTATTTTATTATTAAAATGAATTTATATTCGTCTTCAATTTAAATAACTGAAATTGTTTTGTCAAAATGGAAACCTGCTATATTTTTATTCTTAAAATATTATGATCTAAGATCTAAATTAAATTAATAGAAAGGTATTTATTGATTTGTTACCCAAAATAGTCACCAAAAATATTTTTATAAAATTAATTATATAGTTGCAACACTTGAAACATATATCTACTAAAATTGCTATTTTTTATTATTTTTGAAAGTCATCAGCTTTATTATTTATTTATTTTATATTAAAGTTCATGATGGTTATTTACACTTACATGTATTTATTGGTATGGTCTAATTTGTTAGTAAATAGTGCCAGTTATTTATAAGATGCTAAACAAAGTGGATTTGTGATTTATTTATGACGTTTTATGATAGAAAATTCAATGAGTTAGTCTTTAAAAAAATTAGAAAAAATTTTTATTTAGTAATGTCTTTCTTTAAAATTTAGTACGAATTCACCTTGTAAGGAAACAGTGATACATGATTATGGATTTTCAAAATATTTTCAAAATTTCTACATAAATTATAAATAAGTTATAAATTCTTAAAGTAGTTAAAAAATAAATAAATATATTAGCAAATAGAGAATAGGTGTTGTTGTCTTTTGGTGTTGTTTTGAATTGTTCAGTGAGTGAATGAATGATTATTCATTCGCTTAATAAGATTTCCGATAATAAATTCAAGGACTATCGATAAAAGGCATGATTCGTTGAGGTCGATCGCCATATTAAGTGGCGGGGTAAATAAACTTCGATTCCGGAAGCACTTAAACCAGCCTATGAAAAGGCATCTGGCAAGACAGAAAAACTTATAATTTACCTATAATTTACATGGAGACAATTAACGAGCCAGAGAGACACAAGTGAATAAAAAAACAATCGAACACTGCTCATAAATTAAAATGAAATATTTATTAATAGGTTGAGTAAATTCATTCAATGTTCATGTTATTTTTAACCACACTTTCACTTTTTCTAGATTTTGTATAGACAAAATAATTTGAATTTGATCTAATTAAAGAATTTATTTTTTTTGATCCTTGAATCTAAAATAATTATTTCTACCAATGATGTTTATGTCACCATGCCTTAATAGAAAAAATATGTTTTGGTGATAATAGAAATAATAAGTTGACCTGTGGCCAGGTCCGAACCGACCGACGGTTTGAAATAAATTAATTTCCAGCTACAGAAACAATTTCAAATAATTTTCAAATATCTATTAATGTAATAAAAAACAGATATGGATACATAAATAATAAATATAAACATTTTTAATTTTATTTTATTTATAATATATATGCAAGACCAGGTTGTGACGTCATGAATGGCTGGATGACGTCATATAATTTTAAATCAAGAAAAAACTAATAAATATGATTTTTCTCGAGGATAAAACCAATACAAAGTGCATGATTCGTGGTGATATATAAAAAAATCTCCTTTGGTGTGAAAATAACCCTTTCCTTCCTATCGTCGATCGCTAATACTACCACTTCCGGTTTCCGGAATTGCACCAAAAGTTGATCAATTCATCCCACTGATGCATTAAGTAAATATACCAAATTTCATCAAAATCGGTTGAGCCGTTCAGGCTGTACACATCTATACGGACGGACGGACAGACGGACGGACAGACATCATGCTAAAAATACTTTTTTCTGTTTAGAAAATGCATGATTCGTGGAGATATGTAAAAATCTCCACATGTGAAATTTGGTGTGAAAACAATACCTCCCTTACTATCGTCGGTCGGTAAAAATTTATATGGAGACAAATGTTTATGAGTCAAAATTCTTATAAAAATAATGAATAAATAAAAATTTATCAGAGAATTCAAGGAAAATAATTAGAATGCATCTTAATGTTTGCAATATTATTTTATATATTTTCATAATTATTATTCTCATTAATTAAAATAATATAAAATATATATTATGATTGCCTGGACCTTCTCCTCTTTGAATAATAATTAAATAAAAAACAGTAATTAATTAATACAAGGCTTTACAATACAAATTTAGAATTCCAATTATAGAGATTATCAGATTATTATTAAAATTTTATGATGTTTTCTGTAAACTTTTAGGATTATTTATATACATGTGTCATTTGACAAATAACTTTTTGAAATTTAATTAATATTTTGATAAAATTTAATATCTTAAGTGAAAAGTTTAAAATTTTATAATCTTTATATATACTATTAAAATAATTATTCAAGAATGGCAAACATAGAAACTGGATAGGCAATATCTTTAATAGAACATTGAGCATAAATAAATAAAGAAGAGTTAAACCTTCAGTTAACCCAAAGTAGATTTAAAAAAACAGATTGAAAGTATTCTCCTGGGTAACTTACAGATTGCTTAACATAAATGTTCAGCGATAAGTTGTTTGCAACACACGAAGGACCATATACTAGTGAATACATAAATTCATATGTATTTAATGCTACAAAAACAATTTATTTTTAGTTATATAGAAATGAAATAACTAAATTAAAAATTGTAGATTGATTAAATTTACACTCTCTCTGAAACAAAAGAAAAAAAATACATTTTTAGGTTTTAGGTTTTAATCTAGTGTCTAGTGAATTTATGATTTAAAAAAAAAACATGCAAACAACCAAGATTCATAAAATGTTCATATATATATTTCAAATTTCGAACAAAATACGTTTTAATTAATTGATAAAAATTGGACCACAATAAAAAAACCTAATCCATTATTCACCTGAAAAGCTGATTGGTTAGTTAGTTAATGTGGTTTTATTATTTTTTTATTTATTTTTTGTTTGGTTATGTTTTGTTCCATCTTTCATTCATATTCAAGATCCCCCGGGGTTACTGTGTAGTATAACACACAAGCTGAAAAACGTTATTTTTCAATACTTAACGATTGAAATATTCAATAACGTTCTCTTTTAATATATATAATATATATGTAATATATGATATAAAAAGTATATTATATATATATATATATATATATAAATAAATTAAATCATATGAAAAGAAAGATAAAAGAAACAGGAAGAAATTATAATAATGGTTTAATTTTTTGAATATGTAAAAAAATCATTATAATATGTAGTATAATATTTGTTTAAATTAAGGAGAGAATGTTTTTCAAAAACATCAGTTTTTTCTATGTTGGAAGGAGTTTACATTATGCACATTATCTTCAATTTTTGTTAAAGTTTCAAGAATTGGAATTTCCCTTATTAATTCAAGAGATTGAGTGAAAGAAAAGTAAATACCTTATATATTTATATTCTAGACAAGTTTTCCTTTATTTTTCATTCAAGATAATTTATTGCAAATGAAAAAAATGTATAAAAATATTGAAAAGAAAAGAAAAATTAAAATCCAGTGAAATCAAAACAAATGATATTTCTGAATAAGGGAATATCTACATATATATTAAGTTTTTTCTATTTTTTTAAATACTTTCATTAGAAAAAAATTAAAATTATTTTGTTATATATAATTTCCTTGTAAAAATTTTAAATTATAGAAAAAAATTCATTTCAAATATAAAATGGCTGAAATTTGATGAGGGACTGGGAAAATTATTTAATTTAGTACCTCATAGTCTTTATGCTTTATGCTTGAGAATATTAGGAAAATTGAGAGCGTGTTGGAGAAGAGAGAGAGAGAGTGTAGGTGACTTGATGAGATTGGTAAAGAGGCTAGGGAGTTGAAATGTCGTTGACGAGAGATGCTTGAAGGGATGTGGTGCTGTTGGTAGTGGGCACCGAGATATAATTTAACTCAGAATATAATACTTCAAAGTTAAATTTATAAAAAAAGCATTAAAAAATAATTGATCTATAGAATAACATAGTATGAAAAATATTTTTTAAATTTTAATTATTAAAAAACCAGCTGATCGGAAGTATCTCTTTTCGTCATTGATTTTACACTTTTTACCGGCCGTCGATAGGGGAAGGTATTGTTTTTACACCAAATTTCACATGGGAAGATTTTTACATATCTCCACGAATCATGCATTTTATTAACGGAAAAAGTATTTTAGCATGATGTCTGTCCGTCTGTCCATTGTGTATCCACATATAGCTTGAACGGATCAACGGATTTTGATAAAATTTGATATATTTACTTAATGCATCAGTATCATGAATTCATCAATTATTGATGTATATCCGGAACAGGAAGAGGTAGTTTACAAAGTATTAATTTTATATTCATCGTCGGAAATTTTTTATTATATTAAACTATGGGGTGAAATAAAAAATACATATATATATATATATATTGTTGTTTTTAATTATTTTTAAATCATAGATCGTTTCTGTCACAGCTCATTTTTTGCATTTTTTTTTCAAAAACAGTAACAATAAAAAGAAAAAAAAGTTGACCTGTGGCCAGGTCCGAACCGACCGACGGTTTGAAGTAAATTAATTTCCAGCTACAGAAACAATTTCAAATAATTTTAATATATCTATTAATGTAATAAAAAACAGATAGAAATACATAAATAATAAATATAAACATTTTTAATTTTATTTTATTTATAATATATATGCAAGACCAGGCTGTGACGTCATGAATGGCTGGATGACGTCATATAATTTTAAATCAAGAAAAACTAATAAATATGATTTTCCCGAGGATAAAACCAATACAAAGTGCATGATTCGTGGTGATATATAAAAAAATCTCCTCATGTGAAATTTTGTGTAAAAATAACCCTTCCCTTTCTATCGTCGATCGCTAATACTACCACTTCCGGTTTCCGGATTTGCACCAAAAGTTGATCAATTCATCCCATTCATGATGCATTAAGTAAATATACCAAATTTCATCAAAATCCGTTGAGCCGTTCAGGCTGTACACATCTATACGGACGGACGGACGGACAGACATCATGCTAAAAATACTTTTTTCTGTTAAGAAAATGTATGATTCATGGAGATATGTAAAAATCTCCACATGTGAAATTTGGTGTGAAAACAATACCTCCCTTACTATCGTCGGTCGGTAAAAATGGAAAATATAATAATAAAAGAGCTAAGTGTTATTTGTTTGATGTTCTCGTCTCAGATTAATATTATTGGTCTCAACTCTTTTTGTTTAAGCATTTTACTCTAATTATTCTGTTAATGTTATTAAGAAGTTTTTGATTTGTATAGTAATATCTTTAAAAAGTCATTAGGCTATAATTTGACGTGTATTAGATGACGCATTCAGTCTGTTTAAAATGCTATTTATTTCTCTAGACAAGAGAATTTTTCATTCTTAAGTTCAATTTATTTTCGTTACTTTCTTCTTAGAGAGCGAGATCTTCTGCCCTTTAATAATAATCCATTAATCATATCATCTAACTGGTGCAATGAAAAGTGAATGGACTCAGGATGCATGCAAGTGCCAATGACCTTAACGTCCAGACACCTCCACGTCCACAACCTCCACAGGCGTAGGACGTCCAATTTCCAATGCTATTGTTTTAAAACGCGAATAATGCATTAAGAATTTAAATTTGAAAATGGTGTTTGAAAACAAGTACACCGCGAAGTAATAGATATCGTTATTGATGCTTAGACGTTTATTCTATTAAACTACGAAATTGAATGAATTTAATAAAGCTGTTCTATATTATGTATAATAACAATGTTTTGGCTGATTAGTGAACAATTGGAGTGTAATAGAAATAGATCAAGTTGAGAAACATGGAACTTAGGAGGAGGATATTTATAATTTTGTTTATAATTATATAATAATTAATATTTTTACATAAATTTTTATTAATTTAATTAATAATTATTTTTTTTCAATTATTTATTAGTTTATTTTTTTATTTTTATATAATTATAATTCATTCATATTTTGTAATAATTACTTAATATTTTAGTACCGGGACCCCGAGCCTCGGCTCGGTAATTAAGTTAAAAAAAAATAATTCATTATTATTGGGTTTGGCTGATAATATTAATACTTGGGGCACCGAGCTGATATACAATTCTTTAATTATTTATTACAATTATTAAATGTTGCATCATTGCATCAATCTGATTAAAATAAATGGAACTGGGGTCCTCAACAATACACATAAATATGTATTATTAGGTATGTTTCTAAGTGCATGAATATTTTTTTTTATTGGAAGAATGATAAATATATATTGTAATTTATAATTATAAAATATTATTAAAATATATATTTTTAATTTTATTTCGAAATTTTAGCTAGCATAATAAGATAAGATAATTTTTCACTTACCTATATAAGAAGGGGAAGTTTAGCGATTAGCTTTCAATGGAAATACTCATTTTAAGATCCCCAAAGTTAAAAAAAAATATAACTCCGTGTGTATGTGAACAGCATAAAACGAAAATGTACTCAAACTCTTTATTTAAGACATGCCTTGAATGCTACATTAACTTTTGTGCTATAGTTGGCTGACTGGAATTATCACATTAATTTACTATTTGATCATTTCTCCAAAATCTGCTCTATTTGATTATATTTATGACTGAAATATCATAAATTTTTCTAATCAATTTTATATAAGAAACTTAAACAAATGTATATTTTTTTAAAAAAAAAGTATCTTTTACGAATAAAAAATATTTTAATCTGTGCAAAATTTATAATTTTCTTAAAAAATAATAAATTTTTACGATACTGCATATTTCGAGCTCAACAGGATAAGAGAGATAGATATGAAATAAATCTTTTAAGGATTTATTAATCTTATTGAGGTAAACAAAAATAAATATCAGAATTGAATTGTCAAAAATTATAATAAATCAATAAACGAAAAATGGAATTGGAATTGAAACGAAAAATTATCGTGTGTTATTGCTTTAGATGTTTAAACTATTAAAAAAAAAATAATTTCAATATTATACAAAACAAATTTGAACAACTAGAAAATTTTCCGAATTGTCTAAGGACTAGAAATTAAGAAATACCAGCATAATAAAAAAATAAGCTGGAGTGTCTCCACTCGACTATCTCGCATTTGAATTGGATTAAATAACATAATATATTATATTTAAATTAAATTTAATTAATTATAAATTATAAATAATAAATATTAAACCAGCACATGTTTGGCTTTTTATTGATGGCATCATGGCACGTGTTGGCGCGTGAGATTTGCAGTGTTCAAAAATTAATTCTGGTACTTTCAGCGATTCAATCAAGCTGAAATTCTATATATAGCAGTTTTATACAATTATTAATCATGTGTAAAATTATCAAACATATATCTTTATCTTTACGGTTCTTCTTCGTTGTCGATAACTTCTTAGCGGAAGTGTCGTGGCCCTAATAACTCCACAGGAGTCATAGGGTGTTCATGGGAAAATTTGACCGAAGTGGTTTCCCCTTGCCTTCTTCGGTGGGGCAGCCGATGTTAAATTGAATTAGATTTTTATATTTATTAATTTATTAATTAAATAAATATATAATCTTGAGTTCTATGCTGGGATTCGAACTCAGGCTTCCTGTGTAGAAGTCTAGTACTCTACCCACTCAGCCATGCTGCCCCATCTTTACGGTTACTTTAGAGGAAAAAAAAAAAAAAAATCAAAACGTTGTAAGTAATGACCCTCTTCCGGTTGAGCTACATTTCTCAAAAGATGATAGAAAACTATGAATTTTGAATAATGTCCATGTTCCAAATTTCATCATTCTAGCTCAAACAGTTTTTGCGTAATCTTGACTACATATATACACACACACGCACACACACACACATACACACACAGACATTTTTCTCAACCTTAGTGAAAATGATTCAGGAACCTTCAAAACGTATAAAACATCAAAATCTCAACATCGAAAATTTTCGTGATCGCAATACTATCTCTTACGAGATAGTAAAAATTCATTCTCACACAGGATTATAAAATAGAAATTTCATAATATAAAGAAAATAAAAACATTTTCCAAATATTTTCCCTTACATCAGTATCGTTGATGGGGAAATAATGTCAGCCAACACGAAAGGACATTAATTAAAAAAAAAAAATTGAAATTATTTCAAGCTGAAACTTTATTTTATTTATACGGTCATCAATTCAATATATTCACTCTATCTCTTTTCCACTCTGTCTCTATTTCCCTCTTAGTCATGCAACCCGTTTAGATTTATGCAACAGGTGAAATGATATATTTGGTTATCAATTTTCAAAATAAAAAAAATATATCCATTTATCTAGACACAATCACATCCTTTATAGATAGTAGAGGAGGGATTTAAGTAAATTGACATATATTTAGAACAGGATACAAATAAAAAGAAAATAAATTAATTTCTAACGACAATGGTAGGATTCAAAAAAAATCTATTCATTGAATATTAAAAAAAAAAAATATGTCTGTTTTTTTTAAACTGATATGCAATGCCCAAAGCAGCTTGCAGATAAGAATAATTAAAGGATTCATCTTCTAACTGCTAAGTGATAGGAATATATTCTGACTGGCTGCCCTAGATTCCATTTATTTTTTTTTTTTTCCTTTTTTAATTTTTTTTACATTTCCATTAGATGATTAAAACATTAAAGTTAGAGCAAAGCTTGAATATAAACTTACTCATTTTAAAATACGTATAAAATTCAGTTTCAAACTACTATCATAATTATCATATTTATATTATGACTTATTCAGTATTCTAATTGGTTAATAATATTTTGATACTATAGAATATATTGTATTATGTATTTATAATATATATAAGTGGAATATTTATAGAATATAAAATAAATTTAAAATTTCATAGGTTATCAATTTTACGCCTCATATTACATTGACAACTTCAATCAATTTTCTTTTAAACTGATAAATTTTTTTAAATAGTTTATATATAAAATTACTTTCGTAAATGCTAATCATCTGTAGATAACGTACTTGAAGAATTATCTAATTTAAAATAAAATTCATTAATAATTATTTTTTATTAAAAATAAGTAATTATTAATTAAACAGATATTTATATATAAATAATATATAAATGATTTTTTAGAGAGATAATTAAGAAATTATATAAATTATGTGATTCACACTAAATATTAAATAATATTTAATAAAATTAAATATGTTTAATAATAAAATAAGATTCATTTTACATTTTAAGCATTATTATTTTACAATATATATACTCAATACTTTATACATAAATCTCGGTGGGGTAAAAATAAATATATATTATATCTCGTGAATGAATAAATATACTATATGATATTAAATAAAGTTTATTTTATCAAACACCACAATATTATTATTAACAAATAATTACAGAAAAAGATATAATTAAAGAATAAAATAATCATGTTTGCAAAAAATATACTAACCCTTTGACTGCTAAAAATAATAAATAAATAATAAAATAAAATAGAGATTTTTTGAGACACCCTGTATATAATATATACATTTGTATATAGATTCTCAAAATAAATATCATTCCAATTAAGTATAATTAAGCTATAATAATAATTTATAGAAGGGTAAAGGCTTTAATAAGAATTAAAATACATTTTTCTTATCAATTATTAAATTAATTATACACTGAAAAGAATTTATAGGTATAGGTAGTAGATATTCTCTGGAAATAAGAACCTATTCTTATGCAAATTGAATGAGATACAATTTTTTTCATTTACAT
>OY720344.1:31961634-32335832 GCA_963082975.1 Labia minor | reverse complement strand
AAATGATCATTAAAATAGAGAAATGATAACAGTTTGGTTAAATTCTAGATTTGTTTGAACGAGAGTAAAGGAATTTTATCATAAATTAATTATTTCAAAAATGTTCAGAGAAACTTTATAATTTTAAATTTTTTGTTTTAAGACCTCCAAGACTTGATTCTTTTTTCTCCATCAGAGATCTCGTTTTATTTTTAATGATTTTCTGAAATACATAAAACAAATATAATTTCAACAAGCAATTTCTATCCTTAACTCCTGGGTTTTTATTTATTTTTGGGTCATAAAAACCACGAAGTGGATGTTATTTTCATTAACTTTTTAACTTTCATTTCCAAGTGTTAACGACTAAACTTCGTATTAATATTTTATAATATATATATAAATGGCAGAAGTTAACATCTATAAACTATTTTCCTTTGGTTATAGAAGTAATGTCTGTTATATCATTTTAAAAAATAAATTTTGTAAAATATCAAATTTTCTTTTCTTAGAAAAAGGTCTAGTTATTTAGAAGGATTTTTTATTTTAAAATTGTAACACACACATACACACATTTTTGATGCACAAAACAAGTTGATCCATTGTAGAAATTTAATTGATTAAATATTAGGACATAAATTTTATAGTATTATTATATTATTGTAAGTAAATTGAAATATAAAAATTATAAAAATGAAATTTTCTGGTGGGAGTTTCTCAGCATCTAATTTCATTTTTATTTTTTTCACCTTATATAAAATATTAGTATGATAATAATCTTTTCTTAATCTCTTTAAGGAGATGAAAATTAAAACAGATAAAAAGTAAATACCTCTATAGGAGCGGATTTATTTACTTTACTTTAATAAATGGTCGTAATCAATCTTTATAGTGATTAAGATAAGGATATATATATATAATTATATTTACTGTCTATTAAGTCTCCAAACCACAGAATAAGTATTTAATTGAATTATTTTAAGCAATAAAACAAGAAAATGAAAATAAAATATAAAACTGATGAAATCGTTTTGAGGACAGTACAATATATTATTGTTAACTTATAAAATCATCTAAATTTAAAAAAAACTAAAATTAAAATAAAATGACCATGTTTGACCTCAATATTCAGTCCATCATTTGAATTTTTAATATTATTCATATTTGTTCATATTAAAATATTTGAAAAAATAGTATTTTTTTAGCAAGAGCAATTTTTTTTAATACACTTATTCTTACGGATTATAAAAATTTACGAAAATTTACGAGATTCATATAAAACGAAATACATGTATTTTCTGAATGTCGCTTAATGCAAATCAATTGTTTCTTACAAATTAAAATATTAAATAATTGTTTTAAAAAATATATTTTTATTTGATATGCATATGACGGTAACTTATCTTCATTATCCATATAATTAATATTAAAAATTCATATAAAAATAATTCGACTATAAGTTTGTATATTTATATACAAAGACAAAAATCTTGGATCCTATATTTTAGATTTTAGAAAAATTATTTACTATTTAATGCTAACGATGTTAATTAATAATTAAAATTAGTTTATTAAAGTATTGAATTTAACATCATATAATAAATCAATTTAGATTTAAAAGTAATAATAATTTTATAAATAAAAACTAATAAAAATAGTTCGCTTGAAACAATATAAAATAACAGTGATAGATAAGTTGATCTGTGGCCAGGTGCGAACCGACCGACGGTTTGAAGTAAATTAATTTCCAGCTACAGAAACAATTTCAAATAATATTAATATATCTATTAATGTAATAAAAACAGATATGGATACATAAATAATAAATATAAGCCTTTTTAATTTTATTTTATTTATAATATATATATGCAAGACCAGGCTGTGACGTCATCAATTGCTGGATGACGTCATATAATTTTAAATCAAGAAAAAACTAATAAAAATGATTTTCCCGAGGATAATGCATTAATCGAGGTGATATATAAAAATATCTCCTCATGTGAAATTTGGTGTGAAAATAACCCTTCCATTCCTATCGTCGATCGCTAATACTACCACTTCCGGTTTCCGGATTTGCACCAAAAGTTGATCAATTCATCATACTGATGCATTAAGTAAATATACCAAATTTCATCAAAATCCGTTGAGCCGTTCAGGCTGTACACATCTATACGGACGGGCGGACAGACGGTCGGACGGACAGGCATCATGCTAAAAATACTTTTTTCTGTTAAGAAAATGCATGATTCGTGGAGATATGTAAAAATCTACACATGTGAAATTTGGTGTGAAAACAATACCTCCCTTACTATCGTCGGTCGGTAAAAAGATTCTCATTTCTTTTTGTTGATGAAATTTTTAAACCACTTTTTCATGACTAAAATCGGTCGGATTCAACTATTTTTTTAACATTTTTTTTTTCTGTTATTATTTATTATTAAAATCAGATATAATGATTTTTCGTGAAGTTAAAGATGTTCATTTGAGAAAAGAAACGTCGTCTAGGATGTTTTTTTCTTTTAATCTTTGGTTGGAAAACTTGTTTTCGAATAGTTCAGCCAGTGGTAATTAGGCTTAAACGATTCAAGGTGACGAAGCTTCTCTGTTTCTTAGTAATTAGAAGTGAACGAGGAATAATCGATGGCGAGAAAAAGATGGTAGCCAATGAATTACGAATTAATAGTCGCCAGAGTAAAGAATGCAAGAAAAAGCTTTAATTCGAAATTTAAAATTGATGAGAAAGAAAAAGGAAGGATATTGAGGAAACCAATTAATATTATTAAAAAATAAATTATTATTCACTTCAATATTATTGCTTTATAAAAAAAAATTAATTATAATATTTAATATAAAATAATAGAAATCTTAATTAATCGAATCGAATCGAATTATTGACATGGGAAAAGTCTAAGCACAAACACTATAATAAATTGATAAAAGAAAATTTTGACAGATTAAAAATTCGATAGAGTTGGCGTGGTTCGGGGTAAGAATATCTGGATGAATGTCATTTCTGCAGAAATTTTTTTTCAAATTTCATAGATTAAAGTAACATCAGTTATAGCAATTATAATTAAATTAAAAGTTAAATTAATAGCAATTAAAATATAACGAAAAATACATAAAGAGTTATTATATAATTTTTTATTCCAAAAGAATATAAATAATCAATATTATATTTATTTTCAGGTAACATGAGATTGTCGATCAATTCTTATTCTATTTTATATATTAAGAAAAAAAAACTGGCAATAACAAAAGAAGGAATGTAATATGAAAATGAAGTCAGCTGTTAGTTAAATTGACTTCCCACTCAGAAATATTTATGGAAATATATGATAAGTCGAACAAGGAAAATACAATTCAGCTTTAATACAAGAAAATTGTTTAACAATTCTATAACAAGAAGAAAGTGTAAATGGAAATAAATTAGTTTAAAATATTATCATGAAAATCTTTTGAAATATTATTCTACAGACCTTTCTTATGTTTCATTACCATTATATCTACCAATAAAAAATATTTTTAATATTAGAATGTTACAAGTATTACATGAAATAGGAAATTTCTTATAAAATTTTATTGTAAAAAAAAAACTCAACGGGAATTTAATATTTTTGAAATTTCCTCTTTGGCAATTGCACTGTGTTCTGTATACAATCTTATTAATAAATTTTATATACTATTCGTTTATTTTAATAACGGAACTAAACAAAACTTAAAAGAGCAACGATACCCGATTTGTTATTGAAACTTTAACCGGCCATCAGGAAGCTGATTAATGGCGCTTCACTTGACTTTTTTTCTATGAACAAGTGTGTTGACAATCGGCCAAACAGGAGACGCCAGTTTTCTTTTGTAATTTTTTTTATCATCCTCATCTCCTTATTGATTTAATTTTAACTAAATATTATTTTAGAATGAAACGTTGGCTAACATATTTCCTAGTTTCTTGCAAATGACCTTGAAGCTGCCATTCATTTTTCATTTCATCTGGCACTGTTTGTATCTCCAAGATTAGAAATACTTTTAATAGAAGTGGGATATGCATTTAACCGAAAAAATCAAGAACATAGCATCGTCATAAAACTGATAATATTATAAATTCTTTTAATAAATCAAAACTCATATTTTTTCTATAAAATGATTCATTATATATGATGAAATTATGGATTCAAATGGCAATTTCAATTTTAGCAATCTTAAATTGTTTTTACAGTGACCCTCAAAAGAATTCCTCTGGTACAGACCGACGCCTAATAAATATGCAACCGAGTCTTCTCATTTGATTCCCTATCGAGAGAAGCCACCACCACATAGGACAGTAAAATAATACGATTGGATTTAAATTCTATTTGGAAGACCTGGGATTAATGTATTATTGTAGAAATAAAGATATAGAATTATAGTATAGCACTATAGTTCTTAAAATTAAGACACATTAAATTTTTTAATGATTTGCCTTTAATTTTAAAAATAGTTTTTTTTTATAAAATAAAGTAATTTTTTCTTGAAATTGTTAGGGCCTTGTTTATATTAAATCAAGAGAGAGGCGGTAGGGATTATGTAAAAGTTGATTCTTCCCAAATGAGATTATTTTATCAAAAATTTAAAATTTAATTTGGAACTCTTTCAACATGATTAGAGTTTGAGAATATTCTTCCGGTTTACTCTTTAATTAAAATAATTTTAAATAATACGTATATAGTGAAAAGGATTATATCTATGTAATATAAAACTTTTCGTGTAATTATACAAATTATAATTAATAGAAAGATATCATAATAATAATTACTATCTTTCATTTAGAAAGAAATGTTATTATATTATTAGAAAATGATATGAAATTAAATTCATTAAGAAGAAAAAAAAAGAATTTGGGTGAATGTAAGAAATTAATTTATTAAATGCAAAAAATTTAGTGAAAACACGAAAAGGTGGATGTGTGATGTGACAGGGACGACCTTTAGCTTGACTGGATCATGTTCTCACCTCTAACCAATTGGAAAAGTGAAGAGGGAAGAAAGAAATATAGAAAGGACAATTAAATTACTTATATATATATATATTTAAAAATATTTAATATACTATTAATACATACGAAGTCTGTTCAAAAGAAAAGGTGAATTTTGAATTTTTGCGGGTTGTGTACATTTTATTATCGAATTTTTTTTTGTTATGCTGGTACACATGTTTCTCATATGTTGACATTATCAGCCATTTTGTAATTTGACAACTGAAAAAGTTTTTGGGTGTTCTTCGATTTTTACTTAAAAAAATGGATCAAAGAATCTGTATAAAATTTTGCTTTAAAAATGGAATAAAGTGCTCCAACACACTTAAAATATTGACTGTGGCATACGGCGAGTCTACTTTGTCTCAAAAAAATGTATATGAGATTAGCAAGAGAGTTACAAAAGCACGCAAAGTTTGATCAAATGTGAAGGTTTTGCTCACTGTTTTCTTCGATTACAATGGCGTGGTGCATCATGAGTTCTTGCCATTAGGTCGTACTGTTAATAAGGAATAATACAAGAAAGTTATGCAACGTTCGCGTGAAACAATACGGCTCAAACGATCGGAATTGTATAATTAAAAAACAATTCATGGATTCTGCATCACGATAATGCTCCAACTGACATATTGCTTGTTCGTGATTTTTTGGTCAAAAACAACACCGTAGTCATGCCTCAACCACCGTATTAATCAGATTTGGCTCCCTGCGACTTTTTCATATTCCCAAAACTGAAAAGACCAAAGAAAGGAAAGTGTTTTGCCAAAGTTAATGAGATAAAGTTGGAGAATCCACGAAGGAGCTGATGGCCATTCCGAAAATCGCAATTCAGAAGTGCTTCAAAGATTGGAAGAAGCGCTGGCATAAGTGCATTATATCTGAGGGGAATTACTTTGGAGGGGACAAAATGGATATTGATGAATAAATAAACTTTTCAAAATAATGCAAAATTCGCCTTTTCTTTTAACCAAACCTCGTATATATATATATATATATATATATATATATATATACAGGGTCCGCCATGTAACATTTTTTTTTAAATGCAATAAAACAAAAACGGTTGGATGAATTTTCAAATTTATTTTTTCATAGTGAAGTATAGACTTTCCGATTATTTATGAAATACTATTTCATTCAAATGGCTGCCTCGGCTGGACTTGGAGTACGCCATAAGGTCGGTCCAATTTTTGAGTACATTGGTGATAGTATACGGCTCTATTTTAGCTAGGGCTGCGAATGTTGTCCTTCAAAGCTTGAAATGTCTATGCTTTGTCTGCATAATATTTGTCTTTGACGGCTCCTCACAAATAATAGTCTAACGGTGTCAAATCGCAGCTCCGAGGCGGCCAAACGACATCAGAATTTCTGCTGATAATTAGGTCTCCGAAGACAGTGCCCAAAAGATCGATTTTAAGTTTAGCTGTGTGACACGGAGCGCCGTCTTGTTGGAACCAAATTTTGTCCAAGTCTTCCTCTTCAAGTTTCGGGAACAACCAATCAATAGCTGTCCCCATTAACCCTAACGGCGGCTCCTGCCTCGTTTTCAAAGAAAAATGGCCCAATGACCAAAATCCGCACCAAACCGTCACTCTCTGAGGATGCATTGTCTTCTCCATGATAACGTGTGGGTCTTCCGTCCCCCAGATGCGGTAATTTTGTTTGTTAACGTATCCGCCAATATGGAGATGCGCCTCATCCGAAAAGATGATTTTTTGGCCAAGATCGGCGTCTCCTTCAATGGCGTACTGCAAGGCCAGCCGAGGCAGCCATTTGAATGAAATAGTATTTCATAAATAATCGGAAGGTCTATACTTCACTATGAAAAAATAAATTTGAAAATTCATCCAACCGTTTTTGTTTTATTGCATTTAAAAAAAATGTTACATGGCGGACCCTGTATATATATACATATAATTATTAATTATCAAAATTGAAAATTGACAAAAGTAACAGCTGCCTGTCAGAATATCATGGCATTTTAAAAATATTTCCTTTTAGTATTTTTTTTAAATTGAAACATAAATAAAAGATTATTTTTTAACCTCAATAAAAATAGTTTCATAAACAAAGTTTCTATTCTAGGCTGAGAACATTTTTTTTTTAGAAAAGACACATATTTCCATTTTATTTAATCTTATATATTTGATAAAATTAATTATATTATTCTGACTGAGGTCATTGCAGGTTAAGCCCCCCTACCCAGCCTGGGAGCCGCATATTTCAAAAGAAATAATTGATCAATAAATAAAAATAAAAACCAGGCGCAAAACCTACCGACGGTTTGAAATAAATTAATTTCCAGCTACAGAAACAATTTCAAATAATTTAAATGTATCTATTAATGCAATAATTAATTAAATTCACCAAAAATATTTAAATACAGAATCCAGACATTTTAGGATGTTCAATTTAAATAAAAAAAGGTTATCTTAAATATAAAATTTCAACGCTTATTGCTTTTTTCAGTGTTGAAAATTATATCTTTGTTATCAGGAATGTTAAATGTTTCAAATTTTGAATTTCCCGATTAAATTTAATTTCTATTTATTCATTTATTCATATATTATTAAATTAAAATAAGAATGACTAAATTAATTAGAAAGGTAAGGTATTTAATAATACTTAAAATAAATCTTTCACATTAAGAATAATTATTAAAAAAAATATTTTTCTGAAATTTTAATAAAATAAAATATTTGAATATTCACATATTTCAAATGTGAAATAGAAAAAAAACATAATAGTTCAGAAATTTCAGAATTAAATAGAATGGAATTTTAAAAGATAAAAATGGTTTAATCTCATTAGCATTTTACAAATAAACCTATTCTCACATTCTTGCTTCAAAAAAATGTTAGTGAAACAAATTTTTCAATCAAATAAACTTACCTATAAAGGAAAAAATTACTTCGATAATATGGTTATTCGTTTATTTATTATATTTTATTATAATTACTTCTCTAAAATCATATCTTATCTTATTAAACTAGCAAAAATTGTATATATATATATATATATGTATTTTTGAGATATTAATTCGCTCTTATATTTTTTTTGATAAAGAAAAATCGATCTTTATTTTTTTCAGCCTCGGGAAAAATCATCTTTGTTAGTTCTTTCTTAATTTAAAATAGGAATTTTAATAATAAAAATATGACGCCGGGCAGCGGTTCTTTAAATACAAAATATTATAAATAAAATAAAATTAAAAATATTTTATAATCAAATTACGAAATATATATTATGTTATATCCACAGGCCATACTTTTCTGTCTTTCGATGCATTAATACGTACGTTTAAGGGGTGGGTGTATGTTTTATGACATTTTTTTTAATTTATTTATGAAGGAGGCAGCTAGCCGAGAGTGTAGTGTAGGAATTTTCCACTCAAAAAGTCGGCGTTCGATTCCAACTAAGAACAAATTTTTCTAATAAAATTCAATTATTAATTAACAATTAACATCAGCTGCCTCCGGCTCCAGGAACTGTCAGTTCCTAGTTCTATACATGTAGAAGGCAACGGGAAATCACCGCATTAACATTCCCAAGGAAAATCACCGCATTAACATACCCAAGAAAAATCATCATGGCTGGGCAGCTTCTAAGGTTATCCTAGTCATGATGAAAGCGAGACGGCCCCTTAAGAAGAAGAAGAAATTATTTGAAATTGTTTCATAATATTATATTTTGTCGTTTATTTATTTTAAATAATAATTTTAATCTTAAGTATTCATAGTTCATAAGGAATAATCTTTTTAAAGTACCGAGCCGCGGTTCGGTGAACCAGGTACTATATTATTATTATTGAAGAAGAAATAAACTAAGATTAGAAACTGTGCTCTTATAAGGTGGGTGAGTCATTGTCTTTGGTTAACGGGGATGAAAATAGATTGAAAGCCTTCAAAAGAGTATCTGGCAGCTAATAAAGAATAGGAAAATATATCATAACACCCGTAATAGTAATGTATCTGGTTCACCAAGCCGCCGCTCGGTTTTTTTAAAAAAAATTATTCGTAACGAAGAATATTTTTTTATTGGTATAAAACCTTTAATATGAATTTATGTAAAGCTCCGTGCTGTTCATCCGATGCCTACTTAGGTTCAGAAAACCTGTCCTATGCTTATTTAACAACAAATATAAATACATTAATATTAATTGTAGCAATTTCCAGTTAAAATATATAAACTTTATTTAATTTATAATAATCAAATATTTAATGTTATGTTTTACTCTAAAAGTTCTCATTTTAATTAATTTAATATTATGAGAATATTATAGTTGGAATAATATATTCTTAAATTATCATATTTTAAATGAAGATTAATTATAGAAAAAGATTGTTTCAAAAAATCATACATTAATGATAATATTCATATAAATATAATGTTTTTCAAAGCCAAATTGAATCATTGTAATGATTTGATTTGGATATTTATTAGTTATTAATTAGTAATTACTTTAGGAAGCAGCTATCCGAGAGTGTAGCGTGACGATTTTCTAAACAAAAAGTCGGCGTTCGATTCCAACTAAGAACAAATTTTTCTAATAAATTAAATTTAATATCAGCTGCCTCCGGTTCCAGGAATTGTCAGTTCCTGGTTCTATACGTTCGTGTTCTATACGTACGTGTTCTATATATTAGTACCCTACTGTTACTGACACGTCTTACCTTGATTCAATTGAGGAATGGCTCTTCAATAAGTTGGAAGAACATGATGAACCAGAGAACCCACCTCACTGAAATAACACAGTACGAGAATGGTTAAACGCCACTGTACCCGACCGCTGGGTTGGCAAGGTTCTTGATGAAACTGTTTGAGTTGCTCTTTCATTTGACATATCATTTAATATACTAAATATTATAAAGCGTTAAAACTCCGTTATATATTCATTTAGAGACACTCCGTATTTATATTTATATATAATTTTTGCTAGAATAATAAGATTATAGTAGATAGATAGATATAGAATTAAGAGGTATTGGTTATATAAATAATTATTTGCTTTATCAAGAAATGTTAACAATGATCATAGTACAAGGAATTAAAAATTCATCTAAACTTAGTGGAAATTTTCACTCTAAATTTAATAGATAGAAGTACTAAATTGGTTTAAAACATAAATAGAAATTATATTGATAAAATAGGATCCATATCAAATATTTACTTAAATGATTAAATTCTATTTGTAAGATCTTATTTGAATGTGTATATGTATATTTCTTATATTTTATATTCCTTAAAAATTTAGCATCTTTCACAACACACCTAGAAGGTCATACTTTATTGTTCTGAAGGTCGCTGTATTGAACAAATGCTTATCCATAAATATATTTGTCTAATAACTACGAATGATAATATCGATAGTGTATATTATATAAGTTGTTCATGTGACAAAAATAAAAATAACTTTTTTTTGCTCTTATTTATTTATTCAAATAATATTTATTTTTTTTCAATGAGTTTGAAATTCTAGTAAGTATGTATATCGAAAATGTTTTTGTTTGTCAAAAGATTGTTATCTTGGGTAAACTAAGAATTCATAAATATTGTGATACACACTAATCAAAATTAAAAAAAAATGAAACTTGAATTTGTGAATGTTTTCTTCAATCCTTATTTGTTTTTAATTATAATTAGAATAATATATACTATATATATATATATATATGTATATATATATATATACAAGGTTTAAATTGTTAGATTAATTACTGACTGATAGGTCCCCACCCAAAAGAATTGCTTTACAAATTATGAATGGCCCCTCACCCCAACTTCCTTGTTGTTATTTATTTTTGACCCTCATATATGAAATTATATAATCATATATAAATAGGATTTGAAAATAGAACCGACAAAGAGACAAGGTCATATTGAAAATTAGTTGATATTTATCATTTAATTTTTATAAGAATAAATTTGAATATACTTATTTGAAAAAAGTGTTATTGTATCTTTGAACACAAATGAAAAAGATATTTCTCAATTGAGATATTTTCATTTTAAAATGATTATGAAATTCTAATGAAATAAATAAAAAGTAATATCTAATCTTTTTCTCAAAAATAATTAATAAAAAATAATTAGTAATAAAGAATTTAAACTTGATTTCTAACGAATGAATCAATATAGATAGATATTTATTTAATATATGATTGTGTTCATTGATTAATGAATAATTGAATTTAAATCACTATTAATTAATCATTGTATATATTGAGGTATTAAATCATTAATGAAAATATTTCAGACTTTTAAATGGTAATTATTAATATATTTCAAATAAAAGATAAAATAGTGTACTATATTAATTTTAGGTTATAAATTAAAAATAAAAAAAAAATTGTAAAAACTATTTACTAATCCATTATAATAATAATAATCTTTATGATAATATCTTTAATTTAATCTATCTATCTTTCTCTGTGGTTCTTGGCACCACATTTCTCCAAGTATCCTTATCCTGAGCCACAGCCCCATCCAAGTTTTACCCTCTCCCATTTCCCTCACGTCCCTTCCTACATTGTCCGCCCACCGCGTACTTAGTCTTCCAAGCAGACGTTTCCCAATCGGTTCCCCAACAATATTTTTTTCATCATTCTTTCCTCTCCCATTCTAGCCAAGTGCCCTGTCCATCGCAGTTTTCTTGATTTTATAATCATGACTGGAGTTGCATAGAAGTCATGCAATCTCCGCCATTCCCCGGTGACCTCATAATTCTTTAATGTAGTTATTATTTCATGATTTCATTTTTTGTGGAGAAGAGAAATCACCTCTCTTCGTCCAATCCCCAATTGGAGGAACATCTATAATGGAGAAAATTTTAGATTTACATTTAATTATAAATTAATTAGAAAAATATATATTATCTTTACTTTAATATTAATATGTAATAAAATTTATATATAGATACTTATTTATTTATTTATTTATTTATTTTTCTATACAAATTTTAATTGAGTATAAAGAAATGTATGATTAATTAAATAATTTAAATCCTTCTTATCTATTAATGATAATTCTAAATATAATATAATAAATAAAATATAAATCATTTCGTCATTATAAATTAATTTTAATGCTTATAAATTTTATGAGAATTTGCGCATTTCCTTTAAAGGAGTTCACCGACCTCATTATCATTTTAAGATCATATATATGTATATTATATATATATATCTTTTATAATATTTCATTTCATTTTGGAGTCATACAAGTAAAAATAGAAATTGAATAATCAATTAATAAATAAATTTTACTTGAAGTAGGCGTATTGGCTGTTTATTGAATCTATATTATCAATTGGATATTGGCAACCAGTCGTTCGATGTTAACTAAATACATAAATACATTGCGATAATTTTCTGTTATAATTAGATGACTTCTTAAAAGAAAAGGTCATTTATCTCTTTGATTGGAAATTGTACTACTATTTATTTATTTTTAGTTGGTCGTTTCTTTTTTTCTTTTATCGTAAAGTGCAACTTAGCGAGAAACAGAGGCAGAGAGGGATATATATATATATATATATATATATATATATATATATATACGTAGCAAGGAAATACATTAGTTAAAATCAAATAGTAGAAATACAATCAGAATAGAATCAACATAAAACGCATAAATATATCTCGTTAGTAATTAAAAAATCCCATTTCAATTGCTATCTATTTATCTCTCTTCCGGGATTTCTTCAAAAGATCACTTGCCAGTATGAATATTAATTATTATTATTAATTGTCAATGGTTTTTAATATACTATATATTTCTTTGAATTCAAAATTAAAATTTATTATTAAAATTTACATGATAATGAATATTTATTTGTTTTAAATTCTATAATGAAATTAAATTCTTAAAGATTTATAATATGACTTATAATCTTCAAAGAAAATAATACAAAAAATTTTTACTTTTATTTTTTTTAAAATTTCAAAGTATAAATAATAAAAATAAATTTTAAAAAATTGTAATTGTAAAAAAGCTATTATATTATTAACTAGCCGTTCCCGGCATCATATGCTATCGGCGGCATAGAACTCTTAGAGGGACATTTTAAAATAGTGATTCTCAACCTGGGCGATATCGCGAGTGGACGATTATTTGACTATATGCTTTTTGGGGGGCGATAGTTATTTTTGGTAGGCGAAATCATTTTCAATTTTTTCTAAAAAAAAAAAACATTTCCGCTTTTTTTTCAATTTTTTCAATATGGTTCCAAAAAAAAGGTAAGATGATTTTGCGATCAGGTTCTGAAACTCGATTTTTCAATATGGCTCTAATTGTAAGTATCACCATATGTACCTAACTTATATTAGGGATTATCATGCAATTTTTATCTGTTAAAATTTATATGGGGGCGAATTATGAAGCCGGCCTTACAAAGTGGGCGTTTGGTCCAAAAAGGTTGAGAAACGCTTTTTTAAAATATTTCAAATACTTAGAAAACAAAATAAAATATAAATAAAAAATAAATATAAAATTATTAACTTTATTCAAATAGTCGAGTAATATTTTTTTTTATTTAATCCTTATTTAATTTATCTATCCTCTGTGGCTATACGGAACTCGAAAGTTCTTGGCCGCAGCACCACACTTCTCCAAGTTTTATATTGTTATTAAAAAAAAACAAATAAATTTCTGGAACAGAGATAATCTAAAAGATTATTATATTAATTAGATTATTAATTAATTATATTAATAAAATAATTCAATTAAAAAAAAAGGGTTCCCTTTAAAATTATATCATCATTCAAATATCCAGTAGTAAATATTTTTTTAAGAATAGATTTTTACTTTGATTCACATTAGAATAACTATCTATCTATCTCTGTGGCTCTACAGAACTCGAAAGTTCTTGGCCGCAAGTATTCCTATTCTGAGCCACAACCCTCCAATCCCTATCCTCTCCCATCTCTTTCACGTCCCTTCCTACATTATCCACCCACCGCGTCCTCGGTCAATTTAATTTAACAAAACAAAATTAAAAAAAAAAATGAAGTTAATTACAAATTAATAATTTTGACAATTTGTAACTAACTTCATAATGTTAAAGACATCAAATAGATACGACGGAAATTGATAAAATTTCTAAAAAGATAATCTTTGAATGAGTGAGGTTTGAGGATAATATTATTGTTATAATATATATATAGAATTAATATATATGATTTGATAAATGATATGAAAAGTGAACAAGTCCTGTTGTTTGGATCACTTAATTAAATTATAATATTAACTTTGGAAATTCTCATTCTCTAGTACTGAAAATTGATTAAAGACAAGAGAGTGAATTATTTCCAAATAGGATGAAAGTTTACTACTTAATCAGGCTAATTGAATGAAAGCCTCTCCGGTTGGAATGACCCTGAAATTTACCACCTCATTAAGTTTAAAATTAAAAATTCCACTTTCGCTCTCAATGGCTAAATCCAATTACCTTCTACTGTACTTGGCATCGAGTTACGATTGCCAGTTCATTCTATTTACATTTATTTCTGTCCCCTCCCCCTCTCCATTCACAAATCACACTATGTTCATCCATTGAGATTCTACTTCATTTCCTCTCATATAAAATTACGATTATAATTTCTTTCTCTTCCTTTATTCTCAAATATCATTTTAAATGTTCATTGTAAAGGTTCACTGAAATTAAATATTTTTTTAATGACAATAAATGAAGACAAATTGTACCTATATTGTTTGACTTTCAAAACAAGACATGCCCTTACAATTCTTTAAATAATGATTGTCTGTATCTAACTCTCTGCTCTAATATAAATAATATAAATATAAAAAATTTTTATAAAATAACGTTTTTCCAATAAAAAGAATAAAATAATTTTTCTATAAGCTTGACAAAGTTTATGGATGAATTGCTTCATATTCAACGAAAAACGTTTGGCGCATTTAGTTTAATTTATTTATATGAACAATCAAGTCAAATTTTTGTAATAATAAAAATTTTATTAAACACAAACTGACAATTTTTTTTATCATGCAATAAAATTGATAGTTTAAGAGCTAACAAATTAATCTTTTATTATTTTTCACTGTAATATACTTATATCAAAGCATGTATCAAAATTTAAAAGAATTTTTATTAAATTTACATAGTATCAAATCCAAAATGGTTGATTATATTTGAAGAAATAGTGTTACTTGTTAATGAAGTGTTTTAGTGTGGTATGTATCTTAGTATATATATATATATAGTATATATATATGAATTATAGCTCTATAAGTTAATTGCATAGAACTAAATGCTCCCAACGTTTTCGTTGAATATGAAGCAATTCAACCATAAACTTTGTCAAGCTTATAGAAAAATTATTTTATTCTTTTTAGTCTATTGGAAAAACGTTATTTTATAAAAAAAATTTTATATTTATATTATTTTATTCTTTTTAGTGCAATTTTAATATGATAAATTTATTTAATATAACAAGAGAAATAGAAAAGATGAAGTTATACGAGAAAATTTACAAATTGAATAAAACAAAAAATATACTAATCTTCCAAAATTGATTTTATGCATTTATGTTAAGTAAATGCTATTATTGAATAATTATTATTATATTATATTTATAAATAAATAATTTTTATTAATATGAGATTTTATAAATGTATATATATATATATAAATTTATATATTAATATATATATAAATGTATATTTTATAAATATATATATATATATATATATATACCTTCTAGGGATCCATCGAAACATCTATAAAAATTTTAAAAAGTCTATCTCAATAAAAAGTCGATGAAAAATCAATTTCAATTTGTCAACAGACAGACAGAGACAGACGCCAAGTGAAGTTAAGAAAAACGTTATAATAAATAGGAAATCATTTTCAAAAATTAAATTTCAATTTTTCTATTATATTGTTATCTAAATCACTTCATTTAAATAGAAGATCCATTGAAAAATAAATATTCAATTATGGATGTTAATTTAAAGCTTTCTAAAACCAAAATAAATAAAATAGCAAAAAAAAAAAAAAAAAAAAAAAATTAAATAAAGTTTAACAACATAAATTTTAAAAAAGCAGCCTAACATTCGTTTAAGAGTGGTAAATATTTCTCCTCTCATCTGAGATACCTATGTTTTCTGAATAAATAATCAATTTTCTCTCTTAGAATTAAACCAATAAATTCGTATATAGTTTATTAGTAACTCTTTCATTGAATACCAAGAAGATTTTCAATTAAAATTCTCCACAGACAATTATTTTATAAAAGGATAAACAAAAAATTTCAGAATAAATTAATTAATCAAAGTTTTAACTTAAAATTTAAAATTTAATAAAAAAAAAAATTGATTTGCGTGATAATATAAAAAGTGGGTGGTGTCAGAAATCAATATTTATTTACCATAAAAACGCAACTTACATTTTAATTAAAATTTTGTAAACAATATTTATTTTAAATAAACACCTAACTTATGATATTACTTGATGGTCCTTGATAATACCTATAAAAATAATTTAGAATGATTTAATTCATCAATTGTTAAATAATTTAGTTAGGAATAAATAAAAATTCACACATTAAAAAACAAATTATAATTAAAAATAATTTAAAATATATGTAAATATATAGTGATAAATATATTTGATATCAAAAAGTCAAGATCAATAAAATAAAAACCAGAGAAAATGACGTATTGGAAGAAATCCAAAACATACATTCATATTTAAGTCTTCACCTGAAATAACCAGAATGAGTAACTCTCCAATGAATAATTTTTTTCAAGATCTTGGTCTATTAGTCTTTTTATATCATTTGAAAATTAAATATGTTAATGATAAAATACAATTTGTATTTTTTTTTTTTTTAATTAAATAAGTAACATTAAAAAAGAAAAACAAATAAAGTAATTTATCTTTAATTAGCGTTTCCTGTAGAAGATGCATCACGTGTTGAATCATTTGTCTTTTAATTATTATTATTATTTAATTATAGTGACCTTCTTGTGTGGTGATTATACTACACATGGCAGTTGAACAGGAGGTTTATTTTGATCCCCAAAAGCAACGTACACTTTAGCTCTGAAGAAGCAGTGCTTTCCTGGCATATGTACATATAAACTTAATATTCCTAGACTTCAAAGTAATTTGGAATTATATACTACATAAGGCACACTAAGTATTCAACCATTTGCAGCCACTCATCATTTAGAGTTTAATTATAATGAATGAATGGGGGATAACTAACTTATGGATTCCTTGAAGGAAAATACTATAAAGCCCTTTTAACTCATTCAACGGAATAGCTTTGAATTATATGTAATATAATAAACATAATCCGGATGATCATTTTAAAAACTACCCCTTATTCATTATAATAAGTAATTAATTAAGAAAATAGGAAATTAATGAATTAGAATTACATAAAAGAGATTTAAGATAGAAATTGTTAGAAGTAATATACGAGTGTAAGTCGATAAGTCCGTGACTTTTTGAATAAAAGAGGTTTTTTGTTAAAAAATTATTTTATTTTTCAACTTAGTCTCCTTTAAAGACTCAAATTTTTTCATTCCTTCCAAAAAATAAGATTTATCGAGGATATTAAAATAGTTAATTGTCTGTGAGATAATTTCATCGTTGGAGTCAAATCTCTTTCCGCCGAGGCATTTATTCAGGTTTGGAAACAAGAAATAGTCATTCGGGACTAAATCCGGAGAACTGCTGACTGAAGCGGTGTTGCCATTTCATTTAAGAGACAGAAAATTTAAAAAGTCACGGACTTATTGACCTTACCTCGTACAATCATAGAAAATAACGAAAAATTAAAATAATGAAAATAGATTTATTAAGGCATAAGTTAAAATCAAATTTAAAAAATATAATACTTAGAAGAAAATTTTTTTCAAGTTGATTAATATATATTTTCTTTTATGCCGATTTACGCTGTTACATCATCATTCGAATATTATTTTTCTCTACTATATAAATTATATATAATTAAATAAACTCGAAATAATACCTTCCGGTGATTTTGAGAGGGCTTTTACCCTTAATGCCAGAGAAGGGAGATGGGGGGGGGGAGTGCGCAATCTTCCAACTTGTATGCAGAATGTCGATGAGGGCTTCCCTCTACATAAATGAAAAAAAAAAATCTTGAAAATTAATCTCCGAATGTTGAATTAAAAATGATTCTTATTAAGAATTTTTAAATTTAATTTTAGTTCACACATAACTATAAAAATTCATTTAAAATTGTTTCTTTATTTAATTATTCTTCGTTAAATATTCTTTTTTTTGAAATAATAAATAATCTGATGATTGAGTGGATAAGCTCACTTTCTTTTCTTTTATATCAATTTTTTCTTTTTTTTTTTACTATTATTTTCGTCTCTAAATAAAACGTCCATATTTTATACTGAGGAATTTAAAATATTTTCGCATTCAAAAGGGGCTTTTAAAGAAGCTATTATCTTAATATAGAGTAAAGATACGTTACTAAATTACCAAACAATAGAATATTAATTAAACATTAATGATACTTTTGAGAGAATGAGGGAAATAAATGTGAAAGGGAAATAGAGAAAGAGAGAGAGAGAGAGAAAAGTTAATGTTGAATTTAATAAATGGTATAAATATACTATCACTTTGAATTCTCGAATGTATTTG
This sequence comes from Labia minor, assembly GCA_963082975.1. NCBI lineage: Eukaryota > Metazoa > Arthropoda > Insecta > Dermaptera > Spongiphoridae > Labia > Labia minor. Next base: position 32,317,188 of record OY720344.1, on the reverse strand, counting down.
TTAGATTAGAATCTAAATCTTTTGTGGAAAGCTAGAGTTTGCTGCTGGGAATTTATTTTCTTTCTCTAAATGAATTGTATCGGCATTGAACATCAGGTATAATTCATTGGGCACAAGTCAATTCCGAAAAAAGACGAGATAAATGGGCCAGAAAATAACATGGGACCATCGAAGAAGGGATGATCTAATTAAAAATTGATTTCCGAGAGAAATCCTGGGATTTCATGTGCCATTCATTCCGTGAATGAAACATGGAGCATTTACGACAAAATAAACCAATCATATATGATTAGTGAAATAGTGAAAATGGGTTTTCCACTTGAATTATTCTGAATATTTCACATATCACATATTCACACTTTGTCATCTAATAAATAAATTCACTTTTGTTAAATATAATAAATTTTATTTTATTGAATTTTTTTATTAAATTATATGATAGATTTGAATCTAATCTATATCTAACTTCATTTTTATCTTTATCTATTTATAATTTAATAGTAATATATAAAATTTTTAGTTATATTTCATATTATACACAATCAAAGATAAGTGTTTTTCAATGATTAAGATATATAACAATTTAGATATTGCAGAATTTTAAAGCATATAGTGTTTTCGATTTATTTTTCATGCTAATTAATTATTATAAATTATTTCAAAATCAATGGAAAAAAATAATGAAATTTTCAGCTCTCCTTGAATTAATGAAGATATATTTGATATTGTATATTAAGTCTGTAAATATATACGAGGGCAGGTCAATAAGTCCGTGACTTTTAGAATTTTCTGTTTTTTAAATGAAATGTCAACTCCTGTGAGAAGACAATTAACAGCTGACTCCTATCGAAATTGGAACCAGCTGGGTATTTTAGTTTTGGTTTGATATACCAGGAAACTTTGTGATTTGAGAAGAAAATGGAAAAAAGTGAAATCCCATGAAAATCAATGAATTGGGATACGAGATGCTCTCTCATACGCCCTATTAATTGGATTTAGCCCCGTGTGACTATTTCTTGTTTCCAAACCTGAATAAATGGCTCAGTGGAAAGAGGTTTGACTTCAACGATGAAATTATCTTACTAACAAATCTATTTTGATGTCCTCGTCAAATTTGATTTTTTGAAAGGGATAAAAAAATTGGAGAAACGTTGGAGGAAGTTTATAGAGCTCAAAGAAGACTACGTTGAAAAATAAAACAATTTAAAAAGTCTCGGACTTATTGACCTGCCCTTATATATATATATATATATATATATTTCCTAGCGCCCGAATTACGCACTTGAAAATCTAGTCACCTTATCTGAAAGATAAACAATATTGCCTGAAATGTTAAAGGTCAAAAACCGACATTCCAACTCTTCAACTCTGACAATGTTCAGACGATATTCAATCTTATAGTTAGAATTATTTATATATTGTCATATAATGTTTGTTTTTAATTTTCTTCTGCAACAAAAAGTTCAAAATATAAAGATAAGAGATTTGAAGGAAGGCAAAAGAAGAGTAACATATGGAGTTTTATCTTCAATTTTTTTTTCCCTTTGAATATTTCCTCTTCCCTCTCTCATATTCCTTCCTTCTCGTTTAAATGTTTATTTAGAATGAGTCACGAAGATGAAAAGCGCGTCAGTACAAACATGAATGATATTTTATACTTTATTTAATATTTAGCCGACCTATGCGAGTCACGTGGCAGACCGAATAGTCAGTAGCCAGGCATATGGACAAATAAGTTATATATAGATGAATCAACTATTATTATTAATATTTAACTTACATACTTTTAGAAGTTACAGCTACTAAAAGAGAAAATAGGATATAGAGTTAGGTAAGTTCGAAATTTAAATTATCTGAAGATGAATGAAGAACAACGACAAAGTCACTGGAAAAATAACCATTTGTATAAAATCTGTTTTTAAATTGGAAACTTGTCATTAATTTTTACTATATAATATTGAGAATATTGATTGAAGATGAATTTTTGATATTTTAAGAGTTAAAAGCAAATTTTGAAAACATCTTGTACTGAAATAGAATCAGGGATGCATCAAGGATCAAAACTAGGGAGGGGAAGATGATCTTTCAGTTTGAAACATTTTAAGAAAGGCGTATAAAGTCAATATTTTAAAAAAACTCTACATTTGTTTCTTTTTCGTGACTTAACATCTATTCAATTATTAATTATTAATAGTTATACTTCGAAAATCATCTAATAACTCTGATTAGTGTAGGAATAGATGTAGTCATTGGAATTGAAAATATTTTCAATTGTACAAATGATTTCTAAGAAAAAGAACTGAATAAAATAATAAATTTCAAATAATTGTCATTAAATTAATTAAGAGAATGTGATGGAAAATAATCTCAAATAAATGTGATATTTAATTTAGTAATTATAATTAAAAAAAAAGACTAATAGCTTCTGAGAAGTCAAAAGGGGGGGATTCTTAATTTATTTGACAACAACCACAAACGATGTGAAGGGTGGCTGGCCTTGAAAGTAAGAGATGCGTCTTCGACTAATTCATCCAATTGATGAAAAATAATAAGTCAGATTAAATAATTAACGAGATTTATATAGTTATCATACGTTTTGAAGTTGGTACCAGAGAAACTTCAATCAAAATGTTCAAGTACCACTAAAATGATTTCGTTACTAAAAGTACTGTAGGTACCCCCGTCAGGTTATAAGGTACGAGGGCAGGTCAATAAGTCTATTTGAATTTCTCGTCTTTTAAACTACACTGCTCCTGCCAGCAGGCAATTATCGGCTGACTCCTGTCGAACCAGCTGGGTCTTTTAGTTTTGGTTTAACTTCCATTAATAGCAGTCTACCTCGTGATTTTTAGAAGAAAATGGAAAAAAATGAATTTCTTTGAAAATCCATGAATTGGGATACCAATTGCTTCCTTATCCGCCCTATTCTCCTGATTTAGCCCTGAAAGACTATTTATTGTTTCCAAACATGTAGAAATGGCTCGGAGGAAAGAGATTTGACACCAACGATGAAACAACATAACATGAACAAATAATGAACGAAGTGTTAAGAGCTCAAAAGAGACTTCGTTTAAAATAAAATAATTTTATATCGAAAAAACTGTGTTTCACACATTCAAAAAGTCATGGACTTATTGACCTGCCTTCGTATATAAATGTTTCAGCGTTTATGGATCACTGATTTAAATGTTTATTCATAAAAGTACATTTTCTAAACCTCTTTTTTCATTAATTATTTAAATATATATATATATAGTGAATAGTTTTAAATTCGAATATTAAATCTGTTTATTGCTAGTTTATAGTAAATAAATTAGGTTTTATAAATATTTCTTTCTCATTGAATTTTTTTTCTTTGGTTAAAAATAAATATTTTTATAAATGGAATAGATAAATATAGTTTAAGAAAAAATCTCAAAATAAATTAAGTAACTATTACTAACTCGTAATGGATTTACATACATGCGAGTGTGGTTAAAATGTAGGCGCCCAACTCTGCTTTCCTCGACGGATAAAATAAATCACCGTTATATGATAATAGATTCGTAAAAAAAATATTTATCGATTTTTCATAGAAATGTTTTTCAATGGTACCTTTTTTAAAATGAACATTTAATTTTTTACTATCTCGCCAGAGATAGTATTGCGATCGCGAAAATTTTCGATGTCGAGATTTTGATGTTTTTATACGTTTTGAAGGTCCCTGAGTCATTTTTCATAAGGTTGAAAAAAATGTCTGTCTAGGTGTGTATATAGACAAGATTACGCGAAAACGGTTTGAGCTAGAATAATGAAATTTGGTATACGGGCATTATTCAAAATTCATAGTTTTCTATCAACTTTTGAGAAATGTAACTCTTTCGGAAGTGAGTCATTACCTACCACGTTTTCAAAAAGATATATAGAATTTCAGCTTGATTGAATCGCTGAAAGTACCGGAATTAATTTTTTAACACGTTGACTGCCATCACGCGCCAGCACGTTGCGTTGTGTAATCAACAAAGAGCCAAACACGCGCTGGTTTAATAAATATTATTTATTAATTTTAATTTATAATTTAATTAATTAAATTTAATTTAAATATAAAATATGTGTTAATTCATCCAATTCAAATTTGCGAGATAGTCGAGTGGATCCAGATTTTTTTCTAGCTTAAATATATTTCGCAAAATTGTATTGTATTTAATAGAAATTATTTAATGTGATTAAAATATTTAAAAACATAATGAATTAAATGAAAATTATAATTAATATATATTTATCTAATCTTATTATTTTAGGATAATTTGAATCTTTGGTTATTTATAACTTATGAAAATTGTTTACAGAATTTTTATTCTTTTTATTTAAAGGAATTAATAATAGCTGTTAATAAATATCAAAGTCAAAACATTACAATAAATCAGGTTGTCTTTGAAAAATATTATACATTTTAATTTGAATATTATTATTATTATTATTATTAACATATATATATATATATATATTACAGATATGATTGTTTTTAAAAATAACATTTTTAATTGATATTCATTTAAAATGATAATTAAAGAAAATCTTATTTCAACTAAAATATCCAATAAAAATGATGTAATAATATTCAATTAATGAATATGAGAACTTTTAGAATAAATTAAATAAGTTAAATAATAGTTCATTATTATAGAAATATATATAAAAATATAGAATTATATTTTGATAATTTTGTTTGGGAATTGCTAGAATTAATTTTTATCAAATATTTATTGTCGAACATGTATGGACAGATTCTCTAAACTGTATCTGTCTCTACAAATCGTGACTTTACATAAATTATTATGAAAGATTTTATTCCAAAAAATAATTTGATAATAGAATAGATGATTTTTTGTCGGTTAATTTTAAAAATAATTAAAAACATTAAGAAATAAAAAAAAATGCTTTTATTTTATTTATTTATTTTTATTGGCCTTCGCTCACTCATAACCAGATTTCAACATAAATTTTTGAGAGCTTTTTGAGGTTTCCACCCTTTTCCTCAAGTACATTAATTTAGCTACACTCTCGATGAATTTAATTTTCAAACAAGCTTTTTAAATTTAAATATTTTATATAATAGTAATTGAATTTGTATGCACTCATAAATACACACTGGGTGGGTAACAATTTTTTTTTATATATAAAATTAACCTCCCTAAAAAGAGATGAAACAAATACAAATGCAAATATTTAAATTTCAGTATTTAATAAAAGATCATAATATATGGATATATATGGATTTATACATATTCGTCAATGCATGCTAATTCATGTTCATATTTATTCGTATAAGTAAATGTTTCATTTGTTAATTTAAATACATAGTAATTAATTGGTTAAATAGGCGTTGGTTTAAATCATTAAAAATGTATATCCGTTGCTCTTTTAGTGAAGTTACCGAGTTGAAAGTTACATTATTATGTAATGATCTTATCAGGGGAATTTCTTCAGTGAAGTGTAAAATTTAAACAAACAAGTTAATTATAAAATAGTCATAACAAAATTATAGTCAATTAACATTGGCTTGTCTTAATTTTTGCTTTTTCTTAAAATTGAATTTTTGATTTTCTATCTATAAAATTTTTAGATTACTTTTAATTTCAAATTGAAAAAAAAATTACTTATTTCATTAAACATTTATATAAATAACATGATTTTAAATAAATGTTTATATTTCTTCTAAATAATGGTATTTAATTAAATTTGAATAAATGATTTGAATAATAAACTTATTCAATTTTAAAAAAGTACAATAAAAAAAGAGGACAGTATCACATATTATATGCAATAAACTTCTATAATTCATATAGGTATATATACTAAGATACATACCACACTAAAACACTTAATTAACAAGTAACACTATTTCTTCAAATATAATCAACTATTTTGTATTTGATTGATAATATGTAAATTTAAAAAAATTCTTTTAAATTTTCATACATGCTTTGATATAAGTATATTACAGTGAAAAATAATAAAAGATTAATTTATTAGCTCTTAAACTATCAATTTTATTGCATGATAAAAAAAAATGGTCAGTTTATGTGTTTAATAAAATTTTTATTATTACAAAAATTTGACTTGATTGTACATATAAATAAATTAAACTAAAAGCGCCCAACGTTTTTCGTTGAATATGAAGCAACAAATATTCATCCATAAACTTTGTCAGGCTTATAGAAAAATTATTTTATTCTTTTTAGTCCGTTGGAAAAACGTTATTTTATAATTTTTTTTTATATTTATATTATTTAATTATAAAGCAAAATACAATTTTTTCCACTTTTAGTAATAATTATAAATTTTATCTTTATAAAAAAATCTTTTAAGGTAGAATGAGACACGGTGCTCCCCTCTTTAAACTCAACTCTCATGGGATGTAACTGAATGATAATCTTAATTATATACATAAATTAATATTAAAACTAATCCGAAAATTATTAATAAATTTAGATTAATATAAATAAACATTAATTTTTTTTTTATATATATGGAATATAATAATGTCTAAGTTCTCTGGCGCTTTTATTTATGTAATTGAGTATAATTTTTGGATAAAACAAAGAGTTGGAAAACTGACTTCCTTAAAAATAACTAATATTAGTAAATATAAAAGTAACTAGACGAACCTGTTGCAAAAGGTGTTTGCAATTTCAGTTTAAACTGAATTTATCGTGGTTTGCAGCAATTAATTAAATAGTTCTTTGAAAACAATATTTTTCGTATTCTTATCTTATATTTTCTCTAAAATGTTTATAATTCATTTTAATTTTAATAGATTTGACAATAAATTGCGAAAAAACAACGCATATTCCAAAATCATGCCATTTACATTTGTATTTAGGTAACTTGACTTTGCAACTGTATAAAAACTTTTGAATATTTTGGTTGTTTGCAGATTAGTTGATTGAACGTATAAAAGAAAGTGCAACTGACTTCCGCCCTCTTCATCTCAATTGAGTTTTTTGATGCTTAGATCACTTTTTCGCTTTGTTTCACTTCGATTCGGACGTACTCGTCAAACCTTCGCTTATTCGTATTTCTTCGTCGGAAGCCATCTTTTCATTTCGTTTTTTCTCTTGTTTATTTATATTTCATCTCGTAGTGGCTTCATATTTCTTCGATTTTGTATTTAAATTCCATTGAATAATATCTTTCGTAATTATCTAATTCGTAGCAAATAGTACATTTGGATAATTAACTTGTAATTTCTATATCGTATCAACTCGATCAAATAGATTATAACTTATTACTTTTAGTTTTCTCGTAATATATTTATAACACGAGCTGTGTTCAATTTTCGAAACTACCTCAGATTAAATATTTGTATATATATATTTTTCTTATATTTCGAATTATTAATATTTCAAATAATATATTAAATTCAATTATTCTTCTACATAATCTTAATTAAATATAATTGTATATATAACTAACTTGTTGTCTTTTGATTTATTGATTTAAATATTAATATATAATTTTTATTATCCTATACCCGCTAGCAATTCAGGGGAGAATTGGCGAACTCCTGCAAATCTTTGTAATTTTTATAGAAATTTTATATCTACAAGGGATGAAGCGAACTTTCCACATGGACCATTTTTGAAATAAATATCCCCATCTACCTCAAATTTCAGAAACCCGGAAATTCTCTTAAAAACAGGAAAATTCCTATACAGCAACTGTTAAACTTGTTATGGGGTGCTCTTTATGAAAATTCAAGGAGCCACAAAACTGACAAATGGAATTCATTACCCCATAATCATGATGAATAAGTTGGTTTTCACTTCTTCACTATTGTAATTCTTCTATTAATTGTTGTTGGGATAATCAGATAATTCAGCTGATAGTCTGTGAGCCTGCGATTTCTATTTCTGTTATTGTTTCTGCTCAAGGGTTTCTCTTGTTCTTTGACGGACATGCTTCTCTAAATCTTTTCGTTTTGACGTTCTCGCCATCTTGGTTTTTCTCTATTCAAACGTCTTTTTTGAAGACCCATTTGAAAGACGCCTCCTAGTGTAGTTGGAACCAACTTATGAAGGATAGAATGATAGAATGAATGAATGAAAGAATGAATGATGGCTTTTATATACATATATAATTATTTAAAGTCAATAAATTTACTTTTCTTTCAGTAGCTAGTATAATTTTCCCTCTCATCAATTAACTGAAGCTCAAGCTGTATGTAATGAATTTTCATTGCTTATTCCTATTTGATTAAAATTTGTTGAAAGCAAATAAATAACATCGGGAAATATTTTATTAAATTTAATAAATGTTTTATATTTACAACTAGAGGAGGAATTTAAAATTGCATCAGACAATTCAAACTAATAAAAGTTTAATCTTTGACGGATGTTTATAGGAGATTCGTGAGGTGTGTACCAATTTTCATCATAAACAGAGATAGGTGACGTGCAAGACAGGTCCGTTTTATTTAGCTAGCTGTTTAGGGAAAATATAATTATATGACTAAATAGTTACCCTTGTAATGACTTGCGTTTATAACTGGACATAAATTCGTGTTGGTTTGGATAATAATTAAATATGGATTATTTCCAAGATGCGTAGTTTGATTTATATTTGATTTATTCAATGAAGAAATATTTATATATATTAATTTTATACATGATTTATTTTCCCTTTTATGGGGTAGTTATATTTATATTTGATATTTAGTGGATGTAAAGATAAAGAGTAGAATTTTCTTTAAACAACTCCTCTCTAAATCCTTGAAATATTTTTCAAATTTGTATTAAAATTATTATTATTATTATTTTATTTTTTATTTAACATTGGAAATATCAAATCATCTAATAGTTGCTTCTATTTAAAAATAGTTAATATATTTGAGCATTTATTGGATAAGAAAAGTTGATCCCAAATTAAATTTCAATTCAGCTAAATACTTATACCTCTGCGATTAAATGTGACAAAAGTAATGGTTTAAAAAGAATGAAGACTTTATGATGAAAGAATAATATAATGATAATATTAAATAAATGAAAATAATTTTGAAGGTATTTATAAACTAATACTCTAAATGAAATAAATAAATCAATTTAAATAGAAAGATAAAGTAAATAAATTATAAAAGAACATTTCAAAAGATGAAAACAAAATGATTTGTAAAGGGAATAAAAAAATTAATTATTAAGTATTTATTTAAATTTTTCTATACATCGTCTATTTATTTATTATTATTATGCTTTTTACCGACCGACGATAGTAAGGGAGGTATTGTTTTCACACCAAATTTCACATGTGGAGATTTTTACATATCTCCACGAATCATGCATTTTCTAAACAGAAAAAAGTATTTTTAGCATGATGTCTGTCCGTCCGTCTGTCCGTCCGTCTGTCCGTCTGTCCGTCCGTATAGATGTGTACAGCCTGAACGGCTCAACCGATTTTGATGAAATTTGGTATATTTACTTAATGCATCAGTGGGATGAATTGATCAACTTTTGGTGCAAATCCGTGAACCGGAAGTGGTAGTATTAGCGATCGACGATAGGAAGAGAAGGGTTATTTTCACACCAAATTTCACATGAGGAGATTTTTTTATATATCACCACGAATCATGCACTTTGTATTGGTTTTATCCTCGGGAAAATCATATTTATTAGTTTTTTCTTGATTTAAAATTATATGACGTCATCCAGCCATTCATGACGTCACAGCCTGGTCTTGCATATATATTACTAGCTGCTCAGAGCTCCTTCGTCGCTCTTCACATCTAGACGGGGGCTCCGCCCCCTGTACCCCCCAGTGGTACATAGTATTTGGTTGAAAGTAGTAAAAGGTTTTCATCCATTTTGTTTCAAACAATGTATAACATAAAACATTCATTTTTTATTGTGTGATTATTTAAAATATATTTTAATTTATTTAGTAAATTAATTATATATATTATTATTGAATATGTTATATCTATCTACTCGAAAGTTCTTGGCAGCTACAACCACATTTCTCCAACTGTCCCCGGTGACCTCATCTTTCTTTGGCCAATAAATGCTGGAAAGAATAATCTGAATCTACTCTCATCTCCCAGGGTCATAGACCATGCGTGGCTCAACGTTACTCGAAAGTTCTTGGCAGCTACAACCACATTTCTCCAAGTGTCCTTATCCTGAACCTCTGTTCTATCTCTCGTACGTCATTCCCTCATCTTTCTTTGGCCCATAAATGCTATTCTCAAATACTCTGAATCCACTCTCATCTCCTAAGATCATAGACCATGTCTCACACTCATATAATACAACAGACAAAATAATTGTTTTATATATTTTAATTTTCATTCCCTTTTATAATAATTTTGATGAGATAAGCCTCTTTACTGCATGATAACAGGCGTTTCCCGATTGCAACTTCGATTTAAATTCTTCTCAAATATTATTATCCTTCGTGATTACATTCAATTTTTCTACATATTCAAATTCTACATTTTGTTTGTTAATACTGCTCCTGTTTGTTTCTAAATATATTTATTTATCATTATTAATTTCAAACCTCATCTCTTTTCCTACCTCGATTAATTTTTCCTTGCTATCTGTAATTGCAATTGCCGAATCTCCTATAATATTTAAGTCGTCTGAATCACCTAATATTTTACAATTGATTTCCACATCTTACTCTTTCTTTACTACCTTCAAGATAAATTTTAAGATCAAAATTTGAAAAAGTTTATCCGGATCTATTGAGTCATGAGTAGGTTTTACTAAAGTCTACAAATAATTAGTGAACAGAATTATTGAATTCGCGGTTTTTTGAATATCTGTCATAATGAAAATATCTTAATTAATGTTGATCGATTTGGCCTGAACCCGCAATGATATCGTCTAATATTTCCTCCGCCTATAGTTTATAAGTATTGTATATGTTATAATAGAGTATAATATTTCTTGATCATTTCATTTTGATATTTTAATTTCATTGATTGATTTTTATTGAATATTTTTAATTATAATAAAATTTGAGAAAATGCAAAGTTAGAGAATTGAGACAATTTATAAAAATTAATTTATAAAAATTAACGGTATAAAAGTATTGATAAAACTAAAGATAAATTAACAATATATACATTCATTAATAGTATTAATTTAAATTAATGGATTTATTTTATTTTTTATTATTAAGTTCATTTATTAATTTTTTTAGATCATAGTTAATTCCCTCCCTTAAAATAAAAGAAGTATTGAAATATAAAAAGAACAAATACAAAATAAAATTTAAGTTAAATATGATTTAAATATTTTATTATATTAATTAAAATGAGAACTTTTTTAGAATAAATTATTTAATTGAAATGATATTTGAATATTAGAATTTAAAATAAAAAGGGAAATATTATAATAATTCTTTGATTGGGAATTCTTTTTTGTTTGTTTCTATGACAGCAAAAAAGTAAACAAATTACATACATATATATATACATACATACAAACACTCTCCTTTATATATATAGATAAATTATAAATAAAATAAAATTAAAAATATTTATGTTATATGCCTATATGTTTTTTATTACATTAATAGATATATTAAAATTATTTGAAATTGTTTCTGTAGCTGGAAATTAATTTACTTCAAACCGTCGGTCGGTTCGGACCTGGCCACAGGTCAACTTATTTAACTTTCTTAAAATATTTACTATTACATATTATATAGCGTATATATTGGACAAAATAATACATTTTTACCGACCGACGATAGTAAGGGAGGTATTGTTTTCACACCAAATTTCACATGTGGAGATTTTTACATATCTCCACGAATCATGCATTTTCTTAACAGAAAAAAGTGTTTTTAGCATGATGCCTGTCCGTCCGTCCGTATAGATGTGTACAGCCTGAACGGCTTAACGGATTTTGATGAAATTTGGTATATTTACTTAATGCATCAGTATGATGAATTGATCAACTTTTGGTGCAAATCGGGAAACCGGAAGTGGTAGTATTAGCGATCGACGATAGGAAGGAAAGGGTTATTTTCACACCAAAGGAGATTTTTTTATATATCACCACGAATCATGCACTTTGTATTGGTTTTATCCTCGAGAAAAATCATCTTTATTAGTTTTTACTTAATTTAAAATTATATGACGTCATATGCATTCATGACGTCACAGCCTGGTCTTACATATATATTATAAATAAAATAAAATTAAAAATATTTATGTTATATCCATATCTTTTTTTTATTACATTAATAGATATATTAAAATTATTTGAAATTGTTTCTGTAGCTGGAAATTAATTTATTTCAAACCGTTTGTCGGTTCGGACCTGGCCACAGGTCAACTATATTTTATAAGAAAATTACTATGTCAATTTTGAATTAAAAAATAATTATACAATTTTTAGTTTTTTTTTTGTTAGGAGTCGAAAAACTTTTAAAAGGTACTAGAGCTCAGTTTTAATTGTATATTATATTATATTATATTATATTTTGATTATAGTTGATATTAATTATCAACTGAGATGAAGGGGGAAATTCCACTAAAGAAGTTAATTTTAACGAAAATTATAAAAATAGGTTTACTGTATTGTTAATAAAATGTATTTCTAGTTATTAATATAATAAAATTATTTTTTAATAGAAAAATTATATATTTGTAAATATAATAAGGCAAATATATTAACTTATTGTTTTATTAAATGAACTGATCAGATTTGTTGAAGAGAGTTCTTTAGCAATATTTATGAATGAATCTCACAGTGCAATCACAATGGAAAATTCCATCTGTGATTTTAAAGGTTATTTTTTCATTGTTTTTTTTTTTTTTTTTTTTTTTTTTTGCAACCTTTTGTTATTTTTTTAAACTTTTCAATATATTACTAAATTATATTTTTTTTCTATTGACGTAAACAAAATATAATATACTTATTTAACAACCTGCTTCAACCACTCGGGTGTTGTTTAAGAATTCTTTTCAAGTGCATAATTGAATATATACAAGATGTAAGGATAAAACCGAAAGAGCTAAAAACTTTCTGTGTTGGAGTTGACAAGTGACGCACCTGACGTCATTTAAGGGGTTATTTCTAAAGATTCGTATTTGCTTCACCGGATTCACTGAAGGGTGTAAATTTAGAGAACTAATAAAAGCCTTTTAACAGGATACCAATTATACCTACTGACAAGAAGGAAGGAAGGTGGGTGAAAAGGTTGGAGGATGAAGGGAGGAAGAAGGAAGGATTCCAGAAAGACATTGAAATATATTTGAAGTGAAAACAAACGAATGACCCTGTCACTTGAAAATTCAACTATTCATACAGTTTATCCTCGATCATTATCATCGTCATCGTCATTATCATTTTAATAGAGAATCAGAATGAAATTTGAATTGTAAAAAACTATTAACGATAAGAATATAGTATTATCTACTTACCAGGGTTGAGTCAAACATCCGATTATGGAATAGTATCAACTCTGAAAAAAAAATACCACGAATTATTAACAACATTCAAATATTTTCTCAATAAGTTCATTCGACATTTTCTCTAGAAAGAAAATAACTTTTTTTCAAATTGAAATTATTTATTTAATGCATTGAACAAGAATTGTTTTTTTTTATCTTTTAAAGCAATCAAAAAAGTTGTGGGAATATTAAGACGCTATTATATTATATATTGAATGGTTAGACTTTTAATATTTTCTTTAAACTGAATTATAGATTGAAATTCATATATATTTAAAGTAAGGTGAAGCTGTAGGCGGTGAGTAAATATTTGTTTATATAATATATTTAGAGGTATACTATACTCTTTTATAAACAAACAAAAATATGTAGGTATATTGTATATATGTATATTTCGTAAATATGATTTATTTATTTTTGTCTTCCAAGCGGACGTTTCCCAAACAATATATTTTGCGCCATTCTTTCCTCTCCCATTCTACCCACGTGCCCTGCCCATCTCAGCCTATTCGATTTTGTAACCCTAATTATGTCTAGAGTTGCATAGAGGTCATGCAATTCCCTGTTATGCAGTCTTCGCCATTCCTCGGTGATATTTTTTTGCCCATAAATGCTGCGAAGATTCCTATTCTCAAATACTCTAATTCTACTCTCGTCTCCCAGGGTCATAGACCATGCCTCACAGCCTTATAGTACAACCAGGAAAATAATTATTTTATATATTTTAATTTTGATAATAATTTTGACGAGATAAGCCCCTTTATTGCACGATAACCTCGCTTTAAATTCATCTCGAATATTATTACCGCATGATAACAGGCGTAATTATTTCTAATATTATTTATTTTCATTATTGGCTTTGGGGATCTAAGCCCTCATTAGCATTAGTTTACACTTTTATTTTATTTTACATTATTCAATAAATATTGTATGATCAATTTTTTATACTTGGAGAGGTTTGAACTTTCATCCTCATATTTACAAGTTAAGTAATTTAACACTTAATTACGCTCTTTATATAATATCATTTATTGTATTACTAAATAAAATGAAAAAACTTTATAATAAATGCTAATTTTAATTGGATATATGATTGTTCTGTTTATCATAAATTTCTATTAATGTATATAAAGAACCAAATTTTAAATAATATATACTATATACTATGTTAAAATACAAGTTTTTTAATGAAATTTAGATTAAGAATGTTTTAAAAGAAGCTACTAAAGATGATTCAGATTTAAGCCCGGTTATTTAAAACTTAAACTACGAAAATAACTTTATAAAATAAATTAGAGAGAAATAAGTTTTATTTGAAATCTTATTGTGCCAGTTGAGAAACTTTTACAGTTAGTAATCGTCAGTTATTTTTTACTAAATAAATAAATATGTAGAAAGAAGATTCGTTAACTGTCAAGGAAATATTTTAAGTATTTTAAATCCATTGATTATTCCATTTAAATAACTAAAGTTCCTTAATTTCGGAGTGGAAGCAAGCAACGCGAGACTGGTGTAGAGCAGGGGGAGAAGATTCGGCCAACGTCGAGTGGGTCTAACTACATTAAAAGCCCAAGGCAGTGAGGAAGAGAATCCCGACTTTCCTCTCTCCCAGTGTGTCAAACTGGATGACTGATTCTTCAACTTATTCCCCTCTTCGAAAAGAAGAAGAAGAAGAAGAAGAAGAAATAAGGAAAAATAACATGCCCTCACATCGTCTTCACCCTAGGCAAGTTGTTTGCTCATCCCTTCCTCTACAGGGTGTTCTTAAATATAAACACAAAACACTAATATTAAATATTTTAATATTTATGCATAATTTTTAAGATTGAAATTTAAAGTCTATTAAATTAAGATTAAAAATTTAATATTTTTCTAACAATAAGTTGTTTAACAACGATTGAGATAGATCATGTGGCAAGGCTTAACTGTGAAGTCAACATTCAAACAGTCCAGTCAAGTAGAAACAAAAACAAAATTATCAATATATTGTTTTCTAAATTTTAACTAAAATATAATTAACATAAATTTACATTACTTTATTGTATTAATAAGAACGCATTATCCGTGAGTTGAACAGATAAGGACATTCATTTCCCTAATTATTAGGAAAGTTAAATGTTTATTAAAATATTTAATATTGTTATATAATATATATATAAATGTTAATCAAGAACGTAACTCGGTGTTAAATTATGGAACTTGATATCGAAAAATTCAAACCTCACCAAATTCGCACAAATTTATAATATCAAATAAATATAGTTAAATTGAGTTTATATTCCAAGTTTTCATGAATATTTTTAATTTGAAAATATGTATACAGATATTTAATTATGTAGTTAGGATAATTCAACGTAGTTTACTAGAAAATCATTTTGGAAGTTATTCCACGAAAAATGTTGATACAAGATTAAAATAAAAAAATGATCTTAAATGCAAAATGATTACCAAAGATTTAAACCTCCAAAAAAAAAACAATATTCAAAGTGAATTGATCACAGATAAAATCCAAAATAAAAAGGGAATTAACTCATAAATAACTAACTCGTGGCTTACAAATATGGATAAGCATCGTTTGGAATTTATCTTCAATTCAATTAATGCCTGACCGAAACAAAAGGATTCAATTTCCGTGTCGATTATCTACGGACCAGTTTGACTACATCTTCTTTCACACTCTGACTCAGTAATACAATACAAAAAGGATAATCACGTTGAGTGAATTAAGCATTGGTATTTAGATACATCTGATGGTTAATCGTCATGTTCAAAATTTAACAATAATAATAATAATAATAATAAATAACACGCTTTCTTGTACGTGTCAATAAAATTAAATACAAAACAAATTAGAGCAGAAAAACTCACAATAATATACTATTTAATGGTTGTAACTATAAAACTAATCAACTAATTATATAAAATTAAGCAGAATATCAAGTTTTTGGTTTGAATGAAAGTTCTGAATAAAAAAGAATTTATAAGTTAATTGACAATTAAGAACTTTAAAAACACTCAAAAAACAGATATCAGATTATTATCAAAATTATTGGTTCTAAATCTGATTATGTTTATTTATTGTGCATTACCTTGATTAACAGAGTAAAACATACGTATAAACATCCTTGACATGTGCAAGTACCAATCGTTGATCTTTAATAACTCGTTTCCTTCTTTAGTTTAAATGCAATACTCACCTTTGACTTTCTTTAAATAAGTCCTTGAATCGATATTTGCATTCTTATAATAATTAAACAAAGGATGCTCTGTGACCATTAAAAACTCTTTCTTATGAGAAAAAAAAATTATTTTTATTTTTAACTTGTAATTCTCTTCCTATGATAAATAAATTCCCAAGTTTGCGCATAATTCCAATGCTACTTTTTTCAGATCTGACTCAAATAAAAATTTATGTAAATTAAAGTTAAGCTTAAAAAAAACTTAATAGAAATAATTTTTAATTAAATTGACGGTGTAGTTGAAATATTTACAATGAGTTTCTTTAGAGAATAGTGTAGCAGTTTAATTGTAAATACGCATAAAGGAAATATATAAAAAAAAAAATTGAAACTTGACCTGGTGCTTAATTATAAATTATTCTTATTAAGTTTTATATTTTTCAAGTATGATTTTACTTTACTTAAATCCATAAAAAATATTTTTTAACAAGAACCTAGAGTTAAATGATTTTTTTTAGAAAATTGGTTGATATTGTATAGATTTTTGAAATTTTATTAATTAATCTAAAAATTAAGTTTACTCTATTGATATTTATTTTTTTTAGAAAGTGTATTATAATAGCGTGTTTATTATAAATAATACTATACATTTATATATATGAACAATATATAATATATGTTATTATGAAATTATTACTACTTATTCTACTACTTTGTATTGATTGTGGATATATTTAATAAAAAAATAAAAAAAAAAAAGATAAAATTCAATCGATTTTTTACGTTTTTCTCAACTTCACTTGGCGTCTATCTCTGTCTGTCTGTTCGCTCTTTTGACAAATTGAAATCGATTTTTCATCGACTTTTTATTGAGATAGATTTTTGAAAATTTTTATAGATATTTCAATGGATCCCTAGAAGGTATAGAAGAATTATAATTGAATTATAATTAATTAATTGTATATAATTAATTAGCGATTAATTACTTTTAGTAACTAACTCCTTTTGTATTGCTCCAATTAATTTTTTTTCAACCGATTTTGAAACATAAATATTGATTTCAGAATAGATTTCATTTTGAACGTATTTAAAAATATTTCATAGCATTAAAATTAATGATGATTTATATATATATATTAATGATGATTTTTATATATATTAATGTATATATTTATATATATATATACATTTATAAAATCTCATTTTAATAAAAATTATTTATTTATAAATATAATATAATAATAATAATTCAATAATAGCATTTACTTAACATAAATGCATAAAATCAATTTTGGAAGATTAGTATATTTTTTTGTTTTATTCAATTTGTAAATTTTCGTATAACTTCATCTTTTCTATTTCTATTGTTATATTAAATAAATTTATCATATTAAAATTGCACTAAAAAGAATAAAATAATATAAATATAAAAATTTTTTATAAAATAACGTATAATGCGCCCAACGTTTTTCGTTGAATATGAAGCAATTCATCCATAAACTTTGTCAAACTTATAGAAAAATTATTTTATTCTTTTTTAGTCCATTGGAAAAACGTTATTTTATAAAATTTTTTTATATTTATATTATTTTCTTATTTCTTTTAATGAATCCTTCAAGCTTTTAATATCATTCTACACTGTATGGGGTATATTCTTTAAATGAAATATTTTGGAGTGTAAAAATAAATACATAGTATACAAATTTCAAGAAAAAATTGAAATTCATATTGTTAATATTTTAGTGTATTTTTACGAAACATCCTATACATTTTGTAACATCTCAATCTTTCCATTTCGATGGACTCGATTCGATATCATTTGAGTAGTATACCGATCGTTTTTTTTTTTTTTTTGCTTTTTCTATCTTGGTGGTGGATATTGTGCTGGCGTGGCGTGCTCGTGTCTGTCTGCGAGGAGCAGAACACAGCAAGAGACGTCACGAGGAAGCGAAGCCAGCCGCAGGGGACAGCCTCTCTCGCCAAGGCTAAATCAAATGGGGAGGGGGGGGACCTTCGATCAAATATTTACTGCAACATGAGCTCTTGCCTATTAAGACACTTTCTTTGTCCAATTCGAATAAACAAAATAATAATACACCCACACCTTTAACTTTTTTTCCTATCTTTTTTGGTAAATATATGTATATTTAAAAATCGGGATGTTTAATAATGAATGATATTTTTGGATGAAGAGTGAACATTAAGGAGGAAAAAATACTTTAACCAGCATCAAGGATGTTTTATCAGACGGTGAATTATTAAAATGAAAGAAATTTGTAATCTTGGAATATGCTTTTAGAGAGCATTTTTTTGCTTTTGCTTTTGTTTTTAGATGCTTCTAAAATATATTTTTTAGCTTAAAAAAAATTGTAAATTTTGTAGTACAATCAAGAAATAGGAATAAGCTTAAAATGAGTTTTAAAATGAATTTTATTGTAAATTCTTGAAAGAAAGTTAAAAAGTTTTCGAAAAAATTGCTAAAATCAAAGTGTTGATTTGATTTGTTTTAAATGTTTCTTCTAATTTAATCAAACAAGAAGAAATTTAGCGTAAGCACGTTTAATTAAGTTTAAACATTCTTAAGAACATATTCAGTCGATGGAGTTTTTCATCTCTTTTAATTTTTGATTTTTTAAAAAAATAATTAAAACTTGATTCGATCGCCACAAAGAAACAACTAAACGCATATGTCTGAAACTTTTAATCCCATCTAAAAGATTTACATTGGCATTTAAAAAGCAATCTTGTGTTATCATAGTCATTCACCTTGCCCTAGTAAATGTATGGATGGAAAAGAATCCAAATGTTGAGTTTTTCGTTAAAAGTTGATAAAATTATTGGAGGTGGGGGTATCTACGCCCATGTTATTAACAAATGTAGTAAAATTACTAAAGCTTACTTCACATTTATCAAAAGAACTTTCACATTTATTTATAGTTTATATCGATTTATTCTTAATCTTATTGATCTGAACAATAACAAATAAACTAACTGATCATTTAACAATCATAAGAAATTAAATTTGAAAATAAATTAAATCTTAGATAAAATGAATATTTAAAATGAGAGAAAAAAAAACAGTATTAATCTCTCCTGAAATTGGGTAACAATTTAAATATATTAAATATCAATAAGTGTGAATATATATATATATATATAAATTTAGAATGTAAAGCGGCACACACAGACACTTTGAAAAGTAAACAAGGAATGAAGGGGCTCTGTTCTCTTTTAATTTCCATAGAAATGAGTTGTTTATGTTGATACAAATAAACACAAGTGGTCGACCAGAACACAAACTAGGGAGAGGTTTTTTTGAGATCTAATAGAAGAGATACCCAACCTGCTCTCGATACACCTATCAGAAGAAAAACAATACCGTTTTACAACTCAGCATACCTACTACTGTTCTACACAACTTTCACGTTGAATCAAATGTTAATCTTTTTCTGATTATATGTAGATTTTGTTTTACAAAAGCCTTTAGTTTTAAGGAAATGTAGTCTAATAAGAGTTTTAAAAAAATAAGGATCATTCACCCGGATTGATATCATTTAGATAAAAGGATTGCCTGAAAGAAAATTTAATTTTATCTCCATTGGTGAAAAGATGAATTTTTTTTTTTTTTTTTTATAAAATTGCATTTACAAAGATTGTTCCTTTCTTCTTTCACTAAATGAATTTGTGTGTTCCGCCCAAATAAAAATTTAACAAATGAGAATGAAGTGCATTTGTTTTCATTGATGCTTGTGGGCGTATAATTGATTTCATGAAGAAGTGTTTCAAGGACTATCATAAAAAACACCTTTATAATCTACACAAGAATTAAGATCTATTAAATAATCATTTTTATGTTGAAAATTTCTAATAATTGAGATTGATCTGAATGATGTGTACCGCCATAAATTCTTAAAGATAGCATCCAATTCATTGAAGACGTCAACATAAATGAGAAAAGTCATTCTTAATCGATTAACTGAATGAATTTTTCATTGTAAATTGTTTTTGGCACAAACAAAAGAGCACCTGACTAAATAGTACTATTTAAAAATAATCCTTATGTGAAAAAAATTATATAATTTGTAAAAAAAACAAATAAATTTTAATAGAGAATTATAATTTTCTCAAGGGTATCAAAAAGAAAGATTTACTTAAAAATATTTTAATTCTTTATAAATTATAATTAAACTAATTAATCATTTAATTCATTTTCTTCATACCAATCCAAACATTTCAGAACGTAGAAAAAAATTCGCAATAGGATGAAGATGATAATCAAAAACATATTAAAATATAATTTTATTATTAAAAAATAATAAATAAATATAAATAATCTAAAGTAAATATTTAGTTTGATAATGAAAGGAAATTTAAAAGATTTTTCTCTGATTGAGAACACATTATCTTATCTTGTTCAATCAGATATCGTTTTTTTATTTTGTTTTTTTTTTCTAAGTAATAAAACATTTTAATAAATTTCATTTATTACTACTGACGATATCGATGAAAAAAGACAGAGGAAACAGATAAGTCCATGTTGGCTTGCTGAAATCCCTATCAGGAAGGGGAGTGGTCCCAGAAGACAGTCGTCGCTTTATGTTCCAACCAGTTCAATATAAAGTGGGTATTGAAAAGGACTGGAAAGAAAGCCATTCAACGCCGTTACATAGATATGTCTCCTTTCATATATAACAAAATTTATATATATATATATATATATATGAAAATAATTACTAAAATAATCTGTATAAGGCCTCTAAGTATAAATATCATCAATCAGAGTTTTATGCTCCATTAATTAAAAAGTAAAAAGACAATAAAAGTCCGTGACTATTTGAATGAAACACAGGTTTTGGTTAAAAAATTATTTTATTTTTCAACTTAGTCTCCTTTGAGGTCTATACACTCCAATTTTTTCATCCCTTCCAAAAAATAAGATATATCGAGGATATTAAAATAGTTATTTGTTTGTGAGATGATTTCATCGTTGGAGTCAAATCTCTTTCCGCCGAATCATTTCTTCAGGTTTGAAAATAAGAAATAGTCATTCCGGACTAAATCCGGAGAACAGGGCGGGTGAGGAAGCGATTTGTATTCCAATTCATGGATTTTCATGGATATTCACATTTTCGCATTTTCTTCTCAAATCACAAGGTAGTCAAACCAAAACTAAAAGATCCAGCTGATTCAAATTTCGACAGGAATTCAACTGAATTGCCTGGTGACTGAAGCGGTGTTTCATTTAAGAGACAGGAAATTCAAAAAGACACGGACTTATTGACCTCTCGTATCAATTTGGTTTAGTGGTATACACAACTATAGTTTTAACCATAGTTTTCTACATAAAATAATTTAAAATATATTTTTGGATTTATTTAACATTTCTAAATAAAAAGGCTAACATTTTCAGTCTGAAACTGCTTTAGTATCTCATCATTTGAATAAGCACAATACAACTATTGTATTTTCAAAAATGATATTCCTTTCATTTCTAATGTAATTCGTAACTTTGTTTTTAGATGGTAATATAAATGGTTTAAAATAGATTCTTTTGTTTGTGCTAGCTTTTGTTACAAATTATTTTATTAGGTATGGCTTTATACGTAAGTACACTGTATTGTTCGTCTCTAATATATTTATACAAAACTTTTAAAATTGTTTCAAACTACAGTACATGTAGAATTGTCCAATAAAGAATTTTCTTTTTTTTTTAATTAATAAATAACTAGTTTGAAGGTAAATATTAAAACACTGTAAACTTGTGAGTGTTTGATCTAGCGGTCGGAGAACCTGGGTAAATTACCCCAAATTGGGTAAAAATGAAACTTTTGTGAGTAAAAAGTATATATTTTTATTTGCTATTTTATAAACCTGTTTGTATTTTTACAAATTATTTTTTTGAACTTAAACAATTTAGTGACATATGCAGGCCACGCCATCTCACTACCCACCAATAGTGTTCCCGAGTTATTTGTATCTTGTTACTTATATTACAATTATTACTGTTGTATATTGCTATATTATATACTTGCCAATTGAATAAATTAAATTTAAATTAAATTTTTAGTTATTGTTTTCTTTTCAAAATTATCATGGGGGCTATAATATGAAAGATTCTAAAAAGAGGCGATTTCGTTTTTTTTTTGCTCTCACTATCGTGTAATATCAATTTACAAAAAAAAATATTTTGGGGTAATGATTAAAAAAGTTCCTCGACCACTGATCTAAACAATCTATAATCTATATCTATATATTGATTAAAAATCAATTTTTATTATAAATTAAGAAAAGAATGAGATTTTTAATTCTCATAATTTATTTGAATATATATATAATTTTTAAAAAATATTTCTTAATGGATTATTAAAATAATATTTTTTTTTTCGTTTATATAACAAAAATTCAACTGGATAAAAGTTTTGCTTTTCTTATAAATGACTGAACAAAGAGAGTGGAATTTACCATCTCATTAAAGCTCTAATTATAATTAAATCCTAAATTGTTGATAATTTGGTTCGGATATAAGCAGAAGGAGTCTGAAAAGAGATTATATCATTATATATTATATAGTAGTTAATCAAGGCTTAAATAAAAACTTCTAATTCTCTCTATTTCTTTGGCCCTACTGAAAACAAAAATTCTTGGGCACCGTAGCAAAACGAAAATTCTTGGGCACCGTAGCCTAAGGTGACCAGAAGTCCCGCTTTTGACGGGACAGACCCGATTTTTCACAATTTGTCCCGAGTCTTACAACATTTTTCAAAAGACCCGACTTTTAGAATTAAGTTATATTTTATATTTATGAAAATAATTGTTTTGCGTTCTAAAAATTATAAGGGCTACGAAAAATCAAAATTAATGTTGAAACTTTGAAAGCCAATTTATCTTTCAAATATAATTTAACAAATTCTTGTGATGATTTTTACAATATTTTAAAAAATGACAACAATCTACTGAAACAAATTCACTCAAATAAAAAATATGTTGAGGAATAAAATATTATACATTTTTTTTTATATTTATACATTGTACTTATGTTAAAAATAAAAAAATATTACGATGTTATTTTGTATGAAAATTTTTGTTGATCCCCCTTCAGAGTTCCCCATCTTAACGTACCCACATTTCACAAGTCGACTTGATTCTAACCTACCTTCAACTAATATCTATCCTCTCTAAATTCCCTTTTATTTATTTAATTATATTTTACAATTTAAAAAGACCGTTATTTTACTATTGGGATTCTGAGAATTACTCTTACTACGAATATACATTATTTTTCCTCATTTTTCTTTTCCATTTTTTCACAAAGTAAACACCCTAAACCAATTCCCTTATATCTATCTTTCTTTATATTATCAACCAACCTGTGGTTTCGAATTGATTTCCCTTTAAAATAGACTTTCATTTCGATTTTATGTTTGGGGATGCTTAAAGGTTATGCAATTAATTCTTCGTTATGCAATCTCTACCATTCCTCCTGTTATTTATAAAGAAAAATAACATTTAAAACCAATCAAATAAAAGTATCTTTCATAAATAAAAAGTAAAAATAATATTTTAGGTATATTTCATCATTAAAATGACGCAAGATAATGATACACACTTGCTAGTATTTTCTTTATTTTATTATTATTATTTAAAAAAAGAAATAGTACTTAGGTGAAATTCAGGACTGTATACATGTAAGTATATGTAAATATATATTTGTTTTAAATTACATTAATAATACGATAAACTTGGAAGTGTTAAAATTCACAGAACTTAAGAAAAATGTTTCGATTGAAATGGAAAAAGAGATAGTGGTAAGTTTTAAAAGAAGCTGTTTGTTCTGTTTCCCTGGGCCATTTCAACTGGCTTAACTACTCATCTTTTTGAACTGGTGCAATTTTCTCAATCCGAAAAAAACCATGACTTATCTCGAAGGCATGTCTTCATTAAGATGGTTAGCACCAGACACCAGGTCTGAAGCTGCTGGGTAGTAGCAGGGCGTTGGCCTCCACAGAGCCTTCGCTTTCGGACTGGGCCTATAAAGAGGGAAGGCAGAGAACCCAGGTCGCCCACGGGACAGACGACAACCCACCTAACAACAACAACACTCCACCAACCGATTGCAATTCCTTCACTATACTAAAACAAATCAGGTGCATTTTTCTTTAAAATTTATTTGTATTTGGAACATTTATTATGCCTACAAGTGGAAAATAAACCAAGGGGAAGCGTTCTTGACCATACAAAATCTCTTTTTTAATGCTCTAATTATCAAATTTATGGTTGTATTTATCAGTTTGATTAACTTGAAAAATGTTTAACCAAGAATAAAACAACAGTCATCAAAAAATCAAATCAAAGTTAAACTATCGAGGAAGATCAACAAAAAATAAAAAAAAAAATTAAATAAAAATAAAAATCGTAAAATCAATTTATGGAAATAAGAAAGTTAAAATGTGAAGTGAAAGAAAAAAAAACGATTAAAAAAGTGTTTAATATTATTAATTAATTTATCAGCCTATTTTAAGAAATAAATAATAAAAAAAAAATGAAATTTATAAATATCACTGAATAAATAATTATTGGTAGAGTAATTATATTATATGAATAAATTATACCAAAGTGAAATGATTAAATTAAGAATAGAGTTTCATCAGTCAAATTTTCAAAAGCAAAATTTTTTGTCGATTGAGATTTTAAGGGGTCCACTCACGATATACAATTTTTTTTTTTTATGAGTCTTTGTGAAGAATAGATACTTAATTTAATTTTAATCATTTTTTTTTGTTTTATAATAATCCACTTCGAGTTGAGTGCAATCAATCAGCAAACGTGAATGGATCTGGCAAACGGAGTCTCAAAATAAAGGTGACCGTCCTTTAGTCGGTTCTTTCTTCTACATTCTTCCATTCTTCCACGTATGACAATCAAAAAAAAAGAACCATCAAATCCAGAACAAGAAGGAATATCCTTATCAAGTAAAGCTGACTGCTCCTCCCAACGTATTCGAGATTATTCACTTTCGCATCACCAGAATAGCAATTATTGTTTTGTTCTGTCTACTTATATATACTATATAAATAAATATATTTATTTATTTAAAGACCAAAAACCTTATAGAAATATGCGAAACGAGTTGGAAAAAGAGGAGACATACGCATCAATGCTTTCTTATTTAAACGCACTTTCTTTCCCATTCTAAAGTCGAGTAAGTTTGTTTGTGACATAAGCTCTTTTGATATTTTTCAGCCTTCTCTGGATAAATAAAGACCTTAATATGAATAGAAATTCATTTCAAATGAAAAAAAGGAGTATTTTTAAAAAATAATGTTTACGCTTTTAGCGGATCGATCTCAATATCCATTGTATGAAGTGAGTGATTATTTTGAAAGTTTTTATTTTATTTATTTTAAGTTTCTAAAAGAAATATCAAATACTCATATTTTATTTTATTTTTATTGTGAACTTAATATGTTTCTTTATTCGCAATGTTTGGAAAGAAAAATTCTCTAATACGCCAATACCTCACTTTGCGTCGGGGTTACGTTCCAAAAACACGCAAATTGAAACGACGCAAAGTGAATTAAGATTTTCTTCAGCAAACCATTTGAAGATCGAAGATAGGTTCCAGGGTTACTAAAATACTACTTTTTAAAAAGAAAATTCAACAAACTAAACATTTAATAATATTTGAGAAGAATTTAAAGCGAAGTTGCAATCGGGAAGCGCCTGTTATCATGCCGTAAAGGGGCTTATCGCGTCAAAAATATTATCAAAGGGGATAAAAATTAAAATATATAAAACAATTATTTTACCGGTTGTATTATATGGGTGTGAGGCATGGTCTATGACCTTGGGTGACGAGATTAGATTTAGAGTATTTGAGAATAGGATTCTGCGAAGCATTTAAGAGCTAAAGAATGGGGAATGGCGGAGACTGCATAACGAGGAATTGCATGACCTCTATGCATCCATCTCCAGATATAGTTAGAATTATAAAATCGAGAAGGCTGCGATTCGAAAAAACGCAAAAACTGAACGGCGCAAAACGAGATATTCGTGTAGAAGACTATAAATGTGATATATCTGATTATTCATTTGTTGTAATGAGATGAACTCTCCGACGAAAGTAAAATATGACAATGTGTATGCATCATAATTTGCTTACTGAATTCTCCCAGCAATTGGTATCCAATTTCCAATTGGTATCCACTTACGACAACAGCCACTATTCCTCAGAAAGCGATTTATCGCGGTGGTTTGCGATTTTACTCTGAGACAATGCCAAGTAGGTGATGGTATTTCTATGTAACTAGGATGAAAGAAGGTTGCATAATTCAATCGATACCTGCATCAAATTAAAATAATTTTCTTCCCCGATTTCAGCTCCTTAGTTATATTTAAAATAAAAGAATAAAAAAAGAATTAAAAAATTTTTTTTTAATTTAATCAATGATGTATAATATTTTTTTCTTTTATAAAAATAATTAATTTTGTCCTTGGCTAATCAGTATTTTATTATGACGTTTTTAGAATAATATGTAACGTAATATCTATTTTGAAGTATACAACGAATATTATAAAATGGAAATTTAATTTCTATTTTAATTGGGATTACTTTATATTGTTTATTATCATTTTACTTATATTTTATTTTCATTAAACAAATTACGTGCGTTTCAATTTATTATTATTATTTTTTAAATATATTCCTATATTTTTTTATTAAATAAAAATCAATGATTTTTACTTACGTAAATTGATTTGTTATTAGTAAATAATAATTATATCAGACCATTTAAATAAATATGACTTCAATATTTTTTATTTTCAGAATAATATAAATTAAATTTTATTAACTCAGAATATGTAAACAATTTAATGAATTTTTATATTTTTTGTTATTTTGATTGGATTCCGGGATAAATAGTGAATAATGAACAAACGAAAGTTTTCCATCAGATGCAATTCAGTAGTGCATGACGTTTTCAATATGATTTGAATGCTATGCAAGATTTCTCACTTGGAATAACATGGCTATTAGTCATCATGAATAGCGAATTATAAAACGACAAATTCGATGGGATAGCAGCACGATAAGACGCGAATGGATAAAAGATATATATTTAAAATATTATTGATTAAATTTATGAGATGAATGATGTATATAATATTAAAAAAAACACTTTGAATTAGTAGAATTATCTATTAAAAAATTTATTAGTTTTATAATAAAAGATGTAATCAAAATGTAATAATAATAAAGTTTATTATAAAGTGCATCAATAAAAAAATTATTTAGTTAACTAGATATTTTTAAATAACAATAAAATAGTTAATAAATTAAATTCTTTCAAATATTATTTTAAAATAGAATTCAATTTTGTTTATAACAAAAAATAAAATTTATTAAAATCTCAATAAATCACACTTTCAATTTTTACCGACCGACGATAGTAAGGGAGGTATTGTTTTCACACCAAATTTCACATGTGGAGATTTTTACATATCACCACGAATCATGCATTTTCTTAACAGAAAAAAAGTATTTTTAGCATGATGTCTGTCAGTCTGTCCGTCCGTATAGATGTGTACAGCCTGAACGGCTCAACCGATTTTGATGAAATTTGGTATATTTACTTAATGCATCAGTGGGATGAATTGATCAACTTTTGGTGTATATCTGGAAACCGGAAGTGGTAGTTTTACGGATCGAAGATAGGAAGGGAAGGGTTATTTTCACACCAAATTTCACATGAGGATATTTTTTACATATCTCCACGAATCATGCACTTTGTATTGGTTTTATCCTCGGGAAAAATAATCTTCATTAGTTTTTTCTTAATTTAAAATTATATGACGTCATCCAGCCCCTCATGACGTCACAGCCAGCGCATCCTTATATATTATAAATAAAATAAAATTAAAAATATTTATGTTATATTCATATCTGTTTTTTATTACATTAATAGATACATTTAAATTATTTGAAATTGTTTCTGTAGCTTGAAATTAATTTATTTCAGACCGTTGGCGGGTTCTGTGCCTGGCCACAGGTCAACTTATTATACCTCGGTATTAATTCTGTACCGAAAAATATTGTGAAGATATATTTTATTTTTTATAATTTATTTAAATACAACTCTTTTTTGTAATATTGTGTATGATTTAAGAGTAATTTGCTGGTTTTACAATAATTTATGTATAAATACATAAATAATAAAAAAAATATATAAAATAGATATAAAAAAAAGTTATCAATTCTAATTCTTATTTATAATTCTTCATAAAGTTCAAATTTGTGTTTTTTGTTTTTTTACTTATTTAACATACTATGTATTTAAATTAAATTTAAATAAATAATATAAATTTAAAATACTTTAATAAATTATGGAATTAATAAATTTAATCACATGCAATAATTAATTAATTAAATGTTATCGATTTATTTGTTTTATGTGCATTTCGTCTGTTGCGTCATAATAGGATTGGAAAGAAGAAAGTTCATGTAATGATATAACAGTCTGAATGCGCATAAAGAAAATATATTAATAAAAGTGAAACGTCTCTTTAAAGTTCATTTAAAACTATTTATATTAATTTTACTGTTTATTCAGTTTATTTAGAGTTAACATCATTTTTATGAATTAGAATTAAAATTAATAAAATGTTTAAAGCACAATATAATATATACTTATATATAATTCTTTTTATATATTTAATGTTTTCTTAATTTTTTAGAACTATATGAGAGAGAGAGACTCGTTCATTCAAAATCTTAGTAAAAATTAATTAATAACATTATTATATTCGTACTATTAATATTTTAATGCTTAAATACAAATTTAAATAGAAAATAGTTCCGCTGTTGTAACGACAAGATCCCTCTGAATCGTTTTCCATTAAATTGAGGTGAAAAGGGGTTAAAATGCAAAAGAAAGGCTTGTATATACATAAACAAACAAACATATGAAGAAAATTTACATATTCATTCAGACTCTTGAAAAGCGCCCATTTGAAAATTCAAATTTAAAATTCTTGCTGCGTGAAGTAATTCTTTATTTACCTTGTAAAGGATTTTATAAAAGCATTTTTTTTTGTTTTTGTTTTTTATTAACTATAATAATTGTGCTAATGTTTTCAATTCATTTGAATTTAAAAACATTCAGAATATATTTTTTCACTCAACTGTCTAGTTATTTAATTTAAAGTTTAATTCACTACAATCATTATATTATTATATTAAGGTATATTAAGGATATCTATTCAATTAATTTAAGCTACACGTAGTGAGAGTGAATTCTGGATGTATGTTCGTTCCACTCAAGAGTTAGGGTATATATACTTTGTGCCCCAAGTGTTTGATTGAACGTAGTGGAGTAGAAGGAAGATTGACACAAATACGGTCAATCTTTCTCTCTCTTTTTATTTATTTTAATTCAAATTCGAATCAATATAACATCGATATCGATTAACCAAACAGTGAAATTAAATAATATATATAATCCGTATATTTCGGCTCAATGAACGGTAAAATAATTGCTTTATTATGATAATTTTTTAAGTAATCTCATAAAAAAATTATGAAAATTATGTTGAAAAGAGTTTCTTAAATTATTTCAAGATAAACACAAATTTCAAAGAACTTGGAGTATGTTTAATAAAGATAAGGGTTTGTATACGTTAAACGTCTCTCGGATAAAGTTTGCTTCAAATATTTTAAAATAATTAATAAAAAGATAAAATAATTCTCTGAAGTGGTATTAATTTAACATTTGTCTTTAGATATTTTTTTCAGCAAATTCATCATATAGCCTTAATTCTGATATATAATCTAGTAGATTTTTATTAATAAATATATACGAGGTAGGGTCAAAAAGTTCGCGGAATGGTCGCTTATAGTCAAGTATTTCTTAGCTGAAAGGGAAATTTTTGTTTGTGAGGTTGGCATAACTGGTAGTGAATGTGCTTTTGAGGTTAGCAGGCAGTTGTAGTTGGTTCCGTGCGTTCGGTGTTTAATATTGTAGATCGTAGTTTCTTTCTTTCGTCGGATTGTGCAATGTCGTCATTAGAGCAGCGTGGCAATATTAAATTCTGTGTGTTGCTGGAGACTCTTGAGATGCTAAAAAAAGCATACGGAAATTCTGCGATGAAGAAAACAGCAGTTTACGAGTGGCATAAGCGTTTTCGCGACGGTCGCACAACAATTGATGATCACGTTCGGACTGGGCGGCCTTCCACTTCCACTACAGATACAATGTTGAGCGCGTTCGACAAATTGTGCGTGCGGACAGACGAACAACCATCAATAGTTCCTCTGAAGTTGGTATTTCACATGGGAGTGTTCACAGCATTCTTCATAATGACTTGAACATGCATCGTGTTTGCTTGCACTTTGTTCCAAAAATGTTATCCCCTGAGCAAAAGGAAATGAGAGTGACCCTGTCCAGGGACTTGATTGAAATGGCTGATGCAGATGACAGCTTCCTGCCTGTTTCCAAGGTTAAAAATGGCATTGAAGGGACATCGTTTTGCTGATTCGTCAGAGGTGATTGAAAATGCGACGGAGCGGCTGAAGGAACTTTCAAAAAACGGCTTTCAAGAGTGTTTCCAACAATTATATGAACGGTGGAATAAATGTGTAGATGCAGGAGGAGAGTATTTTGAAGGGAAATAATGTAAGAATGTTATAAATATTTTTAATAAATTTTTAATAACCAATTCCGCGAACTTTTTGACCCTACCTCGTATATACCGAAAAGCGCATTTCAGAAGTGCTTCGACGATTGGAAGAACCGCTGGCATAAGTGCATTAGATCTTAGGGAAATTTCTTTGAAGGGAACACAAAATGAATATTGATGAATAAATAAATAATTCAAAATTGACCTTTTCTTTTGAACAAACTTCGTATATATATTGTCGTATATTGGAGGCTTAGTATGGATTGGGTTATGAAAAAAAATGGATTTAAAATTAATAAATTTAATGTTGAATCTGGTTAATTTTGAATAGAAAATAGTTTAGTGAATACAGTGACCGTTGATTCGGGAAAGGGTAAAGTTGAATTCATTCAGAAGAAAAATCAAATATTAAATTAAGATAAAATTAATATTTAATAATAAAAATTTAACAGAATTATATTTGGTATCATAATAAATTATAAAGAGGTAACTGATAATAAAGTAAAGTTAGTTATTTAATATTAGAAATTAAATCAAATTTTGTATGAATAGTTAGAGCAAATAGAGACTTGAGTCTTCAGTTAATCCTTCAGTGTTTTATTGATGAATCTTCTGTGGCTGACGACTCTGAAGGGGGGTCGACCATGATGCCTTGTTTTGAGACTGTATTTCACTTAGAAGATGATTTGTCTCTCTCCCACCTATTCCCAAGACTGATTAATATTTGTCCTTACATGTATAGTATTGTAAACTATTTATCCCTCTCAAGACGCTTCTGATAACATTCCACTAACCCACCCCCATATGTGTTACTTGGTCTCTTCTCGCTAATATTGATAACCATATGTCAAGTAATTTATGAATTTTAAAAAGAAAGAATTTCTGAAATATTTTCTCTTCAATTTAAAATACTTCTATTATCTTTTCAGCCATTTTTCAGGCCTTTTGTTCTATTGAAAGTTTTAAGAAACATGTCATGAAATTTATGATTATTTATGAGTTTAATTCATGACGATAGTTTTCCTTTTTTAATTGAGAACATTTCTGTAAATCTATGTCTGTTATAAATGTTAATTTCTAGTATTTTTACTATATTTCTTTATTAAAGGGCATTTATATGCTTATATATTACAATATATATATATATATATATAGAGAGAGAGAGAGAGAGACTTTTAATATATTAAATTATGAAAAATAATATAATTCTAGTTAGAGAAAATTCGTATGCCCATTTTATAATTTTTAGGAGTATAAACTTTTAGACTCCCTTCAAAAATCTAAAAAAAAATCTACAATATAACATATATATATATATGTATATATATATCTCAACGTAAACATAAAAGATAACAAAAATTTGTATTTAAATTATCTAAAGGGAGATTTTAATAAATATATCCGTAAGCTTAGTTACAATTTCTATATCAAGATACTATTTTAATGAATTAAAAAAGTTTGTTCCACTCACTCCATGATTCTCAAAATATGAGATCTAACTTTTTCATTTAAAAGAGCAAACCATATTTTTTATTAATCAATAGAGATTTTTTCTGGTTTTAATGATAAAATATGTTGATATCTTTAGAAAATATAAAATTAAATATTTATTAATTTATTATTTATTATTTTGAATAAATTTAAATAAAACTCCATTATGGTTGATATGGAGAAACAGATAATTTAATTTACATAGGTTCTAGATATAGATATTGTTTGATAATTTAATCAACTCTGTATGTCTTATAGTTTTCGAGATAGTAATAGTATACAACTTATAATGAGCATTATTATTAAAATCGACTGTGAATACTGTTTATTTTGAATACTAAACTACTAATAAGTTAGAACAGGAATTGAATACATAAATAAATATTAAATACTAAATTAGATATATCACCATATATTATATTGCCTCGGCAAGTAATTCTACCGAAATAATCAAAATGCATAAAATAAAAAAAAGATAATAATCATTAAATAATAAAATGAGTTCAATTTTAAATGAATAATAAGATATTTCCATTAAAAGTATTACTATAAAATTAAAATAAATATGAAATGTGTTCAAAACTTTATGAAGAAGGTCTCTTCATTTTTAGAATGTGTTACTGTAAAGACTTTAGGTAGATTATATTTATCTAATGGGTGTGAAAGAGTATCACACAGATTAAAGTATATAACTAATTAAATTTTATAAAAAAAATGTAGATAGAATTAAATTAATTGATTAATAATTGTTTAACAAAATATTATTATAATATTATTATTTATATATTATAAATATTTATGAAATATTTAATTTATTTTATTTAAGAATATAAAATTAAAATAATATTAACTAATAGAATCAATTTGAATAGTTAATATGTAATCAAAAAATTTAGATTTAAATAAAATTATCTGATTAAACAGTCAATGCCCCCGGGAAAGGAAATGGGGTGCTGGATGCTTCCTAGAAATATAAAGCTCATGACTTAGGAAGGGAGGAGATAACCTCCATTTTACGAGGACAGGTCAATAAGTCCGTGATTTTTTGAATGAAACCCAGGTTTTTGGATAAAAAATTATTTTATTTTTCAACCTAGTCTCCTTTGAGCTCTATACACTTCATCCAACGTTTTTCTCCAATTTTTTTATCCCTTCCAAAAAATAAGATTTGTCGAGAACATCAAAATAGGTATTTGTTTGTGAGATAATTTCATTGTTGGAGTCAAATCAATTCGGTATTTCATATTTATATTTTATTTATATTTTTAGAAGAATTTTTATGGCTTTTTTCACGCAACATTGATGATGAGACAAATGCTTTTTAATCTCTAAAAAGTTGATTTTTATTTATTTTAAAAAGATAATTTGTATGAAAGGGTGCCAAATTTTGTTTTGCCCGGGGCGGTCATAATCCTAGAACCTGTTCTCACCCTTCAGATATTTTATTTCAAATTTACTAATTATTCTATATATATATATATCTTATATATAAAATTCTCGTGTCACAAAACTTTGAAAAAATACTCCTCCGAAACGGCTGGACCGATTCTTATGAAATTTTTTATGTATATTCAGTAGGTCTCAGGGCATGTCAGACTTCCTTTATAAAACCGCTAATTGGTAAGGTGTGTCCAGGGGGTGGAATTTAAATAAAATTAGTTTAGTTATAATGCTAGATCATAGAGGCGCTGGTGGCGTTAATTTGGCGGTAATATAAATTCTGAGGAATGTGCAGATAAAAATCTTTTTATATATATATATATATATCGATATATATTTTAATAATTTATTAAATAATTTTATTTTATTAAATTAAATTTTATTTAATTAAATTAAATTTTATTTAATTAAATTAATAATTATGTCAATTAATTTTTTCTGCATAAATAAACATATATAAAAAAACTATAGAGATGGGACAGGGTAGGAGTTAGTTGGTTATAGCTCAGAATATAGGGACACTCGGGGGGGTACAGGGGGCGGAGCCCCCGTCTAGGTGTGGAGAGCGCCGAAGGCGCTCGGAGCAGCTAGTATATATATATAATCTATTTTTTAAACATCAAATAAGAATATTGTAAGAAGAGGAAAAAAGAGTGGTGGTCCGTCCGTATGATGTGTACAGCCTGAACGGCTCAACGGATTTTGATGAAATTTGGTATATTTACTTAATGCATCAGTGGGATGAATTGATCAACTTTTGGTGCAAATCCGGAAACCGGAAGTGCATCAATAAAAAAATTATTTAGTTAACTAGATATTTTTAAATAACAATAAAATATTTAATAAATTAAATTCTTTCAAATATTATTTTAAAATAGAATTCAATTTTGTTTATAACAAAAAATAAAATTTATTAAAAACTCAATAAATCACACTTTCAATTTTTACCGACCGACGATAGTAAGGGAGGTATTGTTTTCACACCAAATTTCACATGTGGAGATTTTTACATATCTCCACGAATCATGCATTTTCTTAACAGAAAAAAGTATTTTTAGCATGATGTCTGTCCGTCCGTATAGATGTGTACAGCCTGAACGGCTCAACCGATTTTAATGAAATTTGGTATATTTACTTAATGCATCAGTGGGATGAATTGATCAACTTTTGGTGCAAATCCGGAATCCGGAAGTGGTAGTACTAGCGATCGACGATAGGAAGGGAAGGGTTATTTTCACACCAAATTTCACATAAGGAGATTTTTACATATCACCACGAATCATGCATTTTGTGGCGGTTTTATTCTCGAGAAAAATCATATCTTTATTAGTTTTTTTCTTAATTTAAAATTATATGACGTAATCCAGCCATTCATGACGTCACAGCCTGGTCTTACATATATATTATAAATAAAATAAAATTAAAAATATTTATGTTATATCCATATCTGTTTTTTATTACATTAATAGATATATTAAAATTATTTGAAATTGTTTCTGTAGCTGGAAACTAATTTATTTCAAACCGTCGGTCGGTTCGGACCTGGGCACAGGTCAACTTATCTTTAAGAGTAATCACACAAGACCAAGACAAATTGTATGAAAAAAATAAATTACATTTTCTATATAAAACATTTTTTTTATTTATAAAAATACATTAATACGTTAATTTTCTTTTCAATAAAAAAACAATTTTATTTCCAATTAAAAAATTCTAAGGAAAAGTTATATCATCTCATTTGTATACCATAAACCATAATCTAAAAAGAAATTTGTTGTTTTTCAATAATAAAAATTATTGAATGCTTTCTTTGCTGGAGGAATCAAACTTTGATTTAAGATTTTAATTAATTTAAAATTAATGCAAAGGCTGGCTAAAATGAATATAGATCTCAAAATTCATTCAAATTAAAAAATAAATGTGTTTTAAAATTCCAAAAAAAAAAAAAATGTAAATATTCATACATCAATTTTCTAATATTAAATATAAATAGATAAAAAAATTTTGTTGAAAAAGTAATTCGATTCTTTTTTTTAAGTTTAAAAGGTGATGAATCTGATTAAATATTAGTTTTCAAGTTCCATGACCCTCTCCCCAAGAAGTGAGTGATAAGAACGTGATTCTTCCTGGTGGGTCACAAACTCGTTATAATATTTACTCCCTCATTGAGTAAATGTATTATATACATTGCAATTTTCTTCCCTGAAAGATATCTTCAAATATTTATTTTATTAGTATTTTTTTTTATTGATCTAACCATCTCTTCAGAGAAAGTATTTTTTCTTCATGTTCTTCTAGTAGAGTCTATAAAAGTAAATAAAGATCCCAATTGGAAAAAAAGATACGAAGAGAAAGATCAGCTCATCAATTGTGGAGATTATTCGTGTTACGCCCTGATCGTATTACTTTCAAAGAGGCCTTCGGGTTTTTATCGTTTGCCTTCATTTGATTAGTTCTTGATAAAAAAAACGCTTAACTTATTCTCTTCATTTTTTTCCCTTCTTTTTCTCTCATTTACTCTCCCTTTCTCTCTTTTTTTATAAATTAAATTCAATTTTAATTCGAATTGCTGGATTGAGTGGAGGGTACTTAGTGCCCTCTTCAAAGTAGATTGTTCAACGTTCACAAGGGTCGCGATCAATTGGATAATTACCATTTAGATCTGGGATAATAATTTTTCTAAAGGACAAGTTACAAATAGAAATTCTTTCCCTCCTTCTCATTTTCTGAAAGCAAAGACAATATAATCAATTCGCTTTTCAAGTATCCTAAAGAAATTCAATTTAAACTTGAAACTTTTATTCAATTCGATTATACATTGCATTTAGAAATCTTTTTGAATGAAAATCAAAACGTGATTATTTATTGAAATTTAAAAATAATTATAAAATATAGTAATTATACCAATAATTAAATAACTTATAGATGTGTCTAGATAGCTACAACAGAAAAATAAATTTAGTCCTCTAAGTTCAAAGAAAACTATTTTAATAAATATCTAATAAATATAAATTATATGAACAATCAAAAATCAAGAAGACAATCAATATATAAAGAGGAAGTTAGGAGAGAAAAGAAAGAAGTTGGATGGAGGTGGCTTAAGATAGGAACGCTCAAAGGAAAGTGGTGTTGAGATCCGAAGACACAAATATTTATATATATATATGTATATATATACAAGAATTGGTTTTAAAAATTTTGATTATAGACATTTCTATAATTGCACAGAAAGCTTTTTACTATCATATTTTTCCAACTTCGTGTTAATAAAATTCGTTATTCCAAGGATTTTTCATAGACGATAATAATGAGGATAAAAATTATTCAAAAGAAGATGTAGAGATTGTGAAAGAAAAAATGACATTTTTTTAAAAAACTTGGTTGTTAACTTCAGGAAAAAGTTCTTGAAATGAATCAGAATAGCGTGCCTTCATAATTTGAAGAAATTTAACAGGCGCTTTAGCTCCATATGTAGAAATGTATAAAGAGAAGCAAAAAGATTCACAAGAAATCACTCTTAACCAGTTAGTTTTTTTCAAAAACATCTGTCAACTTCATCAGAGGGCAGCGGTGATTAAAGTTAAATCATACAGAAGAAAGTTGCTATCCATATTGGTAATAATTTTTACATGTTCAGTTATTATTTTTTATTTTTTTGTTAATATAATATTATAAGTCGTTGAATCGACACTTGTTTATTTGATATTAAATAATACTCATAAAGACTTCTTTGTTTATATGCAATTTTACAATTTTATATAACCTAACTCAGTAATTTCTTCCAAAATAGGATTAACATGCTTTTTTGTAAAATGTATATGTATGCTACAGACGAGGGGATTATTGTAAATGAATCTAAAATATTAGAAAATAAAAAAACAAAACACTTATTCTATTTTAGAATAATAAATTTCTCGTTATAATCTTAAATCCAATTCTTAAAATCAATCTTAAAACAAAGAATTTCAAATAATATAAAGAATTTATTTGATAAATCATAATCATATAATTATATTAAATATAATATATATATATTTATTGAAAACGGACAGACAGACGGACAGACAGACGGACAGACAGACGGACAGACGGACAGACAGACAGACATCATGATAAAAATACTTTTTTCTGTTAAGAAAATGCATGATTCGTGGAGATATGTAAAAATCTCCACATGTGAAATTTGGTGTGAAAACAATCAGATGGTCTGTGCTCCAGATATTTTCCTAAAGACAAATTCATATTCAAATTACTCCGGAAATCCAGATCGTAGAGCGACATTTCGAGCGTTCGATTGATTGTTAAACTTCGAATATAGTTTAGTTGTTAGAACTTTATTTGCGTTTATCTATAGAGAAAAATAATGCAAAAATTATCTATATTTTGAAATATTAATGTACTACTATATATATATTATAAAAAGATATAAAAATGATATATATAAATGATTATTAATTAAATTATAAATATTTAAATTATTGTGTATTAATTAATATTATAATATATATCTCTTTCTTTAATAATCCGGTTAGTAGTGTTAAGTGTATGAATCGATTGATTATATTGGAATTTTTTATGATTGTAATGTGTGATATTAAAAGAATAAAGCAATCTACCTACTTATTTATTTACATTTCATTCAAAATGAATGGAATTTTTCAATCAATTTAATTTAGTATTTATATCAATCTTAATTCTGTCCAAATGATCTTAGTTCATATATAAAATAAATCAATAATTTATTGAATGAAAGAAATCAAAGAATATTTTATCGATTGATTAACTTCACTTAGGGGACTCACCATTGGTTCTACATCCATCCTACAGTATATTTAGCTCGAAGGGAAAACAATTTAATAAAGAAAGTGATGAGATCATGAGAATTTAATAGGATCCGCCTACTTCATGGGAATTTTCGAGGTCAAAAGTTGAAAACATTTTCAAAAATTTTCTTCGATATATTTAGTTACATGTTGATTTACAGAAAAGGAGGTAGAATAAAGAAAAAATTTAAATTCATGATGATCATTTGAGAGGTAATAATTGCTGCTGACATCATTTCTTTTTTTCAAAGATTTTTTTTTCAATTATGAAAAGTATTATATATTTTATTATATAACATTGATAATATTACTCACTGCTAGTGTATCCATATTCATTACTTTTAATTTTATAAGGGAATTTGCAAATAATACTACATATTGATATTTGTTATTGTAAATTTATTCAACAAATACAAAAAATATACACAACGTTTCGATTGCTACTTCTGCAATCGTTATCAAGCGACTGCACTGTCCGAGCGTCCAGTAACGAGTTTTTAATTATATTCTTCTAATTTAAAATATAAATCTTGAAAAAAAATTAATTAGATTATCTTCTGCTCAATTATGTAGATCTATGTAAATATTAAAAAATAGATTTCATTAGCAAATATTTTGAAGAGATTTAAAATTTAAATATACATACACATATAATTTCATGAGTAAAAAAAATAAAATATTTGAAAGTCAATTTATCATTTTCTCAATTTTCCGAGGTTCAAAATTTATTTTATCTTAAAAACATTCTATTCTTTTTCTTGTTTGTAATAGTTCTAAGATAATTTTTAAAATTAATATTATTTGTTATCAAATTATTATTTTATTTCGCCAGAGATAGGATTACGATCACCAAAATTTTTGATGTCGAGATTTTGATGTTTTTATACGTTTTGAAGGTCCCTGAGTCATTTTCACTAAGGTTGAGAAAAATGTATATGTGTGTGTGTGTGTGTATGTAGACAAAAACGATTTGAGCTAGAAAAATGAAATTCGGTACACGGGCATTATTTAAAATTCGTAATTTTCTATGAACTTTTGAGAAATGTAGCTCATCCGGAAGATGACCATTACCTACCACGTTTTCATTTGTTTCCTCTAAACTGACCGTAAAAATAAAGATATATGTTTGATAGTTTTTCACACGATTAAAAGTTGTATAAAACTGCTATAAATAGAATTTCAGCTTGATTGAATCGCTGAGAGTATCGGAATTATTTTTTAAAATTTTTTAACACGTTGACTCCTAATCACGCGCCAGCGAGTGACGTGGTATTATCAACAAAGTGCCAAACACGCCCTGGCGCGTAATACGTAGGTATAACATATTTATCCTTTATTACTATATTCAAGTCATATTTCTTACAATAAATATGTTCGCAACTGGGTAAAATCTACTTCCATGTGAAGAAATGAACTATCAATGTAACTCTAAGTGACTGGCAGTCAGTGTGTTAAATTTTGACTTAAAAATGAAGGTAAAGGTTTTAAAGTTAATTTAATATATGATAATTATTTAATTTAATTGAATAAGAATAGTATACTGTAAATTTAATTTTTTAAATTAATTAATTAATTCAAATTAATTATACTTAATTTATAATTTAATTAATTAAATTAAATTTAAATATATGTCGATTAATCCAATTCAAATTCGCGAAATAGTTAAAAGTGGAGACACTCCAGATTTTTTAGATTTGTTAACACGTTGTCTTCCATCTAAATGGGATGACTGGGCGGAGAGGGAGAATGAAAGAGAATTTTAAGTCTCCTAACTTTCACTCCCTACGACGGTGAACATGGTCATATAATCCCATTATCATAAATATTTTCACACTTGACAAAATAAATTATTGTACTTTGAATCTGAACGTATTTTTGAATTTCATTTTTCTTTTTCACTGAAGATGGTCGTCTTGGTTGGCCCTGGCCCTGGATATTTTTTTACGTAAACAGATCTACGTTTCGGTTAGACAACCTTGACGATGATGTCAGTCGAGAGAGAGCATTCACTTCCTCGTCACGAATATATCAATGGCGTTCATCTGCTGTCGGAACGGTTAGCAATCCTCATTACGCCACAACGGACACCAAAGATTCTTACCTTTGTTTTCTATTGTCTAATGTTGACAACATTTCTATTACTTTTATATTATTAATTTTGACAATGAATATGTTTTTTATAAACAATTGAAAAATGTTCAAATTTCTCAAAATGATTTGTTAAAAATCTAGTAAATTAATAATAATAATAACAATTTCCTAATATAAAATTGAATATCTAACATTTTTATATTATTTTTTTTTATTTAAAACATTTAAAAAGTTCACATGATGTCCTTTTGACGGTGATCGGATGACTCTAATCAAAATAAAATCACAGCCATTGAATTTATGCATTATGCAATTACTAAAACATATATATAAAATTTTAAGTATAACATTACCCTTGGATATGAATGAAAATTCACTTATAAAAAAGTTATTTACATACAAGTCAAACTAATAAAATCATTTAATAATAAGTTGACCTGTGGCCAGGTCCGAACCGACCGACGGTTTGAAGTAAATTAATTTCCAGCTACAGAAACAATTTCAAATAATTTTAATATATCTATTAATGTAATAAAAAACAGATATGGATACATAAATAATAAATATAAACATTTTTAATTTTATTTTATTTATAATATATATGCAAGACCAGGCTGTGACGTCATATACTTTTAAATCAAGAAAAAACTAATAAATATGATTTTTCTCGAGGGTAAAACCAATACAAAGTGCATGATTCGTGGTGATATATAAATAAACCTCCTCAGGTGAAATTTGGTGTGAAAATAACCCTTCCTTTCCTATCGTCGTTCGCTAATACTACCACTTCCGGTTTCCGGATTTGCACCAAAAGTTGATCAATTCATCCCACTGATGCATTAAGTAAATATACCAAATTTCATCAAAATCGGTTGAGCCGTTCAGGCTGTACACATCTATACGGACGGACGGACGGACAGACATCATGCTAAAAATACTTTTTTCTGTTAAGAAAATGCATGATTCGTGGAGATATGTAAAAATCTCCACATGTGAAATTTGGTGTGAAAACAATACCTCCCTTACTATCGTCGGTCGGTAAAAATAGAATTCTTCATAAAGAGAGTTTATAGTCTTAATTCATTTAAACTACTTTTCTTTAAATAAATATTTTCGTAATTTAACTTTATTCATGTTCATAACTTATTTAAAAGACATTCGATTACCCAAGATAACTAAAACTAATATTTATAGCTATTTCCTATATTATAATCCAAAAATAACCATTTTGTCATTTATTTTTATTCAGAGATATATTCGGTTTATATAGATGACTAAATTAAAATATTATTGTAAATGTTATTTATTAATGGAAAGACAATATCATTTTATTCATGATTTCAGAAATTAACCCAATAATAATAAAATTGGTTTTTGTATGAATGATAATCTTTATATTAAATTGCTTTAATAAATATAATTATTAATGTATTTTTGTTAAATCTCATTTATATATGTTTATCAGAAAATTCCAATCAAAGAAATTTTTTTCATGACAAATTTCATTCACAGATTCAAAATAAAATTGATTCTTAATGACCCAACCAAAATACATATAAAAAAATTACTTTCTATATCAACACCGAAAAACACTCTAAATAATATACATTTTTCATTTGAATGATAAAAGTAATTTTATGAATTACATTTAATAGTAGGGCCAGTAGTTTTTTAACCATATTAAAAACTATAAAATTTATTAAAATGCAATAGAATAGTAATCTATTAAATTAGATGAACAAAACAAAAGAAGCAAATAAGCAAAAAAAAGTTCTCTTAAATACATTTTAAGGATGGGATGAACAAAAACAATCTGAATTGGCTGTGGTAATTGCCACCTTGGCTAGTGGCGGCTAATCCCATCTGATTGTGCTTAAAAAACATGCCAAGAGAAACAAGCAAAACGAATGACGAATGCAATCGAAATAAAAAAAAAACAAACCCAACAAAATGTAAAAAAAAGCTTGTTATTTGTTGGATTGGGACTCAAATCAACCCTTATATCTTGTAAAAAAACAAAACAAAAAAAGAAGAAAAAACATTCATTAAAATATTAATAAATATATATAAAAAAACTCTAATATTCTTTAAATATTTCTAATTTGTTTTTATAACAATCTGATGAATTTCTCTGTGACGATACTCTTATTATATTTGTTATTATTATTTACTGATTACTAATCGAGTGAAGAAATTTTAATTTATTGATTTGGATTTTGTGATATATCAATTTTGTTTCCGGGATATAAATAACAAAAAAAAACACATATAAAATCAAAAATATTAAACAAATTAATACAATAAAATCTTATAGGAAATGAACATGTTAATAGGTGTAAACATATTTAATAACTGTTAATAAATATGTATTTAATGTATTCACTTAGTACTTTG
Organism: Labia minor; assembly: GCA_963082975.1. NCBI lineage: Eukaryota > Metazoa > Arthropoda > Insecta > Dermaptera > Spongiphoridae > Labia > Labia minor. The sequence continues at coordinate 32,273,653 of OY720344.1, read as the reverse complement.
ATTATCTGACATTAAAATATTATAATTTGTAATTAAAGATTTATATAAATAGAGAATTAAATTAATTTTTATCGATTAGTATATGCTATACAATATATTGATACTTAGTAACAATTTATTTATTTATTATTTGTTATTATTATTTATTTATTTATAAAATTCACTGACAAAAAATAAATCCAAACATATTGAAGAAATATGTAAACATAAATCATTTGGATTCTTGCAGATATAATCGTTAAGATTAAAGTGATTATTAAGATGCCAATATTTCACATTTGGTATGCCTCTTCTTGCGCATGCGTAAATCTGTAATCTTGTAACACTAATCAAATAAAAACAATGACAATCATCAAGAAGAATTGAATTAAAGGAATAAAATTTTAGTAATATATTTGTCTACATAACTATTTAATTGATTGTTTTTTCAATGATGTGCGAGGTAAGAGACATTTCAAATGTGAAATGTTTATATATTTATAAAAATTAATTTTAATTCATTAAATAAATATGAAACCAAGAATGGAATAAATCATACATATGGTTTTATTTTATTTACTTGTATACATCTTTGAAAAATTTGATTTGTTTTTAAAAGAGCAAAAGATCGTGCAAGATAAATAAATGGATATTTGAAGTCATTTGGATGGAAGAAATAGACAGCAGAGATGCCAACATGTTCAGACATGATATGAGGACATTCACTTGCTGATCTCTTCAAGTGGAAATAATATACATAATATACAATAATAAACATGATATTGTCGTTCTACCAAATATAAATAAGCAAATTATAAGAAGAACATATGTCTTAAAGATAAGAGAATTAAAAAAGGCAAATAGAGTAATTTAACTTTGAATTATTACTTAATTTTGATATAAATCTCAAGACAATTTAATTTAAAAACTCACTTTCAATCAAAATATATTCTTTATAAAATATTTTTATTATCTTTATTATCTTACCTAAAGGTATTTTTCAGATACTTTCTATTACACTACAAAATTAGACCAGTGATTCCCAAACTGTAAGCCGCGATGCCGTTATAAGGGAGCCGCGAAAAAATTTTTTGATACTTGAAATTTTTGGTTCTAAAAAAAAAAGGTCAGATGATTTTGCGAATCTCTGAAACAATTCCGATGTAGGGAAGAAAAGTTTTCCAATTTTTCAAGAGAGTAAAAATTTATATAAAAGTTGGATGTATTAAGGGAGCCTCGGAAAAAATCCGATTATTTAGGGAGCCGCAAACCAGAAAAGTTTGGGAACCTCTGCATTAGACAATTAGTTTATATTTAGATTTTAAAAAAAAGTTATTCATTTTTTGTTGCAAATATTGTATTTATTGATTGAATTCAAACTATTTCTTAAAATCATTTTTAATATTGATAGCCATTATCGATATATCGAAATATCGAGTCAAAGAATACTAAAACCTTTTATGAAATTTTTCTATGCTTGATAAATAATGAAATGTATCTGAGCATATATAAGTTTACTTAATTAATAAACATTTTAAAAGAGCAATACATATTCTTTTTTTTCTCTCTCTTTGTTTTATTATTATTTAAATTTGTTTTTTTTTCTTTTCTTAATGTGGGAGAAGTGTAATTGTACTTTTACGATTACATTCGTCAATCGTTTTGTTTATTTCTCTAGGAGTATTTCTTTTAAACACTCTCCAATGAGCTTGGTAACTAAAGATGGACAAAAAACCAATCAATTCCAATTCTTTTTTTTTTTTTTTGTTTTCCAAGCCTTTTGTAGACTCCAAACTCTCTAGTTTATTTTATTTCTTATTTAAATATAAAAACTTAAATGGTGTAAATAAAAATGAAACGTGCTTGATTCCTTTTTCTAACATGCAAACGTTCTGTGAAAGAGAAAACTACCTAAAACTTAAATTTAGGATAATCAGTAAGAGTATATTTATTTTCATATTATGGTGATGTAGATGCAATGATACATCTAGCGTGTTAATTTTTATTAGAATAAATAAAAATATTTGAATTTAAAAATTATATAATTATTATATTTTAAAATAAAAGAGAATTGAAAAAATAATATATTTAGAATAATCAATCTTTCTCTTTCTAAATAATTAATTTTTATAATATTTATTATTAGGCTGTGATGGGCAGGGCACGTGGATAGAATGGGACAGGACAGAATGGCGAAAAATATATTGGTTGGGAGACCGATTGGGAAACGTCCGCTTGGAAGACAAAGGACGCGGTGGGTGAAAAATGTAGGAAGGGATGTGAGAAAGATGGCAGAGGGTAGGAGTTGGATGGTTATATAGTCCAGGATATATATATAGGGACACTTATATTAAAGAAATGTGGTTGTTGCGGCCAAGAATTTTCAAAAACTTTCCGTAGAGTTACAGAGATAGATAGATAGAATATTTATTATAGAAAAGAGATTAATAAATTAATAATGTTAATGTTTTTTTCTTTAAATTATATTTTTATTTTCTATGATAAAAAAAGATTGATGAGCAAAGGAATTTTTACCTTATGTTACAATATAAAAAAGATAAAAAAAATGAGATTTTTTAATTCAATTTCATTGTAATTTTACTATACAAGTATTAACTTGTCTTTGTTAGGAATATGACGTTCGCCTTTCGATAGGGACCACCTTTGGAATATTAATTGAACATCGGCGCACCTTCACTATGTGAATGCAATGCAGATTACGGTCGTTATTTCCCTCCATTAGACCCTGGAGAGACAATCTCGTCGCTGGGCGAGCCATTCAATGAGCCAATTTCTTATTTTTATCACTTCCTTTTCTGTCTTTCTTTAATGCAGAATTAAACTAATATTGAGATTATCATTATTTTTTAAAAAGCTACTAAAGACTATATAAATATATATATATGCATTAAAATAAAGGTTAATATTATAATAAATGGATAAGGAAAATATAGCTCCAATTTCTTCAAATGTTTCAATATTAAAAAAAAAAAAAATTTGTTAATACTTTGTTTTTTTATTAAAATATAATAGCTTCCCGATCCCTTTTTTATATCTAATTGTAATCCCAAATTTCCTGGATTAATATTATTCAAACCACTAATTTTGATTAAAAAAACATATGTTTTCTAAAAAAAATAATGATTATTACAATATGATTAAAATAGCATTGTTCATAAAATAAGAATTTCAATATTAAATTTTGATTAAAACATCTGGTTTTGTGATGTTATACAAATATTCCAATGTCCTGTTTCTATGAGATATTGTGGGGTGGTGTACTAAAAATGATACAAAGTTAGTAATTCTGTTGTTACTTGAAAAATGTATTTGAATTTTTATAAATATTTTTTTTTATATTTATATAGCGTGGAGTTCTATATAACGCCGCTAACCCACATCCTCGGTGTCCCGGGTCCAAGTCCCGGACCTGAAAGGAAATTTCTATGGGACTAAGTCAACCCAGTCTACGGAATCAAAATTGGGAAGATTCTTGATAAAAAAGTAGCGCCTCTGATCAAGAAAATCAAGACAAAGGTTGATAGAACCCGCTCTACTGATCATAGGATACCTAATTAATATAACCGACTTGATATGCGCTGTCCTTGCTTAGGATGTACAAAATTCAGAGGTTTTTTTATTTTTATTTTGTTTATATTTAATTATTTGGAATAATTAGTAAATATAATAATTAATAGGTAAGATTTCATTTGTAGGAGTATCCTAAAATTTTCAAATATAAAAAAATCACTTTTTCATTAAAAATACATATCTACCTTTATTTTACGTATTTGAAAATTTCATTTCAAAAAAATAATAATAAAAATTGATTAATTTCAATTAGATGGAATATTTATTTATTCAAAACATAATCTTGGTATTATTAAATAAATGTATGTTAATATATTTATATTTATATAATATACTACGAAGCATATCGTCTTAATGTAAAAAGTCTAGTTTAATTTTTTTCTGTCTATTATAATTATTCATTTGCTTTTTTGTTCATTCGTCAACTAAAGAGGCATATTATTTTCATTATCTCGTACCAGAGACCAAATGACTCATTAGTCCAAAAAATAAATCATCAATCATTTTTCATGGAGCAATGAATGTCCATATGGATCCTTAATGATTCTTCGGTTAATAAATTTCGACGGTATCAAATATAATAATTTTTTTATTACTAATTTAAAAATTTAAATACTGTATCCATTTATTTTTCTATCTTTCTCATTAATTATCATTATTAAGGAGGGTTAAAAGTCTTGACTACTTGTCAGAAATGAATAATTTTGTTCCTTTAAACGTAAAGAAATATCAAAATCTCATAAGAAAAAATAATTCCACATAATATGATTTTATTCTATTTTTATTGGATATATAAAAATACTCTTCTTAAAATTACATTTTATTATATTAAAATTTGAATTTTTAATTAAATCTTATTGAATAATAATAAATATTCCTATAGAAAATTTAAGAAAATTTTATATTTTATTTGATCAAATATATTTTTTTTTTGATTTATCAACTATTAAAACAATTCAATTTCAATCAAGGGAGAAGAAATTTTTGAATGTAAATACTTTTTTGCTATGATATAAGCACATATATGAAATTTAAAAAAAATTTCTCGAGAAATATTTCTTGATTATTAATTAAATTTAATATTAAATTAATATTAGTATATTTATTATAACATTAATATTAACACATAAAGTCTTAACATACAAGATATAGAATTTGAAAATGTAGAAAAATTTAAATACTTAGGTTCTGTGATAACGAAAGATAATAATATTCGAGATGAGTTTAAAGCGAGGTTATCATGCAATAAAGGGGCTTATCGCATCAAAATTATTATCAAAGGGAATAAAAATTAAAATATATAAAACAATTATTTTACCGGTTGTATTATATGGGTGTGAGGCATGGTCTATGACTTTAGGTGACGAGAGTAGATTTAGAGTATTTGAGAATAGGATTCTGCGAAGCATTTATGAGCTAAAGAAAGAAGAGGTCACCGGGGAATGGCGAATATTGCATAACAAGGAATTGTATGACCTCTAAGCATCTCCAGATATAGTTAGAATTATAAAATCGAGAAGGCTACGGTGGGCAGGACACGTGGCTAGAATGGAAGAAGATAGAATGGCGAAAAATATATTGGTAGGAAGACCGAGTGGGAAACGTCCACTTGAAAGACCAAGGACGTGGTGGGTGGATAATGTGGGAAAGGACGAGAGAGAGATGGGAGAGGATAGGGATTGGAGGGTTGTGGCTCAGAATAGGAATAATACTTGCGGCCAAGAACTTTCGAGTTCTGTAGAGCCACAGAGATAGATAGATAGATATTCTAATGTGAATCAAAGTAAAAATCTCTTCTTAAAAAATATTTACTACTGGATATTTGAATGATGATATAATTTTAAAGGGAATGAGTTTTTTTTAATTGAATTATTTTATTAATCTTTTAGATTATCTCTGTTCCAGAAATTTGTTTGTTTTTTTTAATAAAAATATAATTACAAATTATTTGGAAATATAGAAAGATAAATTTTAATTTTTGAGTTAAACGACCTTACTTTTTCATGATAATAATTATTTATTTTAATATTCTATCTATTGATTGATGAATGTTAACATAAGCCATTGAACTTTGTAGTTGTGCATACAATCTAGATTTTTAACAGAATTTAATCGAACAAAGCGTTAAAATTAAATTCAATTTTTTTCTTTTACTATAGGAGAGTGAATGTATTATACTAGTATATATTTTGAGTGTTGACGAGTTGATTTGTAGTGGCTGAAGAGGGTGGTTGTATGGAAGCCATGTTGATTGCGAAAGTGTGAAGTGTATTGAACATGTGCTTAATGTGGTAAGGGAAATGGAATGTTTGGATGTACTATACTCATTTAGAGGGACGTAAATTGACTTGCAAGCAAGCAAATAAATGTTATGGCACACGTTTGCACAACAACATTAAGAACAATTAACATATTCACTAGATTGATTTATATTTAAACACAATTTAGTTGAAGTATTTTAGGCAAAGTGGTCCCCTAATCTAATTTGGAATAATATTAGTAAATGTAGGAAAAGTGAATTATTCATTCCATATATATATATATATATATATATAATCATTTTTATTTGACACAAATAGATCCATTAACTAATATAATAATACGTATATACAATATAATACATACATATAAATTATATTATAAAATGAAGTAATATTAAGAAAAAAGAGAGATGACATATATTATATTGTAATGGTTTTCTTGGGTTTCTAGGGGGGAAGGGGAAGGGGAAAGAATCAATTAAAAAAAAATTAATATAAATAATTTTTTTATTTTAATTAATATTTAATTTAATTTAAATTAAATTGATAAATTTAGAATTAATCAGAAGATAATTAATATTGATTTTAATATTAATTAATAAATACATTAATTAATTTCTTATATTCCAATCAATTAGTAATTATGATTTAAATTAATAATTGAGGTTTTAAAAGATAATGAAGGTAGGAGAAATGAGGGGAAAAAATATGGCGTCCTTCTAATTCGACAAGGGTCGTGAATGAAGGAGATAATTTTAATTTGTGGTCCAGATAAAGATATAGCACTCAGATAACAGTGATTCCAGCGTGAAATAGAGAAAGAGTTGTACAATGGAAGAGAGTGATTAGCTTATTAGATGTGAACTTTTATAAATTTTATTATAAGTAAAATAAATAACGTTAGAAAATTTTCTTTCAAGAATCTTTGTTATTTTAAGCAATAAATCATATTAATTAGTTTTACAAATGGTAATAGAAATAATATCAATTAGTAACAAGAACTTAAATTATAATAAAATAAAAGGAAGGAAATAAAGTCTTATCCGTGTCGTGGTGTGGAAAAGGCGGCTGACATATGATGTCGTGATGATTTCCAAGAGGTCCAGATGAGTAGATTTTGTGAGGATCGAAAGAACCAGGTTGTCTTGTGTCTTCACGGGTTGAGATCAATTCCAATATTTAAATATTTTGTTTGGAAACGAATGAGAGTTAAAAAGCATTTAGCAACGCAAACATTCTATAAAAGTTGATTGTGCAAAATAGAACACGTCTATTCTCTCTGGTGTCTCGATAAAGAATAATCTTTCCAACAATATCAATAATCAAAATCAACACTCGGATAAATTCACTCACACTCTCACATAAACACACACAGACCTGGAGTTCTTCCGTCTCTTTCTAATTCTAATTACAAAGTTGTATTTTAATTAAATAATTTATTTTATAAATTAACTAATTATCTCTCTAAGTGAGATCACATTTCAAATTCTTAGAACTATTAAATTATATAATATTAAAATACATAAAAAGAAAGGGATAGAGATATTGGCATTAATAAATAAAAAAAACTTAAATATAAAATAAAGAAATTATTAAAATTAGGGACTGAATTGAAAATATCAGTACATCCTCCACCTTTGTAAAAAAAAAAAAAATATTTCTTTTGGAGATGAAATGTTCACAAATCACAAAAAAATATAATTTTTTTTTTTTTAACATAATTGTTATGAATACTTAAAAAATATTACATTGGCATTTGTATATAACAAAACAACAAAAAACTTTCAGATATTTGGCCCTTTTTTTTTTTTAAAGAATACCAAATTAATACTGGCAATACAGAGGTTTGATATGGTGGATTCTAAGAAAACAATTTATAAAGAAGTTAACAAGTAGCAGAAACACAACGAATTGGTTCACACTGACACCCACAGAATAATTATAGTACTCTAACGTGACACATTAAGGTTGGAGCAAGTCTGGCAATAATCATATTTAATAATAAGTAATACAGGTCCATTGGAAAATTATCAGTTTCGATTTTCTCATTTCTACTTAAATTTAATTAGAATTCATGTTTCATTCTTTATTCAATACTTTATTGCTTTCATAGCATTTTATATTCTCTTTAATTATTCATATCTCATTTTCATTTAACATTTGTTTCTCTATAAAAATCCTATTATCTATAACATCAAATTCTTCTATATTATTTTTCGCAAATATCAGAAACCTCTCCTTACCATCTCACAATAGAAGCGATTTCAATCATCAAAACAGACTAAGAGACAGACCCGCTTGGTGGCTCATATGTCAAGGCAAAGTCTTCAAATTACACTTGTTAAAAAAATGACAAAAAATTATTAATTGGAATAAAAGGGTTTCAAAATCCTCCTATTATACTTGCCGATATTTTTATTTGTGTGAGCGTTCTTAATTTCATAAGTTCTCTCTCCACCATGGAGCTTTTTATTGATTTGAAATGGTCCTTCGATTTGATTTAACCAATACCAAATCTCTTTAAAACATCAGATAATTCAATATTCTTTTAAGGGGGATGGTTAAAAGAAACTTAGAAAATTTTTTTAAAATTGAAGAAGGCAAAGCAAGGTTTTTATTTACATAAAATTTTTTAATGAAGACAAATTAAAATTTTATCCGAGGCAATTAATTTAAATCTTTTCTTTCCTCGATCCCATAGGATATTTTGGGATTTAAATTTTAGTGTTTTAAAATGTGATGTATAATTATCTTGATTGACAAACCATTGCTTCATTCTCTTCTTTGGCTTTCCCTTTTTCGTTAAATATGGTTTCAATCTCTTGTTATTTATACATTTTTTAAGATTTTTTATAAACATTTTTCTTTTCCATTTGTACTTAATATTTTCTAGTATCTGCTTCTTTATCAGATTCTTTATTTTCATTACTTTAGTATTTTCTTTAATTTCTTGTATATTTTCTAGTTCTTCTTTTGTTTCTACTTCCATCTTTTCAAATTCATTTTCATTTTCTATATTAAAATCGGTGTTCTCTTCTTTAGAAACCATTTCTTCAGCATTTTCATCAATTTCGATTTCAATTAACATTTTACTCTCCTCTTTCGGAGTAGATTTAGAAGAGGTTTCTTCTTCTAGGGGTGTTTCATCAGTTTTTCCAATTGATTCATTTACTTTTTCTTCTTCTTTCATATCAAGATTCTCTAGTTTATTTTCCTGTTCCTCTAGTGTTTTATTTAAATCATTACTATGTTGTGGTAATTTTCCATTTAATTTTAGAGAGAAATTTCGAACATCATTTCTTAAAAGGTTAGTATTTTTATTTAATTTTTCAGTTTGATTGTCTAGTTTTATATTTAATTCACTTCTAAATTCTCCCAATAGCTGTTTCAATAGCTGAGATTGATCATCAAATTTTTTATTTATTTCACTTCTAATTTCGCCAAACAACTTTGTCATTATTGTGACAAAATCCACTTGACTAAGAGGGTTATCACATGGAACCGCCTCAACACTCACCTGAGTATCCGTGTGACCAATCAATTGACTTTCTACAGACATCGGGCTAACATCATCAAATAATTGGGGTTGAAACATCTCTGTATCAGCCTCCGTATTAATATTACTATCAGTGGCCATATTGCTTAAAAATTAAAAAAATTAGTTACAAATAAAAATGTAAAATTCAATTTTAACAATACAAAATTTCCTGCGTGTCTTCTCTCTCTCTATTTCAACTCCGGTAAAAAACAATTAAATTAGAAGCCAAATTATTTAATTATTTTTAATTAAAACAATCTCGGGGGGATGCCTCCATGTAAAGGTTTTCTTGGGTTTCTAGGGGGGAAGGGGAAGGGGAAAGAATCAATTAAAAAAAAATTAATATAAATAATTTTTTTATTTTAATTAATATTTAATTTAATTTAAATTAAATTGATAAATTTAGAATTAATCAGAAGATAATTAATATTGATTTTAATATTAATTAATAAATACATTAATTAATTTCTTATATTCCAATCAATTAGTAATTATGATTTAAATTAATAATTGAGGTTTTAAAAGATAATGAAGGTAGGAGAAATGAGGGGAAAAAATATGGCGTCCTTCTAATTCGACAAGGGTCGTGAATGAAGGAGATAATTTTAATTTGTGGTCCAGATAAAGATATAGCACTCAGATAACAGTGATTCCAGCGTGAAATAGAGAAAGAGTTGTACAATGGAAGAGAGTGATTAGCTTATTAGATGTGAACTTTTATAAATTTTATTATAAGTAAAATAAATAACGTTAGAAAATTTTCTTTCAAGAATCTTTGTTATTTTAAGCAATAAATCATATTAATTAGTTTTACAAATGGTAATAGAAATAATATCAATTAGTAACAAGAACTTAAATTATAATAAAATAAAAGGAAGGAAATAAAGTCTTATCCGTGTCGTGGTGTGGAAAAGGCGGCTGACATATGATGTCGTGATGATTTCCAAGAGGTCCAGATGAGTAGATTTTGTGAGGATCGAAAGAACCAGGTTGTCTTGTGTCTTCACGGGTTGAGATCAATTCCAATATTTAAATATTTTGTTTGGAAACGAATGAGAGTTAAAAAGCATTTAGCAACGCAAACATTCTATAAAAGTTGATTGTGCAAAATAGAACACGTCTATTCTCTCTGGTGTCTCGATAAAGAATAATCTTTCCAACAATATCAATAATCAAAATCAACACTCGGATAAATTCACTCACACTCTCACATAAACACACACAGACCTGGAGTTCTTCCGTCTCTTTCTAATTCTAATTACAAAGTTGTATTTTAATTAAATAATTTATTTTATAAATTAACTAATTATCTCTCTAAGTGAGATCACATTTCAAATTCTTAGAACTATTAAATTATATAATATTAAAATACATAAAAAGAAAGGGATAGAGATATTGGCATTAATAAATAAAAAAAACTTAAATATAAAATAAAGAAATTATTAAAATTAGGGACTGAATTGAAAATATCAGTACAATATATATATATTAATATAGAAATATTATTATTATTCAAATTTGAAATAATTCGTTTTTAACTTAAATACTTCATTCATGAAGGTAGAGAAATTTCCTTAACACAAGAAGAATTATTTAAAAGATATACCTAAATATACAAATATTATTTTTATTTAATTTAGTTATCTAAGATTTAGTTTCTAAGATATATTCAAATACAAGTCTTTAAAAATTATTGATCATTTTAATTATTATTATCAATATCTTACTTTAATCTTATTACAAATTAGATTAGAACGTGTCTAAAACAATTATGGAATGAAGTTATCAAATCTTTGATAGTAGATATTATTCATATTGTAAAATTGATTTGAAAATAAATACTATTTAATTTATTTTTTAATTATGGTACATAAGTAAGTTAAATTCTTGAAATGGAGAAACTTTTGTGTTTTGACAAGATAACAACTGATAAAATGAACAGTTGTTTTTATTATTTTACCTCCTCTTACGAATAGGTTGAGAATTCTCCTCCCTATATATCTTCTAATTAAAAATTAAAGTTGTAATTAAATTAAATTATTTTCTTGTAAAAGGGAAATATTTTTTTCATATTTGTGTTAATGAGATTGGTTAATCGGACTCTTAACAGAACAGGACGACACCACTTGATAATCTGTAGCCGTTGTTTGATTTATCTCTGGAGCCCATTAGGGCAGGGTCTTGTTAAGCAGCCAGGCCATACTGGAGAGTTCCTGATGTGGTCTGGATGCCAGCAGACTTCCGCCACGGATAGTGAGAGTTTCCGGTGCAAGGCGACAAAGAAAACGACCAAGAAGCATAACATTATTCTCCATCTTTACTAATGTCCAAGCTTGCTTATTTAATTCTCATTTTGATCATATTAATTATTTTGATTAAATTCAATAGATTTTAATAAAATTAAAATATATATATATATATTATAAAATAATTAGAGCATAAACACTGGAGAGGCGCTGGAAATATTCTACTTTTTCCCTTGATGTGGTAACAAACACAATGAAATTTATAATCTAATAACGGATATCGGATCCCGGGAAAGTTAATGATTCAGCGAGTGTCTATTTGCTAATCGTACTTTTGCTTGAATATTCACCAGCATGTGAATTAATGGAAAAGATTATATTATATTAAAATAACCCTTCTATAAAAAAACAGAAAAAAATAATTACAAAAATTGTTAGTAATATAAATTATATTAATTAATATTAAATAAAATTGTAATTTTTATTTTAGAAAAATGTATAATTCAAAATTGAAATAAACTTTTCATAATAAATTTGGATACCTATTCATTATTAATATTAGAATAATTTAAAAAAATTGAAAAATTTATTTGAATATATGAAATTATATTTATGAATACATATATGAATATATGAAATTGGAAACATATTATAAAAAAGACTATTGAAAAATTTTATATTAGAATTAAATTAGAACTTTCTATATAATCGATTTGGGAAATTAATTTTTTTCTAATTCTATCGTATTACTGTTAATAATAAATTCAATTTCCGAATTAATTATTGAATGTATGATTATAGTATTAAATAAAATTCTCATGATAAAAGTATGATTTATATGAGGTATAGAAATAAATTAAAAAGTAAATGTCTAAACACACACACACACAAATTTATAATAAATATTTATTTCCTTCAGAAAACAGTAACAAAATTGTTTATTCATCTTTATTAATTTTTAATAATAATTTTTCTCCTAAATGTTAATACTAATTTATTAATTTTAATATATTATAGTTATTCATTTGATAAAAAAATATGTTATCGTTCTAACTCTCTCCAATCATCAAATTTGATTTAAAAACGTGATATTTACCAGGAAATAGAAAAAACTATTTTTAAGACAACTATGCTATGAATTTCAAAATCGTAAAGAATTCATTTTTTTAAATCACTGATCACTGCTTCCTCTTCTTAAAGTAAAAAGTCAACCCACTTTTAAAAAATTTCCATGTCACGTCATGTTTGATAATGAATTATTATATCTTTAATAATATATAAATATTTTAAATTCTATATATTAGTAATATCTTTAAATAATTTTTTCATATCAGTTTTAGAAAACAATTAAAGATTATAATTATGAATCATAATTTTATTTGAAAAAAAAAAATTAAATTAATCATAATTTGATGCATTAATAGAAAAACGGATAAACTACTGAAAAGAATTGTGGGTAGATTTTCGTGATTGGTAATTGAGATAAAAGAACGATGAGTAAAAGCAATTTGTTTCTTGATAGAAATCCTATCTAGACAGCCCTAATGATCTAAGTGAAGGTCGATGGGCCTATATAGATGAAGATATCTCTGGTAGTCTTGAATCGTTTGCTCCATTTTGATAAGAGCCTAATGGGTTAGTGAGGGAACAATTTCCGTGAATTTTTTTTTTAATGCAAACAATTAATTTTTTTTTTAATAAATAAAATTAAGAATACTTAAAGAATAAATGGTTTGTATTTATAAAAAGTCAATCTTTCGAATAATATATGTCATAAATTTAAAGTTTTACATTTTATGAAGGGTTATAAAAAATATTAAAATATTTTAAGATATTTAAAGTGGAGATTTATGTAATAATATAGTTAAATTTAAATTGAATAAACAATTTGTGCTGTTTTCTTATCAATAAGATTTTGTTGAAGGTAAGAAAATATTTTTGACAGATGAAAAACTAACAATGGCATTGACAAACTAGAAGCTCATATAACTTTACTTTCTTTTATTTACCGATCTCTTATATTAATATAAATATTTTATTTGTATCTTCAGAAGTTGTATACTACTCATATAATCATAATATAATAATTTATTTTATGAATATTTTTGGCCTTATTTTCAAAGATTGGAATGTATCTATAATAAATTAATTTTTAATATTATTTTGAAAATTAGCAAGTTTTGTATTAATTTATTTAATTAATTAAAAAAATTGATTGGAATTTTTAAATATTAAAAAAAATTTTAATAAGTCATTAATAGTACTTTAAGTTTCTTCTCTAATTATGTTATAAATGTATACAGTATATATATAGGTATATTAAAAAAATTGTTTTGCTTAACTTTAGTGACCTAACGGGAGCCTGCAAAACAAGGCCGTTATATGAAGTATATAAATATACATAAAGATAAAAGCTATTTCAAGCGAAAAATGCTGAGTGACATTAACTTGTTGCTTTTTCATTTTCATTTTGATGGGGAGGGGATGAAACAATGATAGATTACAAATGAAATAATCCATCATTTAATATTAAATAATTTTAATGTAAATCTATATATTTATTATAAAATCATAAATTAAAGGATGATATCTATTTACATTTTTTTTATTAAAGTTATTAAAGTAATATAAGAATGTTTTTTTTATTTAAAGATAAGATTGAAATAGAATGATCACAAATAAATAAAGAATGTGATTGTTCATTGAATTTTCTTAAGCAACTCTTTCTATTATAATTTATTGATTTTTTTTTAATGATTTAATAACGTATAACCCAAATGATTCATATTACCATAACATAAAAGGGAAAATTTAGTGATTTTAATGAATCACACACACACACATAAAATAAAGTAGAAAAATCAATTAGGAAATCGAATAAATATTTTAATTTAAATAATAATTATTAATATTTTTATTTTCCTTTCACCAAAAATAAAATATAATTTTAATAGAAATTAAAAAAAAAATACTTTTTAATTCATTGTTTTTCAACATATATCATTTTAAAATGAAATATATACAATTAATCTTATTAAATGAATGTTTAAAAAACATAATAAAAGATATAATATATATCCATTAATATTCTTTTATAAACAACGAGATTTTTTTTTTTTTTAATTTTAATTATTAAAACTAAGATTATGTTTTAGGTAAGATTTTCTTAAAAAAAATTTTTAGAAAAATAATGACCTAAGTTTCATGGGAGTCTTCTACGATGGGTTGGGTGCCATTTCCGCCCTTTAGTTTCATTTATATCTTTTTTTTAGTTGCCTGGCATGTTTTCTTCGAAGATATTGATATGACGTTTATTCATATGAGAAAGAAAAACTTGATGAAACAAGATAAATAAATGAGTCAGAATATTTATAGTGTTTAAATGTATAATATTGAATTAAAAAAAATATACCTCTTTAAAAATTGAGTAATATATTCATTAAATTATAATAAGAATAAATTTTTTTTAATTGATCCTAAAATTCTTTATAATGTAATTAATATGCGATTATATTAATTATTTATGGAAAAGTATTTATTTAAAAAAAAAAAGATTTTTCCAATTATCAAAAGAGAAACAGTGAAAGAAATTTGTTTATATTTTAAAATGAATTTGAATATTTTTTTAATATTATTAATAATTATATGTCAATAGTAGAAGAATTAATCATTAATTGATTAATAATAATTAACCCAATTGTGGTTATCAATTTAATTAGAAAACTCTTAAAAAATCAAATTATTAAATTCATGAATTATATAAAAATGAAACAATCATGGGAGTTACTAGGCAATTATTGTTTTATTCCGCTCTCTGTACTCTATCAAATAAATTTATTTGATCATTTTCATTATTTAGATTTAAATAAGGAAGTTTTTAATATTAGCAAAATTTTTTTTTTAGAAAAGTTTAATTTATTGTTTTTTTTTAAAGAATTAATTTGGAATTCATATAAGAATGAATATTCATTAAAATGGGAATTTTTTATAATTCAAAACATAAATTTTTTATATTCAAAAAGTTTAAACATATTTTTTTATTTTAGACTCGATAATAATATAATAACCTATTAAGAATAATTAGAGTATTGAAAAGTTTATGAAATCATTGAAGAAAATGTTCTTTTATTGACAAATCTATTATTAATTATTAGAAATTTTAAGCGATATATAATTAAAAGAACTTTTTTTTAAAAAAAATCATCATTTAAGTACGATATAAAGGGGAAGAGGTTATGTTTTTGGTTTGTTATGATAATAATTTAATTTTTTAGTAAAATTTGATTTCAAATCCATTTTAGCAAAATTGATGCTCTTTGATTAGGATTTAATATTTAGTATTCTTGAAGATATGATTCATTTTAATTTATTTGAAAGAAAAAATAATTTTTAATCAAAAAATTTTATTAAATAAAACAAAAGTTTCTGATCATCATCATAATAAAAACATTATTTTATGTTATCAAAATGATTAATGTAAAAATGAAAAATTCTATTCTCCCATAATCGTACAAATTATATATATATATATATATATATATCATTCCGGGTAAATTTAATCAAATATTAAATACAAAATCACGATATTATTATTCAAAACTTCCATAAGATTTCACTTTAAAATAAAAGAAAGTCATATATGGATGTAAAATTTCTTAACTAATGGTAATGTATTATAACATACTAAATAAGGAAGGCATGTATGTATATATAAATAAAAACAAAATAAAAATATTCATTTTAAAAAATAGTATATTATACATATTAAAAAAATTGAATTCACTACCAATCAATTGATATGAGATGCTTACAGGTGTTTTATTTATTTTTCTTTTAAAAATGTACTTAAATGGTTATTATTTACATATTTAAATTTACAATAGCAGTATAGTAATATTTGGAGGGTATTAAAAGAGGGGAAGAAGGGACTGCAGACATACCTCACGCAGATATGTTGCAAATATGTTGCAGTAAATAACTTGTTTTTGTTTTAATTACATTTATATAGAAAAATGATTAGATAATTTACCTGTTGATTTTTATTATATATATTTTATTTATATATATATATATATTAATATCCAAAATATTTCTTATTTAAAACACTTATCACAATTTTTCTTGTATTATCCTATTGCATCATATATATAATATATATATTTATCCAATTTTTTTTTTAATTTTATTTTTATATATAGAAAATTTTTTTAATAATTTTTACACACACACTAAACTTATTCACAAATTTCTATTTTTTTTCTTGTATTATATATTATTCTGATGTATTAGCCAAAATTATATAGATATATATATATATATTAATATATTTATATATATATATAAATAAAATAAAAATAAACACACACACAAAGTGATTTTTGAAATAGAATAATAGGTTGAGAAATTAATTTAAAAAATTTCACCGTATATTTTTTTTACTTTTTTCTATATATATATATATATATATATATATAACATTTACACATCACAAATTTGTTTTGTTTTGATTTTTTTTACCGAAATGAATTTATTATTAATTGGAAACCATTGAACCTTCGTCCCCTCCTTTTAAATAGAATTTTTTTTTAAAGAGACAAAGAAGTAGAAAAAAAGGGACCCCAAAAGAGGGTGGACGGTGCTCAAGAATCTACTAGAAATGTATTTCTCGATACCACAACTAATAAAAAATAAAATAAAAATTAAATATAAATTGTTTATAAAAATTATAGCGTTTTGTTTTTATTTGTATTTTTTCACTTTATTTTTAATATGACAAATTTATAAATACATATATAGAAAAAAAAGATCTATTAAAGAAATAGGAATCCTAGAAATATATATTTGTAATTTTAAAATTTGTTTTTATGAAAAAATAATATAATTTGTATAATTTTATATTTTATTAAGATTAATTAAAAATAGATTTTGCAATTCTAACAAGTTGTGAAAAAATATTTATTTGATCATTATTGTTAATTTATTTCTATTTATTTTTATTTTATTTTTTTAATAAAAAGGGGTGAGAAAAAAGAAAAAAAAAATATAATGAATTTGTTAAAAAAAAAACTTTTAATAAAATAAATAAAAATAATAATTTCCCAAATTAGTAGAAGTATAGAAATTTGTGTTCAATATACATATCGATTTATTTATTTATTTTTTTTAGAAAGAGTATAAAATCATTTTAATTTTATTAAACAAAAATATATTGATTTTAAAAAATTCATTTCGTTTATTTATTTTTTTCTCCAAAAAATTGCAAACTTTGCAATTAGCTGTGGCAATTTGTTATTGTTTTTTTTTTCGATTATTAATAAAAGAAGTCCTTAGGCTTGCAAATGAAGCGTTAAGTGTCCATTGCAAGGCCCAAAGGTGGAAGGGACGACGGTCTGAAAGAAACCGGGACCAACCAGAAAAACCAGGCAGCATTTTATTTTATTATTTTTTTTTTCAAAGAAATCACTTTGTGCTATTCACTTCACAACACTTTTATCTTCTTTCTCTTCTTCAGTCCAATCCAATGGTTTAATTTTTTTTATTTGAAAATTCGATTTGAAATATTCCAGTTTTTAGCGCGTGATACATATCAAAATATCTTCACACCACACACTTATTTATATACAGGATATTTATACGATATATAATGGAGCTATATATATAATATATATATATATATATATTCTCTTAAATATATATATATATATATATAATATATTTATATATATGATTTATTTATATTGGTCTTAGAACTATGTCTTCTCTTTGTTCATTATGGCAAAATCAATATATAAAGCATTTCTTTTATTATATTTTATTATTTATTTTTTTCATTTTGGAGAGCACCATCACTAAGAAAAACTGCGATCGGGTTCTCTGCTGTAGGACTTGCTTGGCCTTGTTTGTTTCTGCCTGATTCGTTGTTGTTGTTGTTGTGAAAGCTTGTGCAACCGAGAGAACCCATGAAATAAGTAACAATAAAATCTAGGCCTTTTAAAAAGATGTCGATGTAAAAAAAAGAAAAGAAGAGATTCGGAAGAAACAATTTGGAAGGAAATTATTTCATTTAGCACAAGGCTTATATAGTTTGAGACTAGATAAATTATACATACATTCATATATAAATATATATATATATATATATATATATATATATATGTTTTTTTTTATTTCTTTCTTTCTTTCCTTGTTCAATTCCAATGCAACCAAGAGAGTAGGAGACCAATGGAAAATCCAAACAAGCGACCTTCTTGTTCATTTTTTTTTTTCCATTTTCCATGCTAATTGATTTGACATGATTTTCGAGGTGACTTTTTAGAGCGGAACCAATCAACAAAGAGAAAATTCAGATCTGGATGAATTGAATATTTTTGTAGGCCTTGGAAGTATATTTGCTTTGGATTCACCACTTACTACAATAATGTACAACAAAAATAGGATTTTTTCTCTTTTTCCGGACTGAAATTCATTTCCCTAACGATCTCTGCAAATACTTCATTCACATTAGTCCGATTTTTTGCACTGGCTTCGACAAATGGGCAGCCCCATAATTGTGCAAGCCCACTGCCATCCACGGTCGACACTTCCCGTTGATTATCGAGATCCACTTTGTTCGCTACAAGCAGGATAGGTACCCGTTCTGTGCCTTTGACGCGGGTGATTAATTCTTTCATCGTTTTGATGTCATGAAAAGTTTGATGATTTGTCAAACTATAAACGACCACAAAGCCTTGACCATTTTTTATATATAAATCACGCATCGATGCGAATTGTTCAGTACCGGCCGTATCGAGAATTTCAAGTACACATGGCGAATTATCCACTTCGATTTCTTTCCTATAAAAGTCCTCGATGGTTGGATCATATTTCTCCATAAAACATCCGCTGACGAACTGCACAGTCAGGGCCGACTTGCCCACACCACCCGAGCCGAGAACGACCACTTTAAACTCGCGCATTCTATCTTATTTACAACACGAAGTAAAATGATAAAATAACGGAGGAGTGCGGAAGGTAACGAAAACAATTCTTCTGGGTGGATAGGAGAAGAATCCGCACTTGTTACATGGTCACTAAGAACAAAGAGATGTTTTCGTTCGCCATCTTAGAGACAGACTGAGAGAACGGGACATTCAGCCTCTGGGGAGGCGAGAGTCAGCCAATGCCAACGCACTCTGGCACACACACACGTGCAATCGATGAGTGCACTCGACTGCCATCTGACAGACAAACTGTCAAACAAATTTTTAACAACAGGTTGACATTTGGCCAAATTCAAATGACAATTATCCTATCCTTGTCAAATTGAAAACAAAACAAAAAAAAAAAAAAAAAAAATAAAAAACAATTTACAATTAAAAATATATATTATAGTTTTTTTTGTTCTTTTGTTAATTAATTTTAATTAAGAAGCTAAACATCGAATCTATATCTCAATACTTGGTTTATTTGTATTAATATAAAAAACCCCTTTTTATTCAGTTGATGCAATAATCCATCACTTAAATAAAATGTTTAAGAAATAAGAAAAATGTTAAAAAATTAATATATATATATAAATTAAAATTTTTAGAATAATACTTATAAAAAATCATTACTGACATAAATAGTTAGAAATAAATATTTATTTTTAATTTATTGAAATTTTCGCCTGTTTATATGATGGTGCTGCTTTCTTGGTTATATGCAAAGTTCTAAATATAAATTGTGTAAAGATAGTTATTTAATTATCATATATTTATCTAATGATTTATGATTTCTTTTTTAAAAAGTTGATTTTAATAATTTAATATCATTGACGAGTTCCATATAAAAAAATATCATATAAGTTACAAATAAGAAAATTTTAGTCTGTTTTTCAAATATTTTAATCTTTCTATATTTAATAATTAATTAATTAGGATTATGAAAAAGGTCATTCATTGACAATATTTTTTCTGCATATTTATCAAAACATTTTATTAATTTTTTTATTTTTATTTTTGTCCATTTTGTTGAATATATATATTTATTTATTTAGAATGGAAATAAGTCACATTACCATTTATAAGTAAAATAAATTTTTGCTTTTTATTATGATGAGTTTTTTGTACTATATTTCGAAAGTAAATTATCAATAAAATGAGATTAGATCAATTTGCAAAATATATTGAGTTCTATGCTCTTATGTTCTAATGTTTTTACTCATAAAGCATATTTTCTAAAGATTTGAGAAGAAAAGAACGCTTCTGTAAAAAACTATTTGGTCTTTTCAATAGATTGGTTGTGTTCTGGATTTAGCACAGGGGAATTCTAAGTTTAATTCAAGGGTACTTTAGATTGATAAATTTAAATGAGCAGTTATATATTTACATAGAGTTTTAGAAGGTCCAATAGCATAAGGCAATCAAAACGCTGTTAGATTCATAATTCTTTAGTAAACAATTAGTATATATACTCATATATCTCTGAATGTAAAAAATTTACCTTCTGTTGGGAACCCAAGTGGAGCCTATTTCGTTAAATGTCAAGTCAAATTTTCAGAGAAAGAATAATTTCCTGAAATACGTAAACTATCACATTTCCAGTTTTTTAAAAATCTCTGAACTGAAGGAGTTTTCGTCAGAAGATTTGAATGAAAACAGACACGATAAGCAATTATGGAGAGTTCAATGAAAGATCACATCTTTAAGGAGGAGAAAACATAAATCATTACTTTATATGATGTTCTTTAAGACAAAATATCGACATATCTATATTTACATTGTTTACTTAAGTAGGGTTACGAGATAAATTCAGTGTCCGAATTCAGATATTTGAAAACTATTCAATATTCATAGATGTATTTAAAATAGTAGTCAAGGTGTAAGAAGAAAATTTACCAATTTAAGTAAAATAGTCAATGATGTTAAATTAAATTTTGACTCAAGACTAAATCAAATTATTAGACATGAAATGTCAAATTAAATATAAATTATATGCATTATATTCGTATGTGATAATTTTAAATTGTGTAACTACAATATATGTATTACTATTTATATTATAATGATAATACATTAGTTTATTAGTTAGTTTAATACTCATTACTAAAAAAGTTTGCTAAATCCTCCTTGTTAAATAAAAAATTAAATTTAAAATAGTTGAATTATTTATAATTGATTAAGTAAGATATGGCCTATTTTTATTCAACCTAAATACCTTTATTTTAATTAGCAATAGAAAAATCGTAGGATAAGGTAAATCAGTTAATAAGGGTACTTACCTAAAAGAAAAAAAATTAATTATATTTCAAATTGATAATGACTTAACAGATAATTATTAGAAATTTTAGGGTAATAATTATTTATTGTAAATTCAATACTTTATTTTATTATTTGGAAGTAAATTTCTTTTTGTAAAAAATAGAATTCAAATAATAATAGATTAAAATGATTTCTTAAACAGAAAATTTAATCCTTGACGTAAATCGAGTATTTTTCCAACACATACTAATTTTTACATTTGATATTTACTCTAATATTTTGTGGATATTTAGCAGATACTACTAACCTTGAAATTAAAACTATTATGTATTATAATTTATAAATAAAATCAATTCAATTTGTTGTTATAAAAAATATTATCATTTGTTACCTTTAAAAGCTTCTTTCAATAAGAATTTGAAAATTGCATCTGGTTATCTTGATAATACATATTTCAACCATATAGCTTTTAAATATTTTTTTATATTAATACCGTAAATTGGTGAACTCTTATTTCTTTAATATATAAGATATACATATTCTTTGAAATATTAAATTTTAATTTCTGTGTTTATTCAAATTAATAATATATATATAGAGTTTATCATAAAAGTCGTAAATTATATATATTTATATAAAATAATTTTATTTTAAAAAGAAAAATTGAATTGAATGCTATAGGTACATATGTATAAATTTCTGATCTTGAAAATGGGTCTAATGATATTAAACATAATTATTAATGAAATTTGCATCTAAGGTCTCTTTAATGATTCTATAAATAAAGTTCTAAGAACTTGATTTTAGTATTAATTTTCTTTTAATTGAATGCAATGAAAACAGAGACAGTTATTTTTATTTTTACGAATTGACGTGTACTAATTGTTAAATCAATTTCAATACTTTTTAGAAAGTAAAAATTGTAATTTTATTTAAAAGATTTATAAATAAATCAATATTGAGATAAATAATATTATTAATCAGAATAAATTTGAATAAATGAATCAAGAGTATTATTAGTTTTAAATATTTTTATAAATCGAAAAATTAATTAAGAATTAATCAATTTTAATCATCTATATATAAAAGTACAATATTTGCTCACATTTATACTACCATTAAAAAGCGAAAATTTATTTTTTAAGCTATTGATATCTGATACAATTTCAGCTTTCCTAACCATTTTAATTGTATTATATTATTTTAATTTTGTGATTTTAGTTGCTCAAGACGTTCTCATTGAACTAGGCTTGGAATTTTTATAAAAACATATTTTATATTAATTTTCAAAAATTAATAAAGTAATGTAATCTCTTATATAAAAATAAATAGTCTGACGTAAATTATTGACGGAAGAAGTGATAAATGTTAGTGGATAAAATATTATTTTGAACATTAGGAGAAATGTGGCCTTGAATTTTACAAGTGGTCCAATTGAATATTAATAAAATATATCTAAATCTATAATAGAAACACAATATTCCTGGACAGGCACGAAAAATTCACAAAAGAATTTAATTTTATTTTCAAATTCTTCCAGTTGAAATAAAAAAAAATATAAAAAATATTTTAAATTTTGACTTGAAATGAATTTTAGGCATATTTTTGTCTAAAAAAATAGTGCATCTTCCATGGTTGTTAAAGTTCTGAAATTTAATTCTTAATTATTAATTATTTATAACATTACAATTAAATTACTAGTAAATTAATAAAACAAAAAATTAAAAATTTAATATAATTCTAATATAATTATCAAATATAACAAAAATGTATCAAAACATTGAAATTCGTGGAAATACATATATGATTAAAGAGAAAATAAGTAGATTATACATAAGTAAAAAAGGACAATTTATTTATTTTTAATAAAGCAAGCTTTTTATTTGTCATTAAAAAGTACATATTTCGGTATGTGTATTTAAAACCATCCACCTGTTCTTAGAAGTAGAAAAGAAAATGAATTATTTCCCCAAAAGCCCATAACCTTGTCGGAAATGTTCGTCCAAGAAACACATTTTAAAAAAAGTTTTTATATTTTACTTAAAAAAATATATTAATTTTTACTATTATGGACATGAAAATTATAAATGAACCCTTTTATACAAAATTATATAAAAAAATCGCTCTGGAAAAGCAAGAATTTTCATTTTATATGATATGTGAAGAAAATTTTCGTCGTTTCCAGAGAGATTAATTTATAATAATTCATTTAGTAACGACTGGTCCTTAATATTTTAAAATTCCGCCGCCCTGTTATCACAGCATTAACGTCAAATTTCTCCTTTGACAATTTGAAAAAAATAAAGCATTTAATTTTACTTAAATATAAAATTTTGTATAAAAAAATAATTATATATATATCTATCTAACTAGTATCTATTTAATTATTTATTAATACGTTTGGCACATTAGTACAATTTTTTAGCTTAATTAGATGGGCGTTAGACGCTAATTAATATTTCAAGTTTAAAACTTTAGTTTTATCTTTTAATTTTTTTTTCTTTTGAGGATTATTTTTATTTTTTAGTATTCAATTTAATCGGTTATGGAATTAATTTGAATTTTTTTTATCGCCAGCCAGTTCCAAAACTAGTACTGGTTTCTTGAACTGTGGTGGTTTCCGAGGTATAACGCACTGAGGCCATCCGAGGCTCAGGACTTGATCGAGGAGTCACATCATCATCCCAGCCACTGCAAATAGACACAATAAAATGCATAATAATAATAATGAAAAAGATTTCTTTAAAAAAATTTTATATAAAATTTAAATTAATAGTACCTATGTGGAGCAGCCCAATGCTCGGTAAATTCGCTGGCGGATCTAGCAAGACTAGGCTGACTTAAAGATCTTGCAAGACGGTGGCTACTGGCTGTTGCTGAATGTGCAGCTGATGTGGCGTGTGAGACAGCATCGTCATCATCGCTGTCGAAACTTGAAATGAAATAATTATATTAGGTATAATTAATATACATTTTAGAGAAATTTACAGAAATAATCATTTAATTTTTGATATTGTACCCATAGCTAGATCTTGCTGCCCAATCGACAGTCAATTCTGACATGCTTCTAACATCCATTGCACCTCCATCAGTTGAAGTAGAGGCTCTTCGTAAACGAGATCCTACACCTGATGGTGCACCTCCAATTCGAATTCCACTAGGTCGGGATCCTGAAAGCTAGAGGAAGAAAAAGATTCAATATTAACAACAATAATAATAATATATTTAAGTAAGAAATGTTTTTTTTTTAAAATTAATATTATATAAATAAAAATATAAACATTATAGATTATTACTTACAGTAACTGAAGAGGCAGCATCTGAATCATCTTCATACAAGGTTGGAAGGGAACTTCTTCGACTACTTCGAGCATCCCAACCATCGCCAGGATTTATGGGAGCACTATTCAGCCCTGGTCTGAAAATTAATTATTTAATTTAGTAAGAGTTTAAAGTTTTGTCAAATTTAAAATTATATTACCGAGACTGATGGCGTCTAAACCGCCGTGTGGGTTGCTCTGAGGGTGGAGCAAGTATCCGTATAATAATATCCCATTTAGCTTGAGAAAATAGAGTCTCGTATCGTGCATCATGTCGAATACGTTCGAAATCTTCGCGAATTGTAGCCTAAAGATATCATTTCATTGTTAATTCAGTTTCTACTTACATAATTAAAATCAAATTTCAAATCAATATTACCTGAGTCAACATTGTCCTTAAAGTTGATTCAGTAGAAATAATTTGTCTCCATTTTTCTCTGTCCTCTATAGTGAGAAGAGCTTCCGAATGATGCATTTCGGGAGCATTAGGAGGCAAATCCAGAAGAGACTCAGCTGTAGCTTCTGGAGGTGGATTTACCACTCGAGCCAAAATTTCCCAATTGGTGACAGTAGGCTGTTTAACAAATTTATTTTATTTATAACACTATTTTATTTTTCCTATTCATATTTAAATTTCATTTTTAATATTTCATTTAATTTTTTATTTAATATTTTATAAAAGATGTTTATCTGATAAAAATAATAAAAATCTTAATTTAAAATTATAAACCAAATTATGCTTCATTATTTTCATCATTTTTCATTTTAGTTTTTTTGTAAAATTAATTTACTCTTGATAATAAATATATATAATTTGATTTTCAAAATCTAACCTGAGGTGGCAAATCAAGAGTGGACAAATAAGCTCTTCCTGGTGCTGGTCCTATTGCTGATGAAGCTTCACTTTCAGTGTCCCAAGCTGTGTCAGCCACGGAGGCTCCATCGGTCTCACTTCCAGGGTACTGTCTAATTTCGACACTCCATTCTGGTGGAGGTGGAGGAGGGGCACGAATTTCTGTCATCTACAACAAAAAAATAAATTAATATAATCATGTCTAAATAAACTATTGATTCATTATTATAAATAAAATTAAATATTTTAATTTTTCTTAAGAACGATTTATCACCTGTGTCCTACGACGTTCAGTGTCCTCAAAAGTACGCGTCTCGGTAATGGTTCTTCGAATAACATCATCAACAACATGAGATGTAATTTCAGGGCGTCTCAAAGGTATCACTGGAGGTTCCAAAGGAGCAAGAATTTCTCCAGGCGGTGCAATTGGTGGAGGTGGCGGCGGAGGAGGAGCGAAGGTTGTCATTGTGTCATCCACACACATTTCGGACATGGATCGGGTGTCGGTTTGTTCGGTATCAAGACTGACCAGAGAACGAGGGCGATCTACTACATCAATATTCTAAAATAAAAAAATAAATTAGTAATGAATTAAAATTTTAAATCTAAAAATTACTTATTATTATTAACAGTAGGAGAATTTCTTATAAATGATGAGATTATATTAGAAATTAAGGTTAGGATTTTTAGCTAAATAGAAAAATTTTGTTTCTATCCAAAAAAACAAATGAAAATATTCACCTGTTCTGCCCTGCGGAGGATTCTAGAATAGACCGGAGGTGTTACAGTATATTTCAAAGAAGACATCTGTGCAGGCGGTGGTGGTGGTGGAGGTGGATGATGAAGTTCAGGCACATAAGTGAAGGTTGTCATGTGATGCTGGGATGTTTGCATTGGTATTGGAGATGGAGCCTCTAAAATTGTAGTTAATCTAGAAAAAGAAAATTTCATTTTTATATTTAAAAATCATATTAACATTTTATAAAATATGTTTATTTATTGAATTATGAATAAAAACAAAAAAATTATTCTAAAAATTGTAAAATAGTACCTAGAAGCAGCAAGACCAAGATTTGATTCCAAATCAGAAGCAGCACTACCAGTGACACTTGGGGCAGGTGGAGGTGTTGGCGCGGCTCTCTTCACTCTTAGTGCTACATCAAATGAGGGTGCAGGAGAAGGAACCTCAGCAGTGTAGAAAGCGTGGTTCTCGTATCCAGCCACTTGTGCAGATCCACCTGAACTGGTACTATGTCGACGGAGACTTCTAAAAAGGAGAATACCATACTTAAATAAATATTTATTAAAATAATCTGAGAATTGTTATAAGTAATTGAATCCCTTAGAAACTTTAATGTGAATTTCTTATATAATTATATAAAGATCTTTACCATTATTTCATTATAAGGCATAAAAACAAACCTGGTATCAATATCTTCAACTTCACTATGAGCGGACGAAGGCGATTCACTAGGATAATCCGAAGGTAGGGTATCAGAATGTTCTGCTGCGCTCATCAAGTTTGCTTCTGAACCGCTACTGGCTGCAACTGTTGTGGCTACAGCAGCTCGTGGAATTTTCAATCCATCAAACAAACCTAAACTTGAACCAGAAAGTTTTGTGATCTCTGACGCAGTTCCTGAAAATATTAATTCAATTTTAGTTTAATATCCATCATTTGTTTTAAGAAAAATAGGGAAAATATTTTTTTTAATACCTGAAGAGAATGGGTGTCGCCGGACAACTGCCACTCGTCTTCTCTTGAGACAGACATAAGAACATCCAAGGCCAAGAAGAAGAAGAGATAAAAATAAGATAGCACAGATGATAAGGAGAATATGAAATCCTTTGAGAGGAGGTTCAAGGGGAGATGCAGCCACAACATCTTCTTTACTGTAATTGCAATGAAATATTGAGAAATAAGTTTTCTTTTCACAATGAATACTATTAATAAAAAAAATTATCAATGCAAATCACTTTAGATTTTAATAATGATAAGATAGAATTATTAGAGAGTGAAATTTTATTTTGTTAGAATATATAAATATATAATTAGATTTTAAAATTCATTTAAGTGTAAAGTTAAAAGAAGAGATTTAAATTTTTTCTATGGCCTAATTATTAAAAATATTTTTCATTAAAATGTGTAAAAAAAGATATTGCGAAATCTTCCTTGATTAACTTTTCAAAATATTTATTTACACATTTTTTGTAAAATTGTTCAATAATAATAAAAAAAAACAACTTTATTTGCAATATTTTTAACTTACAAAAAATCTTTCTGTTAGGAGAGTTTCAAAGTATAATTTTAAAATTAAATTCTTAATAAAGGAAAAGACCGATTAAATGCCAAGAATTTGAAAAAATTACTTCTTTAATTATTTTGGAAATATAAAAATATATCGATTATTAGGAAAAATCAATTGTTATATATTATATTATTATCATTATATATTTAAAAAAATAATAGCTAAAATACTTTTGGATAAATAATTTTAACTACATTTCAATTAAGCAAGTGTGTTTAATATTTTATATTTACATAAATTCGTTTAAATTTAAATTATATATATTTTGTATATAGCTTACATATATTCAGGCAGCACAGCGGGTGGTGGAGCAACAGGGGGTGGGTATCGGCAGACAATGGTGATGATCTCATCACCGTCCATTTCCAAGCCTGGATGAAAACGCACCGCAACATTGTTGGTGAACACTCGTTGAGGGTCCTGAGAAATAAAAGGGATATATTAAGATAGTTGTTTTTATAAATTAGTATTAATTTTTAATTCTTAGCCTTGAAAATCTTTTATCTTTTAAATAATTTTTATGACAAAAGTTAAAAGAAATTAGATTAATCTAAGTAACCAATTTTTCAAAATAATATCTTAATTGGTGCATATATACCTATATAAAATGTTTAATTTGTGTTGGTGCATAAGAGTAAACTGACAGATGTCAAAAATCTTAAAAAAAACCGCCAAAAACAAGTTTATATAAATATAATAAAAAAATACATAAAATATAATAAGAAAAGATTGACTTTAATTAAACAGGCAAAAAGATAGTAGATTATATGCTGGAAAGAGAGATATTTAAGGAAATATACTTTTTATAACCGGAATGAACAAATAAGGCTGATTCGATATAACCTTATTATCGATATGATAGCGAAAGAATTTATCGATTACAATAAAATAATTACAGTTTACGAAATTCAAATAATTGAATTTGAAAAATAAATAAAATAAAAATGACTAGTATAACTAAAAACAGCTTTATAGATATTTTTAAAATGTATATGATTAATTAATTAATAATAATTTTAATATAAAAAAATAATTATTATTTTAATTTCCTAACATATATGCAATGCCAAGAAGAAATTAAAATATTTCTATTTATTCTCTAAAAAATGAATGTAATTAGACAAATATTGATTAGACAAGTTAACTCTTATTAAAATTAATTTATATAAAACATGAATTCTCTTATCAATAAAATTAACTATTAATGTTTAAGATCTTGAATTCAAATACTTTGTTTTATAAAAAAAATCACTGTTATTAATTAATATTAACTTTTAAACACTTATAAATTAAACAATTAGACCTTTAATAAACTTTAAACAACTTTAATAGATTAATATTTTTGTATATTCCAGAAATGAATGAAAAATTATTCAAAAATATTTATTACCTCTGTCAAAATAGAAAATATTTAAAAAAGTATTAAATTAATTTTTTTTACCGACCGACGATAGTAAGGGAGGTATTGTTTAATTGAAAATAGAATATTATTATTATTATTATTTTACTTAACGATCATTTATTGATACACTATTACAATTTTACTTAATTATATTAAATTTTATTTACATTTGTTTTCTTTTTTTTTTACTTAAGCATATTTTAAGTTTAATATACATATAATCAGGGTTGTGATTGTCAACTCACCAGGAAAGGCTAGTAAAACCTGGAGATTGCCCATGGTGGTTTCAACACGGTATGGCCGTTTACAATTTTATACGTCTTATTTTTCATTAGAAAAATAGTTTTTTTTTTAAATATATTATTTTAACGCGCTTTTATAAAACATGAAATGAGATTCCTAATATTATATAGAAATATAATATTGTCACCAAAATTTGTCCTGTACGAATATATATAATAGATCAAAAGACATAAAAAAGCTATAAAGATTAATTAAAAAAATCAATTTATTTATTATATCTCAAAATATATCTATAAAGGGAAATAAAAGAGGACATTTAATATATATGTTTACCTAATTAAATTGTAAATAAATTAATTTTTATTATTTTTTTATAAGTTTTTTCAATAATTATATCTTCATGTTATTTCCAATGCCCAACAAATTTATAATTCGTTTCTCCTCAAATTGATAAGTGTCACTTTAATTTTGCACCAATGTTTGTTTCTTTATTATTTTTTAAAGAAATTAATAAACAGATTTTATTTAAACGAATAAAATAATTTCCAAAATATAATATTAACAATGAACTAAATTTAATTCTAATTTTATCTAGACAAAAATATTTTTTTTTCTCAAATTTTAAAGATAAAATAAATATAAATGATTTATGTCGTATTTTTATTTTTATTGTTTTGAAATCCTTTCGCAGATCATAGAGATAGAGATATAACCTAATCTTTATTCAACCCGTATTAGGTCAATAACAATGAAAAAAATCGAAAATTAAAATTATTATTATTTCAAACAATTTAAAATTAAGAAAAAAATAATCATTATCTCCAAAGTGAAGTATATAAATTATGAATTTACAATATTTAATAAAAATAAATCACTTGACTATAAATTAGTATATCCATGAAATTTTTATTTTATTTTATGACTACTATGAATAAATTTTAAATTGAAATCTATTATGGAGATTCATCAAACTAGCTGGGTAATTAAAGAACAATAAATTCCTATTTATTGAAATTTTTTGTGATTATTTAATTTAATTTGATTGAAATATTGCCACAATTATAATTATATAATTGAACATATTTGATAAAAAATTTATATTATTTCATAATTTCTATTCGCTCTGATTATCAGTTGCAAAAATTAAGTAATTTTATTTTAAGTTCAGTTTCATTTGAATAACTTTTAGAAATTGAAGTTTTATTGAAGAGTAAAGGATATTAAAAAGTAAAAAAAAATGAAAGGAAACCCATTAATGTTAAGTCGAGAGTGAATTGAACTTTTAATTAATTCTATACAAGATAAGGAGATAGTTATCTTGTGAACAAAATCACTTATTAGTTTTGTATTGAGGTTCCAAACTAAGTTGACTAAAAAGGCAAACTCTCTTGGAATTTGCTGTTGCTTATCTTTCCCAGGATGTTATTTAAATAAATTAACCAAAAGAGGAGTTTCTCAAGACAGAGGAACAAATAGCCTTTATTTTAGTTTATTTAATTTTTTTTAAACTTTAGTATTTATCTATAACACTATTTAAAATAATCTTTTTCTTAGTTCTACCTTGAAAATTTTTCATTTATATTTAATAAAATCAAATAATTAAATATTTATCAAATAGTTTAATAAATTCAAATTATTCTTTGAAGGGATGATGAGCCCTAAAGTTGATCATCGTAAATTAAATTTACTAAATATATATACTTAATATAGTATAATAATTTCATTCACTTATCTTATGTAATAAGTTAAGAAATAGTTTCTTAAATTATTAATAATTTCACCTTTTTATAGGTTCATAGGTTCTAATTTGTTTTCTTTAATTAGTTTATTATACTTAGAATTTAATATTTTTTGATCAATAAAATAAAATTTTAATATTACTTATTGTAAAAACTAGTTTTTAATTCAAATATGAAAGGGAAAGAGATTTTGTTTATAAAAAAAAGTGATAAAAAAACATGTTAATGTTTGTAAAGATGTCTTTTGATTTATTTTAGCCTTCCAAAAATCTCATTAAGTCGAGAATCATTGTGAATTAAGTAACAGGAAATCTGAAACTAATGGTTACTCCTGAGAATCTATTTTGTTTAAAGTTTGGTTAATTTTTCTCAAGCCTAATGAACCGCTGATGAAATGTTTCCGGCACTCACCTGGATTGTGCCGCAACCTTTTAATGGCAACTCGAGTTTATAGCTCAGCGCACCGGAGCCTACGATTTGGCATGCCGAGCTTCGGTCCAGATTGGCGTAGGCCCTACCGTAGAATGGCTCGTTGAACTTAAGCTCCAGAAGCATGGAGCCTGCAGCACAATTGAGCAGGCCTTTCGTTCGATTCAAGAAGATCACTGGCGATAAATCATCAAGTCGAGTAACCTGAAATTATATGGATTTTATGTTTATATAATACTTTAGAAGAATAAAATGATTAACCTGTAAAGGCCCTATAAGTTATCACCATGCGAATAAATATTTTATTATCATTTAATATAGTTAAAAAATACATATATGTTGCTATTTATATATATAAATAAAACGTTGGGAGAAGAGATCGACAACCATAAATATAATTACATTACTAGATGGACAAGCGGACTGACTGCCACAATCTTTTAGTTATTTTATGTTATTATAAATGTCAAATAAACATACATGCAAACCAAGGTGCACATAAAAAAAAGAGGAAAACAAATAAATAAATAATATATAAACCTATATATAACATCGTATGTAGTATGATTGTGAGATTCTATACTAGTGACCATATTTCTCACGACCCTTCAAACAAAAATTTTATTATAAATAAGTTGACCTGTGGCCAGGTCCGAACCGACCGACGGTTTGAAGTAAATTAATTTCCAGCTACAGAAACAATTTCAAATAATTTTAATATATCTATTAATGTAATAAAAAATAGATATGGATACATAAATAATAAATATAAACATTTTTAATTTTATTTTATTTATATTATATATGCAAGACCAGGCTGTGACGTCATGAATGGCTGGATGACGTCATATAATTTTAAATTAAGAAAAAAACTAATAAAGATATGATTTTTCTCGAGGATAAAACCAATACAAAGTACATGATTCGTGGTGATATGTAAAAAATCTCATGTTAAATTTGGTGTGAAAATAACCCTTCCCTTCCTATCCTCGATCGCTAATACTACCACTTCCGGTTTTCATCAATTCATCCCACTGATTAAGTAAATATACCAAATTTCATCGAAATCCGTTCAGCCGTTTAGGCTGTACACATCTATACGAACAGACGGACGGACGGACAGACATCATGCTAAAAATAATTTTTTCTGTTAAGAAAATGCATGATTCGTGGAGATATGTAAAAATCTCCACGTGTGAAATTTGGTGTGAAAACAATACCTCCCTTACTAACGTCGGTCGGTAAAAATAGTATATAAGGGAGAAAAAATACACACACCTA
Organism: Labia minor; assembly: GCA_963082975.1. Taxonomy (NCBI): domain Eukaryota; kingdom Metazoa; phylum Arthropoda; class Insecta; order Dermaptera; family Spongiphoridae; genus Labia; species Labia minor. Next base: position 32,240,242 of record OY720344.1, on the reverse strand, counting down.
ACTGTATTTTGATAAGAAATGTTGTCGATGTTTATTAGCTTTATATTAGTTGTAAAGACTTTCAGTAGATTTTGCGGGATTTTGAATGAATGCCACTGAAATTCAGGACTAACCAGCAGAGTGAGGGGCGAATGATCTACATCTATTGCAATAATTATAATGAGATACATTAGAATGATCCTAAAAACAATTCAGAAAATAGGAAAATAGAATAGGCAGGGACAATAAGTGCACTTGATGGGGACCCAGATTAAAGGAGCCTACAAAGATCTCTAAAATAATTAAGAGACTAATCATTTTGTGTTTATTTATAAGACATTTATAAAAAAACTTAAAAAAATGAAAAAACATTAACTTCAGAATTGTCGTTTATGTATGGAAAAGTATTTTATATTATAAATGCTAGTTACGGTCACTAGATATTGATTTATTTATGAAAAAGAACATGTTATAATTGAAAATTCTCAATCATGATCTTAAGTAGTTCGTCAATAAATTTTTAACAGCTTGTTTGATTTATTTTGTTTTTTCTCATAAAAAAAGGAAATAGTACCTTTCCATCCAGGGTTGCCTCTGGAGGTAAACCATCTCCAATGAAATCGATGCTATTTGCTTGATTGGCATAGTTAGATTGGGCTCTCGATAGTCCAATTATCAAACTGGCCGCAGCCAATAAGTGAACCGCCCAGAAGGCGGGCATCTGAAAAAGATAAAACAAAAAAATAAAATAAATATAATTTTTTAGTTCTTTATTTCATTGTATTTATTATCAAAATATTTGAATTTCCAAGACAAAAACAAAAAATTATAATTTTATAAAATATAGAGTTTACCATTTTTTTTTATATAATTTAATAATATAGTATTTATCATTGATTTTTAAATCAAATCTAATCTTATCTAATCTTTTAATAATTCTGGGAATTGCTAGAACCAGTATTTTTGTCAATGATGTTTGGCCAGACTCTCTGAGGAAGGTCAAAAAATAATTTCTGGATTTTTGAAAAAATAAAGAGATTGATTGATGTTCTATTTGCTATATGTTCAAAAAGAATGAATAGAATAAGACAAGGAAAGTAGAATGAATGTGTGAACCAGGTATAAAAATATAATTTATATATACATTTGAATATATCTTGTATAGTATATATATGATTTAATAAAATATAAAGAGTAAATTGAATTTTTAAACAAGTATAATCATTATTAAATTTCTTTAATGAATTGCTGATTTATATTACCGACAAATATTTTTGAATCATATAATTAGAGAAGAGGAGAGTGACAACAACCTCGAGAGTTTAACAAATGCTTATTCAATTGGAGTCCATGCGGAAATACTTAGAAGGTATCTGGGATGCTAACGAGGAACACCAAGGACAGAGACACTTGTCGTATTAATCCCTATTAGGCTAAAGGATTGAATTTCACAAGGACTGTCTCTCCCCCTTGAGTCAAACGACATCCAACCATGTCGCAGTTATTCTCCAAACACATTCATTAAAATACCACAACACTTTATATTGTATGTATATCCCTAAGAAACTTTTTTTTTTGTTAAAGATCCAAAATAAAAAGTACCGGCATATATTCAAATCAAATAAATATAATTAAAATAAATAAAATCAACCTTTTTGTTATGTTTTAAAAAAAATTCTAAAAAATTAATAATTATTTGCACTTTTTAAAATAAATAATTACATTTTAAAAATATCAATCTTTCAATTATATATTTTTATTTGTAAAACATATTTCTTTGGAAATGGGGAGAGGTTTTTCAATTTCAAACAAAGTTGTATATTTAAATTTTAAACTAATGCTTATTAATTTAATTCCCAAACATGAAATTCAAACTGTTCATTGATATTCATCTCCTGGTTTAAGTGTACATTTGTAAGTTGATGCTAACGATGCTATGCATGACGAAGAGCTCCTCAGGAATAAATGATTTAAAAACTAACGTTCACTAGCTAAAAATAGAGATTAAATAACACCCAAAGTTCGTCAATGTGATTTGAATAACGAATTGGTCAAATCTTTAGCATCAATATGAGAAAAATTATATATGTACTTCACGAAATTTGGAGATTAATGGAGAATCAGCCTATAAATATAAAATGTTTGATTGCTTCAGGCATTTTACCTGGAAATTATTTAAAAATTCTTTTGAATGATTGTGTTGAAACTTAACAGGAATAATGAATCTTGAAAGAATTGAGGGACCAAATACAGAATTGTTATATATTAATGTCTATAATAATAATATAAAAATAATATTTACACTATTTTTACAAAAAAATAAATAAAATTATTAATAAAATTATATTAACTAGCTTGACTAAATCTTAGGAAATGATCCAAATAATGAATAAACATAACTAATACTTATACTAACACATTATAATAATGTAACTAACACTATAATTATATTTATCAAAGTTCCTATATATTTTGTGGGTGAAGTATTTATAATTTAATATTATTTTTTAAGTAATTAATATCATAGTACAAAATTGAACAGCAACTTTAAATTATTTGTATTTATGATTTTGCAATCTCAAGGTTAATCGTTTTTTCTTTTTTTTTATTCAATTTCCTCACATTTATTTAATATTTCTATTAAATATCCTTGAATGTATCCTCTCTTTTAATATTTTATTCCTGAAACCAATGAAAATGAAATGATAAACATATCCTATATGGTAGAAATGATTCTTTCTTGGAGTTATTTTGCTCAACTTTATAAATTCCATGATGATGATGACATTATTCTTTGAATCGACATTTATGGTCAACTACCCAAAAGAGTCTTGTGTAAATAATATGAAGGATGCCGCGTGTAAACAACCTAAAAGCCGTAAGTTTGCTTAATCAACGTTTGGTCATGTATGTGTACACTATGGTGCTGAATAGATGAGATGTGGTCTGGACCCGGTTCTCAATTTTTTAAATGAGCTTTTTGCCTGGAGCGACGGGCGGGTACTCGGCAACCGTTACCCATGCATCGGATGGCGAAAATCTCACAAGTTTAACAGCAGCAGTAACAGCAGATCATTCATTCAGCCCACCCGAACCAATTCATTATAAAAATAACCGTGATTCATTTTTTATCCATAAACAACCTTACAAATATATAATACTTAGAAAATAATCATATTTATAAGAATAAAAACACGCTGAAAGTAACGGGGATTTTTCAGTTATTTTTATATACTTATTTATTTGAATCAAAGATAAATATGAATTTAAATAAATAAAAATATAATAATTATTATATGTAGTATTTCAATTTTTTTATAATTCGTATGTAAGTAATTTATTTGTAAATATCTTTTATATTTCATCTTTATTTTTTTTAATAAAAAGATCTTAAGCCCAGCAATTAATTGTTTCTCATCTTATTTTCATTTTCATTTTTTTTTTATAAAATTCACATATTTAAAAATCAATCAGGTAATTCGTTAAGCTTTTAGTGTTTATATATATTTTGTAAATAATTTATGTAATTAAATATTGAAATTATATAATTATTTATGTGATAGTAAATAGATATATATTTTTTTGCCCGAGGGTCGTTCTAGACTAGAATAATCTAATAGAAAAAATTAGTTTAAAAAATATAATATACTAGATAAGTATTCTTTTTTATTACTTAAAGAAAAGTAAAATTCATCCCTTTATTTTCTTTAATTTCTTTTGTGAAAAATAGGAGTGGATTTTATTAGATAATATTACTAGACTTTTGTCCTTTTATATTTTATAATTATAATTTCTAAACACAAATAGAAAAGTATACATTTAATTGAATACTAACACTTTATATAAAATTTAACTATAAATTTAAACATGAATGACTTTTGGATTTCTGATCCAATTTATTTTTCAAAATATAATTTGTAAGTACTTTAAAATTTATGAAACGTAAGAGACAGAGTTCTGTATATTCTCTTACGTCAATAGTTACAATAGTTTATACAAACTACTACTTATCTGCTTTTTACACAAATATTTTAGGATCATTTCTAATAAATTTTAAAAATAGATTATTTATTACTTTTGAAAATAAAATAATGAAATTCAAAAAAAAAAAAAAAAATTACATGTCTTTAACTCGTAAAATATTTTTCTTTTATTTCTGAAATAAAAAAAAATCTCTTCTTTTCTATTTAAGATCAACGAAGATCAGCTCACGATTTATAAATTTAATTCGGAAAACGTGATGGTGTTTAGAAAAAAAACGAAATTATTTATTACCCAGCCGACTTTGTTCTCTTTTATAGACTTTTCCATAATAATATATGAATACTTATTCATTAGTAGAAGTCTTAACAACGAATTAATGCACATTTTTTGGTATATTCATATTGAATTAAAAAAAAAATAGAATTTTCGTTTCGATTACATATATAATTTTTATTAATTTATATATGAATAATAAATTTATTCACTTGAATGATATGAAATTGATTAATTATAAATTATTTTTTAAACTCTATAATCATCATTAATTAGATTTTCAAATTTTTAAAGAATACTACTGTTTCAATTAAACTTTGTTGTTACTTTGTATTTCATTCTAGGAAAATTCCACTTTCTCTTGTTGAATAATGTAAAGAAAGATTCAATAGTTAAACTAATGAGGAAATAGAATCTTACATCATGGGGTATATATTAATGATACGTTTATATATATAAGCGTATGAGATTTCTGAGAAGACAATGCATTCATTCTCAATGGATCAGTTCTATGACCGAAGATTAGTATCAAGACCAAGGTTAACCTCTTTGAACACTGTTACTTTCCCTTACACATCAAATACTATAACTCTAATAATACAAATAAAATTGCTATTAGCAAAATTTATGAATATTATAACCTTTAGTTTCAAAAATTATTTTTTAATACCAATACCAATACAAACCCTCTGATTTCCCTCCACTTTATATAAATTTGTACATGTATATTAATATTAAAACGTAATAAATATAAATAATTTAGGTAAATTAATTAAGCTAATAAACAGTAAAATAAGAAAATAAGTTTTATCTTGTCTTAGGTCTACGCAAGGTTTGTAAAATCATTTATAAATTGCTTTCTTAATATATATTAATGACTAGTGGAGGAATTTTTAAGTATAATATAATTACAAGTATAATATATATAAAAACAAATTCATGATAAGTGAGATAGCTCATGCATTTAAACGATTAATTAGTAAAAATTACTGATCAAAACATTCCTATTATGTTGTTAAATATTTAATGATCTAATTTATAGTTCCGTTCTTTTCACTCATGCCTGAAAACAATCGAAACGTTGTATTTTTAAATAGTAGTTTAGTTTTTTGATTTAATGAACTAATTATTTGTTGTTCTAATTATTAAAAAAATGAAGAATTTTATAAAACCGAAAAAAAGTTTATGGTCTGGGAAGAAAGCACTGGAAATGAATATGGTATTGAAATCCACTAAAATTTTTAAATTTAATCGTGTTCTATATTATTTTGTTTAATTTATATATATAAATATATATATATATTTATATATACTTAAGTTTTAATTTAATAAATTAAAAACTACTTATTCTTTTAATTTTTACCGCGAAAATTTTGAATGGAAAGTAATTTGAATGTAAGACCTTGGATGTGTGTGTGGACAAAACAAATGACTTGCGTGATTATTATTATTTATTAATTATATATCTATTTTTTTTATTAAAATAAATTCACCTTGACTATATTCTAGACTAGAGAAAGATATAATTAGAATATTTGAGTAGATTTCATTTAATAAAAATTCCAATTATTTTTTTAAGTATAATTATGTTTTGATCTAGGACCACTTTCTAAGATGAAAACTTTCTTATCAGTGAAATTCGTTAGAATGTTTGATTGTTTGATGTAAGTATACTTGTATTGATAGTTGTGTCGTTCGTTATCATTAAGACTACAATTTAAACATGTAAATGATGCAGCTTCCGCTAGTACCTCTATCTCTTTTATTCTCTAGCTTTCCCGCTATTATCTTTTTTTTTCTCAATCAATTCATTTCCGGGAATAGAAATTCACAGGTCCTCGTGCATAAACATACATACATACATAAATACGAGGTTGTCAAAGCGTAAAATGTTATCTTTTATATGGTCCAAAAATTTTATTCAAAAACATTCTAAAAATTCAATTGATTAATGAATAGTAAATCATGATTAATTATGGGTTAAATTGATAAAAGAGGTTACGTTATCCGTTTCACTTAAATTAAAAAAAAAAAAATAAAATAAATAAATAATTTAATTTATAATATGATTTTCGAATAACTGTCTCCTTGAGAATAATAAGTTTGTATTAAGTTCTTTAATAATTCATTTTAATGTTTGTTTGTATAATATCATATAGGAATAAAATATATTAAAATAATTTATAAATATATATATATATATATATATAATTTTACATTTGAATATAATATAGAACAACTCTACATAAAAGAGAATGGGAAAACGAGTTCTTACGTAAAATTCAAGGATTTTAATTTTTTATTTTTATACAATATAAAATATACAAAAAAAAAAAAAAAAAAAAAATCAACCGTGAACTTTTATAGAAATGCATAATATGTAATATACACAATAAATAAATTAAATGCACTATTTTCAGTTTAATAATGTAATATTTACTCGCCTTGAAATGAACGCATTCAAGTCTCCTCGGTTATTATAATTTTTTCAATTATTATATATTAATTTTAATATTTATATTATTAATGGTCATTTATAAATAATGAATTGAAATAGAATCATTCATATTTTAATGGCAATGGGAGAATTTTATGTTATTCAAGTAAATGACGAGCATTAAATGAGGTTATAAATTTTTATATTTAGTAGATAATATAAAATTTACATTATAATTTATACATTTATCTTAAAATTCGATTAAATACGTGTCTATTTAATAGAAAAGATATAAGTATAATATATAATTCTACTAATATAATATTTTTAACAAGTCTTAAAATAAATTTATCTATAATTTTTTGAATACAATTATAAAATTATTAAAGAATTTGTGAATATAGTTTAAAGGAAATTAAATGCATTTTCCTAGTTATTTAAAAATAATGAAATATTTAATTACTGGCGGCAAATATATACCAAATAGATTCTTATTAATTATAATGATTAGAAAAAAGAACCTATAGTTTCATGGATATTATCATCATTCTAACATATAAACTCTCACTATTATTAATTTATTATCTATTAATAATTTTAATTTAGTTGATAGAACACAGTATAATGAATGAATGTAATGTATTTATTTCATTTTCTTTATTAGTAAGATATTTAATAAATATTAATGTTTGGTTTGCAATTATTCTAAATGCAAATTGATTAGAATTCGAATTCACGATTTATCAAAATGCATATCTGTTTACATCATCTATTCAAAACATTTCCTGTTTGTCAATTGATTTCCTTGATTTTTTTTTAGTAAAATCTCTCATTTTGAAACAACTTTTATTTATATATCTACTACTGCGTGTTTACGTATAAAGGATTATTTATTTTAACGTTGAAACCTTATATACCAAATTTAAATTCGATACTAGTGAATAATAAATTGGAAATAAATGTCCAATAGGAAATCCATTAAATCGTGTTTTTCTTTCCAATCACTTTGTCAATTTATAAAAGGACATCATAGGACACACCCATACACATTCTTTAAAACTAATTGATAAATTTAACATTTCATTATAAAATATCTTATCAAATTCTTTATTATTTTTATTTATTATTAAAAATACTTTGGTATTTTTAATCTTTAAAATTTTATTAACAAATACTAAATTTTTATTAATCGATTAGTTATTATCCAGAAATAGGTTTTTTCATGAGTCAGTGCCGGATAAAGGGGCGAGCAAGCCGGGCGACCGCACGGAGTGCCAAATTTTGAGGGGCGACATAAAAATCAAATATTTTTTTACATTCATTATTTTTGTGTAATTTTGATTTTTGCATTTTTACTATTTTTTAATTTTGTATATTTTTGTATGAAATGGCCAAATTTTATTTTTCCCGAGGTGCTCAAAACCCTAGAATTGGCTATATCATAAGTAGATGAAATATTTTGAAGTACTTATTATATTAAAGTTATAATTTTATTGTAAAATTTTTATCTTGATAGAATACAACCAAGTATTTTTTTTAATTAAAGAACTTTGGCACTTTTGATTATTTTTTTGAGGTATCCTATTGGAGTGGGTTGAATATGTAAATTGAAATAGGCAACCTATTCTCATTATAAAATCAAAATTATCAACGGTGTATGTAACATTATCAATTTAAGAAAATTTTGAATAAATACTATCTTATTTCAATTTTTAATTTGATTTTTTTTAGCTAGAAACGATCAAATTTTAATATGCATGTTAACGATTCTGTGATCATCTCATCTCCTTGTATAACATATAAAAGTGAAGTTTTATTGAGTTGTTTTTTCTGTTAGCAACTTGAATGCCATGCCATCCTTCGTCTTTTTAGGATCGTCCTTGTGTTGGCTGTATAGCGGTTAAAGATATTGGCAACCCACATGCGCCCACGTGCATTTGCTCCGCCCTAGGGTCATCTGGACCCCTACACATCAACCTTTTCTATTAGAAGACGATCCAGGTGAAAATTCGCCTGGTGCCGTTAAAATTAGCATATGACAATACAAGAAGAAATCATTATTTTCAAACACACCTTGAAGATCATCTATTCATGTCAAACGTTTTTTTTATCTTAAGTTACAATGGATTTAAATCACATCCATTTCAATTTGTAGAAAGATTAATTTGGTTAACATCAATCTTGCTTACTGATTTGTTATTGGCATAAAATCTTTTTCTGCTAATTTTACAAAAATTAAATAGTATTTTCCTAGTTATTATTTTAGATATTAATTGTGTTTTTTGAATGTTATTTATAACATTTCAAGATAATAATCAATTCGTTTCATGAAAAATATATTCCCAGTGAGTAGAAATACAATAAATAAATAAAAAAAAATTGTTACTTTCATATCTAAGATTATATTTTTTAATATATAGTATTATGTTTGATCTAAGAAAAAAAAATTAAAATTACCTTTCTCAAAAAAAAATTATCAATAATAATTCAGTATCTATTGAATAAATTTGCAATTATTGAACGAAGGATACTACAATCTTTGTTCAACATTGCATCTTAAAAACTGATAGTAAACCAATTCTGTATGAATAAATGATTTTTATCCAAGAATAATAAAATTATTTATTTATGAGATATGAATAAATCAAACAGGTACACTTTCTAATAGAAAATGATGATTATAAAACGATCACTTTTATTTATTCCTACATTAATATGAGATCATATACTAATGCTATAGGCATATTAAAAAAATTACATCGTCTGGAAACATATATATATATATGCATAGGTATACTTTTTTTCAATGATGTAGAAATATTTGGATCAAAGTATTTCTATTTAGATTTTAAATATAAAATAAAAATTTCAACAAAAGAATCTTTAAAAGACAATAAAATTGTATTTATGCATATATTTTATATTCACTTGTTAGATTAAAGTATTTTGAAAAAGTTTTAAAGAACAACAACTGGTTACCTGATGACGGCAAATTCAGCATGGGTTTTACAAGGAGAATTCATCATTGAAACCTCTTGCCAGCCAATGGCTATCGAAAAATTAAATTTAAATGATATTTTCCTTAATTATACCCACTTCAAATTTACATTTCCTATTTGCCACTTATATTATACGATTAAATACATTAAATAACGAACATACTACGAAAAGAAGATGAAGAGATATTTAAACAATTATAAGAAAAATAACTATTATTTTTTATTTTCTTGAAAATATTTTAATGAGGAAAAAAATAATGATTCGTTCTAGAAAAATATATTTTAATTAAATAGTTTTTTCTATTTATGTTTTTAAATAAATATTATATAAATAAATAAACATATACTATGGTATAATTATCTACAATTAATATACATTACAATTAATTTATTTTTATATTGTAAATAAAATATTTTTCTATCTTAAGTTAAAAAAATCTGGAGTGTCTCCACTCGGCTATCTTGCATATTCGAATTGGATTAATCAACATATATTATAATTAAATTAAATTTTATTAATTAAATTATAAATTAAGTATAATTGAATTGGATAAATTAAAAAATTTAAATTTACAGTATGGTATTGTTATAAAAAAGTAAATTAATTAATTAACATATATTAAATTTAAAACCTTTATCTTTCTTTTGTAGTCAAAATTTAAAAAATTAATTCCGGTACTTTCAGCGATTCAATCAAACTGAAATTCTATATATAGCAGTTTTATACAATTTTTAATCATGTGAAAAACTATCAAACATACATTTTTATTTTTATGGTCAGTTTAAAGGACAAAAATGAAAACGTGGTAGGTAATGGTCGTCTTCGGAATGAGTTACATTTGTCAAAAAATAATAGAAAGCTACGAATTTTGAATAATGCCCGTGTACCAAATTTCATTATTCTAGCTCAAACCGTTTTTGCGTAATCTTGTCTACATACACTGGCGAGATAGTAAAAAGAGGGAATTTTTAAATGAAAAAAAAAATGATTTTCAAATAAGATTATAATTTCAATTATTCATTATCAAATAATCAAAAACAATTTACATGTAGAAACATTAATTTAGATTTAGATAATAAATGAATAGTAGCATTTTATATATGGTCAGATAATTTGAAAAGTTCATAGTTTACTTTCAAATTGAAATGAGTTCAAGGATTAAAAGAATTTAATTTTGCAAGATAAAAATGATTTTTTTTTAAATATATTCTTTAAAATATTAAATACCATTTAATAAATTGCTGTGTAATGTATTTGTATGTATATTTTCTGAAAGGGATTCTAGAAAAAGTATGTATATAACTACTAAACAAAAGAATCATTGCTTCTATCAATTTCGAGTTGTTTCAAGCCTGAACAATAAAATAAGCGACTTTTCATTCGAGTTAAAATCCATGAGGTGGCAGTGTCCTGTGTTCCAGCTCTCCTTGAACGCCCACATCATAGCCAGACAGGCTGCCTGTGGGAATGGAAAGTGGAGAATATTTTGCACTGATTCGTCTAACGTGTCTTATGATATTTCAGCCACTTGTATTAATAGAATAGTCTTTGTTCAGTACAATGGCCAGTCTCCTTGCAAGTGAAAGTGCTGAAAATATTAATTATCCTGTCGTTTATATAATTTTCTTTGCTAGGATTTGAACAACGCCCTATTAACTTTACTTTTGATTGAAACCGGTTTTATTTGCTAACCATTCGTTGATCTAATAAAGTTAGAAATATTTATACAAGTTTAATATTCAAATTAAAGGAAGAGATAGAAAAAAATCAAGATGCCACAAATCAATAGATAAAATCTTATTAATTGCTCCTGAGCGGAGGCTGCTACTAATTAAAAATATGAAAATGATGATTACTAATAAATTTTTCAATTTGAATTTAAAAAATTTTATTATACAGCTAATATATATCTATATATATAAATGTATAATATAAAATATAATTTAATAGATTGATTATAAATTTAAATTTCTTAATTCAATGCATCCAGTTTTTATTTTATTTTATTAAAAGATGTTAAATTATTTTTTTACTCTGCTAATAAAGTTAACTATAATAATATTAATTATACTATTATATTATTTTTCTAAAGAGTAAAATTTTAAAGGATGTTATAAAAAAGGTTTTATGTTGAATTCGCTTTCAATTAAAATCGGTTGATAACATTTCTTATGCAAAATTACATCATCAATGCTCATTTACGGATTATAAGAGAAATTGAAAGGATTTATTTTATGCCCTCTTTAGAATAATTATTAGATAAAAGGGCTGTAAAATTTATATTCTTAATTTATTTTATCTTTTTTTTTCTGATTGGCATTTTAATTGATAGGAAATAAAATTATTTTTCTTTTTATAGAATATTTTTAAAAAATAAAAACAAATATTCTTTTATTTTTGAAAATAATTCAACCTCGAAAAATCATTTGAATTGTATTGTCACTTCACTAAATTTTAGACTAAATATAAAATTCCAATTTTTTAGAACTCTTATAAGTAAATTATTTTTATATAAAATTTTTATTTATTTATTTTATTAATATATTTTAGTTTGATGGAGAGACTGAAATTCTATTTCTTTAATTTTGAGAAGAATTTCTTTTGTTGTAAAAAACAGAAGAGGCAGGGTCACTAGTCCATCTTTCTACTTTGAACAGAAATGACTTTGAATGACATTTGAAAAGAAGGAAAGAACTACTCAAGTAATTTTCAAAAGATAATAAAATTACCTATAATTATACTTTATACATTTTTACTTTGTATTTATTTAATTCAATCTTCATGAACTGATTTTGCCGCTACTCATAATTTAATTCAGAAAAAAAAAATTTTTATTTTTACTTTTTTCTGAGGTTTGTTAAATTGCCTCAATTTAGATACGTAAAAGTTTGCTAAGAAAAAATTGAAATTCTTTTATTTCTTTTGAGACCATATATATATATATATATATATTAAATTAAACAAATTGACTAAAAAGATTATTTTGAATTTCACTCATAAAATAGATAAAACTGAACTGATGTCAACTTAGAATGGGGGCAACTACTTTCCCCAGTTTTCCATACTAACGCATATAACAAAATAAAAATAAAACCTGGAGAGTCTCCACTCGACTATCTCGCAAATTTGAATTGGATTAATTAACATATATTATATTTAAATTAAGTTTAATTAATTATAAATTATAAATTAAAATTAATAAATATATATTAATCCAGCGCATGATTGGCTCTTTGTTGATGGCACCACGACACGTGCTGGCGCGTGATTATCAGTGTTAAAAATTAATTCCGGTACTTTCAGCGATGCAATTCAAAGATGAAATTCTATATATATCAGTTTTATACAATTTTTTATCATGTGAAAAACTATTAAACATATATCTTTATTTTTACGGTTACTTTAAAGGAAAAAAATCAAAACGTGGTAGGTAATGACCCTCTTCCGGTTGAGCTACATTTCTTAAAAGTTGATAGAAAACTACGAATTTTGAATAATTCTCGTATACCAAATTTCATTATTCTAGTTCAAACCGTTTTTGCGTAATCTTGTCTGGCGAGATAGTAAAATACCAGATGAAATTTATTTATTTTGAAAAATTAGCTATTATATTTGAAATTGATATTAAATTAGAGAAATATAAAAATCTATAATCTATTAATATAAATTAATTACTATTGTATATATATATATAGGTATTATCTATGCTTTAATTCGTTGTTAACAATTTTATAATGATAAAATACCCAATTCTATTTTTAAATAATAACCTTATATTAAATTCATAAAGGAATATATATATTTATACTAGTATATAATGTTGTCCTTGGAATTTTCTAATTCTGCTTCCCAGTAAATCCCGAAACTCTAACATATTAGAAATTTTTTAAATTCTTGTTTATTTATTTATTTTCAATTAAATTATCATATTATTTATTTATTTATCAATATCAATTTTTATTTATTTTTATTTTTTTCAAATATTATAAAATGTATATAAATTTAATTAATTATAATTTTATTATAAATAAAAAAACAATTTAAATTTTAATTAAAAACTAACATTAAAACTAGAAAGATTGAGTAGTCATATATTCATTGGGTGGTTGGAGAGGTTAAGTTACCTCTTCTAGGTGAAAACGATCCAACATTTAGAAATAATTTTCTTACAAGTTTTATAAAATATCCAATTTAAATATGAATACTTCCTTTCTGTTTCTACAGTCAATAATTCAAATTAATAATTAATATCTAAATTCGATTGGGAAAAATAATTAATTATTTGTTGAAAAGAATCACACCTTTGATAAAATTTGATCAACTATTACCAAGAATAATGAAAACAATCTTTTTTTTCATATAGTCAGTCTCACTATTCAAGTTTTCATTGATATTCTTAGTCATCATGATACACCGAAACCGATTCATCATTTAACTGATTTATACCTGGAATAAATTTTACAATAGTCCTCTAATTGCTATTTGATTAACAGTGCAAAATTTGTCAATGATTCATCATTTTTGTATAATTTAAAAAGTAAAATAAAAAAAAAGAATAAATTTTTATTTTAAATAGGCATTTCAAAAATTAACATTACAACATAACAGGTTTAAACCTCAGTTTGGCTTTCAGACTATTTAATTATATATATATATATATATATGCCCAACTGCCTAATGAACTTTATTATTAGAGTTTAGTAATATTATATATATTATAAATTTAATTTACAAAAATACTACTGTTTAAATATTTATTTCAAATATAAAATTTAAACATTAACATAAAAAATTTTGGGCTACATAATAAAAAAAATCTAAAAAATTCGAATCTTTCTGTAATGATTTTAATATTTAAAATATTCAATTGATTTATATAATTAATATTTATATTTATAAAAAAATTAATAAAATAATATTATAGTTTTTGTTGAGGAGGAATTAATGATTTGAAATGAAACACAATTAAAATTTTACATTCAATATAATGTTAAACTCACTTCCGGATAGTTAGAGATTTTTTTTTATATAAAATTTTCGCTTCATAGCTTCCTAAAATTCCATGCTTGAGCACTTGAATAAACTTCACCTCTTCAAGATTAAAAGTAAATATAGAAATAATTATTTTGTATTTATAATTATTGTTTGACTGAATATTTCAGAGCGGGTAGTTAAACATATAGCGGTTTTCTAATTTAAATAATAAAATGATGATGATTCTCTATAGACCAATGATCAAATGTATTAATAATTAAAAGTTAACTATGGTATTGTACTATTTAGTATTCATCATTGTATTTGTTCTTAGATTAATTTAGAAACATCTTTAAGTTGTTAACTGTACTAACATCCAAATGAAGTTAAATAATGTTAAATATTCAAGTGAATATTTGTTATATTTATTTATTTATTTAATTTAAAGTTTCATCAGTAATAAATATTTAAAAACCATTAATCTATTGATGCCTTGTTATTAATTTTATTCAGTATCATTTTATTAATGTTGTTAATCAATTTATGACTGATGGGCTCGAATCACTTTGTTTCATGATCAGGCAATGGTTGTTTTCTTTCAGAGAAACCGTTGACTTTTTGCTGCCAAAGTCACTCGCCTTGGAGGATTCTGGGTGGAGTTTTCTCCATCCTCAAGGCTACTGTCTCCAGTCTCTCCAGTTTGCCGTTATCCAGAATGGTTATTAGTTCGAATTAATTCACTGGGAACCCGAACTAGATTCTAAGAAAAGAATCAATTTTTACTTTTTGCATCTTGTTTTATGTACTAATTAGTTGTTTCCTCGTATATAGATCAATCTCTTATTGACAAACTTAAGATTATAAATTCACAATAACTTTATTTTATTTCTGTTAAAACATGCTACTTGACGAATAAAAAATTAGAACCACAAACTCCCTAATTATTTTTTCGGAAAAGGTAGAGAAATTGTTTTTGTAGGGATTGTGTGTGTGTGCCATGATTCAAGTTCTCTTTATCCTTCAACTTCACGATCCAAATAAATTCTGGGTATTCTAATTTTCTACATATACAAATAATACCACTAGATGATATTAGAAATTTTTTGGTTGCAAAATTGAAGTAAAATTGTTCTACTGTACATATTTTATGATAATGATTTTGTTTCAAATCATTCCAATTTTGATCTTCTAATTTGAATTGGAAATTATGACAAGTTTATTCAGATACTATCCACTAGGTGATGTATAATAAACTCACAAACCATTTCATTTACTATTTTTTAATAATGTGTATTTTAGTTATTAAATTTTCAAAATTCTTGAATTTATAATTTTTCTGGGACACAGTGATTTCAAAAATCAAATGTTTATCTGTGATCATATATTAAATTATTTAAATTTATCTTCAATAAAATAAATCATAGGTATAGGATTGGAAATTATTTTTTCAATATTTAATATTTAATTGCTTAATCCATAAAGCAAATTCTTTTTAAACTGAAATTTATCTTGTGATGAAATAGAAAAATAAATCGATCAATAACCTCTCACACTTGGTTCATTTACACCTTCCTATCGTCAATTCTAAACGCATTTCTAAACGAAAACATTCACAGATTCATAAAAGGCAAAGATGATTCATTAGAAAGAACGCGTTCTCTGTATTTATTATATTGACATGTTCCTCATAAAGTGTATATACCTATATCTATATATCTATATTTATATATATTGGGAAACTTGAATGATTTATTTAGATTTCTGATTTATAGATAAAATTTAATAATAAATATTGAAATAATAATAATAATAATAATAATAATAATATAAAATATTAATAAATGAGTTTATTCATCTGTTCCCATTAAGGTAAACATTAAAATTATTTTTTTCAATTTAACTTTGTAAAGATTTATTTTTAATCGCTGTCATTTAGTGGGCAATTGTCTTCCTGTAAATATTTTTTTAATACTATCTTAATGAAAATTCAGAACAATAAGAGTATATATTCTCATCTTTTTAATCAATATTTTAGGAAGTTATCATGTTTTATTTTGACTTTGAAAATTTGACTTTCATCTTTAGAAAATTGTGTTTTAATTTTTCGAGGATGTTCAGTGAATTTAACTTCAACCAAGAAGGTTCATCAACTTTCAATTCATTTGGTTGGTATATAAGTAATTAATGTTTTGCTGAAATTTATTTCGAGAAGTTGCCTATCTAAAAGGGGAGAAGATATATGGATAACATTCATGAATGGTAAATTCAAAACATGAATAGTTGATTAAGAAAGTTTTTTTTTTTTAAATTCTTAAAAAAATAATATAAGTTAAATTAAATGAATTCAATTATAATAATTAATTTTAATATATTCAGGGAATATGAAAAATAATTTATACTTATTGCTTATTATTTATTACTAACAAGAAGAAATGTTTAATCTTTTTTAATTCAAAAAAATTCTTGTATTTCCAATTAATTAATGTTAAACATTTATTTATATTTATTATAAATCATAAAGAAATTTTATAATTTATTTTTATTTTCATTTTCAGTTTGGAAAACATTAAAAAAAAAATATTTTTTTTTTACCTTCCCATTTGCTTTATGATTCTACCTCGTAAAAACATCTGTAATTAATTCATTAATTTCATTAAAAGAAATATTAATGGAAATTTCATAATATTATAATTCATTTTAACTAGAAATGAATTTTGAAAGTTTTCCTCACTCATAAAATTTATAATAATTTAAGAAAGAGAATATTTTAATAAAAAAAATAATGTTATAATTCTTTTTTATTATTATTTTAAAAGATACTTCCAACTGTAGACACGCTTTATACCTTAATTTAAGAGCTTCCATTAAGACTTTAATCCAAATAACCTCTCTTTTGTAACGATTCTTCTTTCTCTGTGTTGCAACCTAATATCTCTCTCATTTATGTTAATAGGCTCATCAAGAAGGAAGTGCATTCCTCATCTTTTGCCATTTGTCAATGAGATAAAATGACAAAAGCATGTTGTTACTGAACAAATATATGCATTCATTCAAGTTGAATTGAATACTATCATCTATCTTTTTATATTACAATGTATATATATAATGTGAAAATATACTGAGACTTTCTCTTTATTGATCATGGTAAATTATTATCCGTATTTATCTCAAAAGGAATAATTTCATCGAAAATTGATCAATATCTAATCAATAAATGCTAGTTTAATTAATATTCAATTCATATTATGGTTGTCGTTTATTTATTCTGCAAGAAATGAGATAGTGATGGATTATCCATTATATATATATATATATATATATATATATAGTCGTATCTAAGGAGAAGCAAGGACAACCCCACCTCTAGAAAATAAATTAATAATAATTAAATTATTATAGAGTGATGAAACGATATCAATTGTATATATAAACAATAATATAGCATTCCCTAATTATACATGATTTTCTTAAAATTTTAGTTTTTCGTTCTTTAAAATTATAAATGATGATTGTCTCCTCTTTGCCACATTTTTGATGTATATTACCAAAATTATATTAAAATAAGTTTTTTAACTTATAATAAAGCTTTTTATATAATATGGAATATTAAATATCTATTTTTTCAATTTTAAATACAAAGATTAGATTATTATAATCTTATATTATCTTATAAAAATAAAAAAAAAATCGATTTTGCTTTTATAGATATTAGACGATCAACCATCATTCAAAAATAATGATAATATTCATTATAATAATTATTTAAAAAATACAAAGCATAATGTATTGTTTATTTTTCTTATCCTATCTTGTTCCTTTTCCTCCAATCTCAAACTCATATTTTCTCTTATTTTTTTTACCTCCAATCCTACATTGTCGGTCCTCGCGTCTTTGGTCTTCAAATATAGTCTCCCGACAAATATATTTTTCGCTGTCTTATCCCTCATTTTTAGTTTAGTTTTCTATTATTTTCTAAAATAATTTTCTTGAATTTAAAAATATAAATCTTGTTTTTAATTTAGTATTTTTCTTAAAAGTATTGTATTAGATAATATCTATGATTATATACGATAATTTCTATTACCATTGATTTAAATTCAAATTACTTACTTTTTTCCACCCAGTTGAACACACAATAATTTAATACTTTACATTGAAATTGAATACAAACAAAGTTATTATTATTTAATTATTTTAAGATATTAAAACTCCCAAAAATTTAAATTTCCACGCTTAATTAACAAAAATGAAAAAAAAAATATAAAAATATCTTCAGATGTGTTTTTGTTATTATGTTATATATATATATATATATATATGTATACATTAATCATTTAGAAATTCACTTTCTGAAATTCTTAAACGATAAGTGACAAAATAACAAAGTGAAATTACGGAAATCTTGACATATTAATGAACATTTGAATTGTATTCGAATTGATACTAATTGAAAGAATAGGGAATTCTTAATGTTTTGATTCTAAAGAAACTTTTACTAAAAATGTTAATTAAATTCTGACACTATAATATACTTGTTCTTTTGAAAAGGAGAATTGAATACGAACTGAATGACTATTGATTATATCTTTATATATAAAATATATATACTTATATAAGTGTTTATAATCGAAGTGCTTATTCAGTGATAAAATTTATATTGTATCATCGCAATATTAATATTTTACAAAGATAGATAGGAAAATGCTAATAGAATAAACAATTGCACGTATCTTTCTTTAGATTTACATATTTGTATCAGGGATGTCAAACTCATAGGTACACTTGGGCCAAACAAACAAGGTTTAACTTTAGGCGGGCCGCAAAAAAATTTATTTCGAAAAATAGTCTTAAATGTTTAAAATTCAAACATTTTACCTTTTATTTTTTTTTAACCTTATTTAAAAATTTTTAATATTTGCCGATATATTGGCTGGACCGCAAAAATGTCGCGAACCGCGAGTTTAACATCCCTGTATTATATAGTTCAACTACTATAATAGATTATAATAAATATAGTAAAGTATATATAATTAATAATAAAATGAATTTTAAGAGTATTGTATCCCATAACAACATTGTTACAATTTGTACTTAGTTAACATTAGTGATTATTTTAAAAAATAGGGAAATAAAATTAAACAATATTAATGTTTTAATAAATTGTTTGTAAAAAATGGAACTCTTAAACTATTGATTTTCAAAAAATGATATATTACACTGAAGGGGGTACAAGACTTAGAGAACCACAAAACCCAGTCTAAATATTACTATTAATAATTATGCAGTTAAGTTCATTTATAAAGATTTAAATTAAATAATTCTATATTCTATAAATTTTATAAATAATATGAAATTTATAAATATTTAAAATAAATTACCGAGCAGAAAATTTAATTTATAATTAATGCTTTGATATTTTTAAGAATTAAAATTAAAATTTGTCACCAAAATGATTATTTTATTAATAGAGAAGGGGGGGAAGCTCAAATTCATTAGTCATTATGTACCTTTATATATATATATATATATATATATTCTGTTTAATTGTTGTAATTCAAAATGTAATTATTTTTATACTTTTATAACTTTATTTATTGTTTTAATATTTATTTAAATTGTTTAGAATAAATACTACAATCTGGTTATATTGTTTTACAACTTTTTAAACAGTTATTCTTTTATGTAGAAAAAACGTATAAATTAATTAATATCATAGAAACAAAAAGCGGAAAAAGATAGTTATTAACGGAAATGAGTTTTCACCTTGACTTAAAGAGATCTCCATTAGAAAATATTGAAGAATTTAATTTCACACCTTTTCTTCCTCTTTATTTTATATATTATAAATTATTGTTATAATTATAAAATTCCATTTAATTACATATATATCCATTATTAATAGGAAATCCTAAAAAAAAGACCTCAGGAAATTACCATTTAATATCACATCTTAATTATAAAGAAATCGTAAAATTAAGTATAAAGTCAGTCAATAATATCCTTTGGAAAATATTCAAAAAATTGAATATAAGTGATTATAAGTGTTTCATAATTATTATGTATATTACTTTCATTAGTTAGAGCGGAATATTTTTTATAATATAATTACATGGAGAAGATGTTTGAGAAAATAAATTTTTTCCTCTAGAAATAACTCTTTTATTCTTACTTAAACTAATTAATAAATAAATTAATAAAGGGATTTTTCAATAAATCTTTGGATGATTAGAATAATTCTATTCGAAAAAAAAATTAAGTATAGATCAATATAAACGATTTATTCCTAAGATGGCTATATACTTATAAATGTGTAAAGATCTTACTTTCTTCATAATAATGTTTTTATGTTTATGCAAATCTTTTTCATAATTTACCTGTTATAATTCGATAGATATGCTTGGGTTCGAATCGCTTCTTCTCACCTTTTTCCTTCGTTTATTCAATCTCTTCAACTGTCAATGTAAATGTACACCTGTTGGTGTCCATGGGCAAGATCAGGGTTCATTTGGATGCTTCACTAAGATTAATATGCATGCCAGACATAAATATTATCTCAGAGAGGAAGTCTTAATGGATAAGTTTAAAAATTTAACGAGCGTTTAATCTTTAGAAGTTGTATCCATTTTTTTTCTACTTTTAACCATACATAATAATTATTTAAAGACATTATACATAGCCTATCAATTAATTAATATAATAAAAAATAAGAGGTGTTTTCACCATAGAATTTCTTAACAGGTTGACGTAAATGAAATATATACATATTTTGATCTTTGAGAACATTCATATAAGTTCTAACTTTAAGCAAGCAACAAATTTATAATTAATATTCAATTCGTATCCTAACTATAATCAAGCTTTCATCAATTGTATAATCTATTTTGTTATTAAAAAACATAATTTTTTAATAATAAATAAATAAATATTCTAATCATAGGTGGCTGTAAAGGGGCAACTATAGACAAGCTAAATCTAAAATAAATATCAAGATATTATTATGGAAAATTGGTAGCTATCAATATCATAGTTTTCCAATACTATACTAATATAGCCCTAAACACCAATTACGACAATTGGATCTGTATTTGTAAATCATTTGATCAAGATGTGAACTTATTATATGAATAATATTGGAATTAAATTAAACTTTTTTCTAAAAATAACTTTTTTTATACTTCCTACAAACAAAAGAAAATGAGCAAATATTAGAACATTTTAAATGATTCTTGTTTAAATCAAACAATTATCTTCCGGCACTTGAAAATAAAACAGAATTCTTTTTCAAAGAATAAACCTGACAAAACATAATATTAATACAATTTAAAAGAATTAAAGTGAAAATATATACATTACATATTAATTATTTAACAAACAAGAAGGTATTGTTTTTATTTATATATTATATATAATGTTATTAATATTATATAAGATTTTTATAATATTACGAGTATATAATTTCCTACTACCTACAAGGTATGTTTTCATTAGTATGTAATCTATTTCCTCTTTCCAATTCACCTCCCCATTGCTTTGAAATAACTCAGTCGGTTGTGCTCGATTGACATCGGACATCTCTCTTTCCCTTTCCTTACCCAACTTAAACAATTCACAAAGTTGAATTTATCTATATTCATAGGATAAATCTTTTTCAATGAATCTAGAACACAAACTTTTTTTTATCATAATTTTTCGAAATCCCCATCGACCCCCATAAAAGTAATTTTCCATTAATTAAAATAAAACTTTATTAGATACTGTGTTTGTATATTTACTTTATTGCTTTAAACATTTATTAAAGTAATAGTACATTGTATAACAATAATTTGAGGAAAATATATTAGATGTTGAAATTTAAATACCTTAATATTTATTCGACCCTTGGCTCAGATCGATTCCCGCTTTTGTTAAACAGACCCCTGAGGCTCTATATCAGTGTTTCCCAACATGGGGCAATTTGATTGTAAAGGGGGTAATTTAACGAGTTTAACCCTTTTTAATATTAAAAATTATGTATATGTTATATAGATGGGTATAAGAATTTTAGAAGGGCTTAGGTGGGACATGGCACAAAATAGGTTGGGAAACACTGCTCTATATAGACCATACTGGCGACCTCTGATCTAGAATAATATCGAGTCCTTCATTATGGCGTTTAAAATTCTTATTTAATATTTTTTATTAATTCTTTTGAAAAACAAATAGATAGCTTTGTATAATTAAATTTAATTCATACTTATAAATAAATGAAATAAAAATAGAAATTGGTATAAAGAATTTGCAATTATTCTCAAAGTAATTACATTTTTCTATTCAATCTATTTATTATTTTTAACTCTCTTTAATTAAATTTTGACACCTTTTCGTTTATCATTGCCTGATCATAGATCTTATGTTTGATTATCTTTGAGTTATTGATGTTTTATAGATTTTAAGATAACAGTGAACCAGGATAATATAGAGACATATAAAAATGAAGCTAAAATAGAGATTTGATCTTATTAATATTGTAGAAAATTTAAAATAATGTTTATTCGTTGATTATTATTATTATTATAATTCTTTTATAAAGTCGTGATTGTGATTTTAAAATATGTTGTTTGTACATTAACCTATATTTTAAAAATTCTTTTTAGCAAGCAGAAGGAGTTCTACAACCTATCATTTACAATGAAGTCTCTTGTTTAAATGATAATCGTAAGTTAAGAGAAATTTAAATAATAATAAATATTATAAACAAACACCACAATTACTAAAAAAAAATTATTTAATCTATAAATATGAACAAAATTATATTTTGACTTAATGTATTTATTATTAATATTAAATATTATTAATAGAAAAAATTTCAAAATGTTTCTTATAACGGTAATTTTTAGAAAAAAATTTATTTAATAATTATTTAATCATTTATAATAAAATTTGAAATGATATTTAAAACCAGTTAATCGATTTTTTTATTGGAAAAATACTTTGATTAAAAAAAATACACCGAGGCATCATTACTTAGGATTTGGCCTCCACTCTCTGACCTATATAGTTAATGTTCGATGTGCACTCATATAGATCTTTAACATCATGCTTCCTTCATCAGAAGCTGTACTTTATTTATAGTATTTCCTAGTAACAAATTTAATAGCGCCTTTTTTTTAGAAGACAGGTAATTTAATGCTCTTAACACACTATGAGCGGGGCGGGTATTTGTATCCGTTGCGGGGACTGCCACTTATAAGCGGGGCGGGTATTTATACCCGTTGCCACTTATATGAGGGATATATATTAGTTATCGTTTAAAATAAGTAATTTTAAGTGACACAAGGGAAAATATATATTATCACACTATGAGCGGCTAGCGTCCGCCCCGCTTATAAGTGGCAGTCCGCGCAACGGGTACAAATACCCGCCCCGCTCATAGTGTGTTAAGAATATCATTTTTTACCTTTCTTATTAATAAACAAATACTGTGAATAAAATATTAAAAATTCACACAAATATATATGTTTAAAATAAATTAACTTTAAATTAAAAATTAATTTTAGAAATAATTAAAATTAAATATTAAAAATTCATCGACGATTATAAGTATACAATTACAGTGAAATTTATCTTTCTTGATTTATGAGACTTTTTGAAAGGAATGTACTTTATTTAAAATATATATAAATTGGCCATATATATTCAAAGGCCCATTCAGCAGGATTCCCCGGTTCCATTCTTTCCAAGAATTCTAGATTTTTTTTTATAAATTAATCCTAATATATGTATATATTGTTTTTCAGTTTAGTATTCAAGAGGTTTGTTAAATATTTAATCAAGATGATTGATTTTTTCTACGTAAGGACCAGGAAGGTGTTGTGCAGTGCCCTTGGCTAAACTCCTTAGCGGTGCCGGAGGCGGTGAGGCGTGCATCCGGCAATGAACCCAAGGCAGTAGGCCACCGACGGCACAACCTTTGCCTCAGGTCGATTCAGTTAAGCCAAAAACATGCATTAATCATACAATCAAACAAATGCAAATTATATTTCCCATGACATTACAATTTACAACTTTCATAAATGTGATTTAAATAGTATGAATGAATGAAATTATAAACACAAAATTTAAAATTTGAAAATTAAAACGAAATGCTATTACTTATGTAGTTTAATTTTTATAATTAATAATTAAAGATTGAATTTCTAGAAGTTGTAAAAATTTAAATTTATTTTTATTAAATAAAAAAATAAAACATTGTAAAGAAATCCAGAAATATCCAGTGGATTGACCAGGGACTGGGAAAAGATTAGGGAAATGTGTGTGGAAGAACGATGTTGAGGATAAGAACATTTGACAAGTTGAATAATGAAACATTTTGATAATCAAGTGATAATAATAATTAAATATTATATCGAACTGGTATAATACGAAATGGTCTTGTCTGAATATATATATATATGGTTATATAATTATGTTGTCAAAATTGTTGCAACCTCTCTGACTTTTATACGTCCTACGCAAGGACAACGCCTATCAAGTCGGTTATATCAATTATCCCTATTATCAGTAAAACGGGTCCTATCAACCTCTACCTTGATTTTCTTAATCTGAGGCGCTACTTATTATAGATTAGCTTTCCCAATTTTGATCCCGGAGGCTGGGTTGACTCCATCCCATAGACCCCAGTTATAGTAATTCCTATGACAGGACCGGGACCACGAGAATGAGAGCCAGCTACGCTATCTCCCACCCTGTACCGCCTTCATTGTTGCAGCAAATTTTCATAAATTATATTTATTTATATTATAGTTATTAAATAATATAGTTATAATTATAATCAATAGGTAATTTTTTTAGATTTATTTAAATAAACGTAATTCCTTAAAAAATAATTAAAAGCTCAGAGAAGATATATTAAAAAATTAATTATTTAAACTTAAAATTTGTCAATTATTAAAACAATTAGTGGAAAAGATGTATACTTAAAATAAACTACTTTATGTATATCTAAAGCTTTAGAGATAGATAGATAGAAGGAATATATTATGCATAAAATTTTTTAAAACTTAGAAGAGGTTCAAGGCAAAACTGTGGTAATTTTAACGAACCGGAAAAAATAATTTACCTGAATGATTTATTATTATTATTATTATTATTATTTTTGTTTTTTTTTGTCTCAAAAATAAATCATAACTTGATGACAAACTCTCAATGATAATTCTGGGAATGCTCATCACCATTCATAATAAATTCGAATAAATCACATGAATTTTGAACATTTTCCAAAAAAAAAAAAAAAAAAAAAAAATTATTCCCATAAGGTAAATTAAATTACTTGTTCTATATTCATTTAAATATTTATAGGTTATAAATTACATATTGAATAATAGTACGTATTTATCAATATAATCGTAATATTTCACTTTCGAATAGATAAACAAAATAAAAACTAATATTGTTCGATTTTAATTTTTATTTGAAGACATGGTGCGTTCTTGAATGGTTTCGAATCGCTTTTCGATTGGTTTTTATTTGAAAATTCCTTCGCTAACCGCATCTTTGAATTTTTCATTTGTCTCTTAAAATGCAAAAAAAGGACCTTGAATGATGTTTTTCTTTCCCTCTCATTAAAA
Source organism: Labia minor (assembly GCA_963082975.1). Taxonomy (NCBI): domain Eukaryota; kingdom Metazoa; phylum Arthropoda; class Insecta; order Dermaptera; family Spongiphoridae; genus Labia; species Labia minor. Next base: position 32,213,989 of record OY720344.1, on the reverse strand, counting down.
AGAGAAAAAAAAAATACAGAGAAAATTTATTACATGATTGCAAAGTTTCTTAAGAGTGAAGAAAAAAATTTAAACTCTGCCTGTGGCCCACTTTGGTGGGTGGTTTTTTCTTCTTCTTCTTCTTCTTTCCAAACTTTCCCGTTTCGGCTAACTACATAATCAATCGAACTTTCGATGCTTATGCCCAAAAAAGGTTTGTATTTGTAATGTTTATAACTCTCATCGTAATAAAATGAAAGAAAAATTGATTCACCATAATTCTTATAAATCACCATTTTTGTAAATACTTTTTTAAAAACATTTTTAATTTATATATTGCAATTTTTGACTATTTGTAATGAAGATTTAAATTAAAAAAACAAAAAAAAAAATTATATGATTTTCGATTGCAAATTTTTAATTAATTTTGATCAAGTTATAAAAAAATTCTTATCATCAATTGTTTCGATATTTTTTTTTTTGTAATTGGCTTCCTATTTCCACTACGGTAGAAAGTTTATCTTATTAGCACATTAATGCGCCTTAAACAGATATTGCCTCATAATTCTTCCACCTCCTGGAGTGTAAAGTTGCTTTTTATCCATCATGCATTACCTATTATTCAATTTTAATAGCCTCATTAATTAATAATGCGTTGAAGAAACGAATTTATAAAAGAAAATAAGATACTATGTATTTAACTGCATAATAAATATATTATATATTTCTATATATATATATATATATATATACAAAATAGAAAGGAATATATTAAAATAAAATATACGGGATCTTTAGTTATTTTAAATTTTTTTTTTAAAGAATATCTATGAATACTACCTATACTGTTATGATATAATTTTTACTTATATTGCATTAATTGAGAGTTAAAGAATAATGAGATTCATATTGATATAAAATTTTATTCGAATAAGCTTTGCTTAAATACAAAAAAATTGGAATCGAAATTTTTATTTGAAATAATTATTTAGATTATTTTGCCGGTTGTCTTATAAGAGTGTGAGGCATGGTCAATGACCCTTGGGGACGAGAATAGATTTAGAATATTTGAGAATAGGATTCTCAGCAGCATTAATGGGCCAAAGAGAGATGTGGTAATCGAAAATTTTACATCAGAGATCTATTGGAAAAGATTGAAAATTTGAGAATTTGTTTAGGTTTCTACATAGGGTTAGATTGCTATACAAAATATTTATATTTATTTATTATTATTATTTATTTATTACTATTTATTTATTATTATTATTTATTTATTACTATTTATTTATTTGTAATTTATTTTTGTTATTATTGTTTTCTGCATAGGTTATTGTTGTTATTTTTATTATTATATTCTAGTCATGTTCAATGAAGACCCCTTTACAGTCTCTTTTTGAGTGGTGATATTTTTTATTATTATATATTCATCTATTTATTTATTGTATTTATTGATTGGTTAATTATTGAATAGATTGTTTTTGGTCTAAAAGGAAAGATCATTCTTTCCAAGTAATATAATCTACCTGGAGAGCGTTGAGTCTGACACAATGGATTCGGTCAGGTTTCAGTAAACTACTGTTTGCCTGGCTGTGCCCCGGCGAAGAAGATGTAATTCTCCCTGTAGGGATTGCTTGGGGAAGAATGAAATGTATCTTGTACGATGGATGATTTCTTTAAGGCACAATTGGCCATAATAGCTGAAGTGCCTCGTTCTTCAAATAATAATAATAATAGAGACCGGGGAATGGCTGAGACTGCATAACGAAGAATTGTATTACCTCTAAGCATCTCTAGATATAGTTAGGGTTATATAATCGAGGAGGCTGCGATGGACAGGGCAAAGGAAAAAATGGCGAAAAATATATTGGTGGGGAGACCGATTGGGAAACATCCTCTTAGAAAACCAAGGACGCGGTGGGAGGACAATGTAGGAAGGGACGTTAGAGATAGGAGAGGGTAGGAATTAGATGGTTTTGGCTCAAGAAAAGAATGCTTGGAGGAATGTGATTGCTGTGGCCCAGAACTCTCGAGTTCCGTAGAGTGACAGAGATAGATAATTATTTAGTTATTGTTAATTGTTATATTGAAAAAAATAGTTCCATATTTTTATTAATAAATAACGAATGGTTAATTAATTAGATTATCATATTTCTAATAAAAAAATAGTTTAATAAAATTTTTCTTTAGCTTATTAACTTATGTCATCATCATCATCACATGCAGTATTATTGTTTTTTTAATGATTTATTTAATTATCTCTGTATAAGCTTTAAAGGTACGTTGTCTAATCTATTAGATATGTAATGCTAATTAATAATTATTTTCGATCATAAACTTTAATACAAAACCCGTTATTGCAATTTATAATTTTCTATTAACGCCCCACTTGATATGCATTCATGCGAGATATCGGTGATTAAAATTAACCAAATCGAAGAAAAAAAAAATGAATGAAAAATTTTAAAATAAAAACCTTAAAGGAAAGAAAGTTTGAAAATCATTCAAGGACATCTAATGAACAACAAATGTAAGAAAATATAAATAAATATTTAATATAATTACTAAGGAATTACATTAAAATTCATGCTCGATGCAAAAACAAAATGAACAAACATTAACGGAATTAAAATAGTATAACGTTATCTTAGTTGGAGAAGATCAATGAAAAAAAAAATAAAATGGTCTTACTAATTATATGTTAGTATAAGTTTAAAAGACTTCTTCTTCTATCTTTTGATACTTTCTTAGGTGAAATGGCAAAACTTGAAATTGAAATGGATCTCTCAACCTCAATTATTAATTATTATTGAAGAAGGAATTGGCTCCGGCCAACCTGAAAACACACCTTCTAAGATCTAATCACAGGAATCATATTTAAGAAGCAAATGGAACTTTAATGAAGGTGAGGATTGAAGAAAAGGCATAAAACCCTAGGATAAGGAAGAGGGAGTAAGAGAGAGGGGAAATGAAGATGACCTGCACAGGTAACAAATTTAATTTTTTACTTTTAAAATTTAATATAATTCAATGGCATAACAATTAATTTTAATTGTTAAAAAATTTGGTGTAGGGTGCATGACAACATTTTTTTCCACAACCCAACTTTTAATATTTTTTTCAGCCATTTTCTTAACAAGTTCATTCATATAATATTTTTAAATTTGTCACTAATTATATAAAATAAAAAATTAAAGTATTTTATTGAGAGAATCCCCAATTTTTAAACGATCTTAAACTTCAAAATGGATAAAATATAACTGATATTAAAGATAATTTCATTCGACAGTGATGGAGTGATTTGAATCAAAATCGTTTTTGATAAAAATACAAAAAATATGTAAAATCAAAGTCAACTGGCATTTTCTGTCCGCCGTTTTGAGCAAAAAGGTATATATATAATTTGAAAAGATATGTTAAATATCTTCTTAATTATAAAATTTCAGTTCCGAATACCGTTTTTGAGCTATGCTGCTTCCAAAGACCTAAACACCCACACTCACACATTTTTCCGTAACAGTTTAGGCAAAGAGAACTTTAACGAATATCAATTTTAAAAGTTTGAATTCAAATTTTTATCCGACTATAATATTCTCCTTATTATAAGTAACTACAAAATTTTTCAAATTATTTTGTTTTATGATTGAAATTTAGATACCAGTCAAGCTTATTATACCTCCTGCTCTATCTGTATGCTGCTGAATATACTTACGAGGGCAGGTCAATAAGATCCTCACTTTTTGAATTTCCCTTCCCTTAAATGAAATGGAAACATTGCTCCTGTCAGTAGGCAACTATCATCTGATTTCTGTCAAAATTTCAACCAGCTGGGCCTTTTAGTTTTTGTTTTACATGTATTAATAGAAGTCTACCTCGTGATTTGAGAAGAAAATGGAAAAAAAGTGAGAGATTTAATTCTTACAACGCAATTATCTCACAAACAAATATCTATTTTGATGTCCTCAACAAATCTTATTTTTTAAATGGGATAAAAAAATTGGATCATCAAAGGAGACTACGTTGGAAAATAAAATAATTTTTTTCCAAAAACCTGTGTTTCATTCAAATATTATATAGGATTATAGATAGGCAATATATATATATATATATATTTTATCTATTTATATTAATAGAATTTCTTTTACTATTAATAGGCTAATGAAATATAATTTATTTCAAAATCCTGTATTTATTTTAAAAATGTACAATGTACTTATAAAAAGTCCATTGGTCAACAACCTATGATTACCTAATTTAACAAGCAATCTGGGTACCCTGATCATTTTTCTATTAAAGTGAAGAGAGTCATTTAAAAAAGAATTCAATTTATTTTTGCAGTTAAATGCTAACTGATGTCTTTTTCATTGATAAATTGCACATATTATAATTCATGATTTTTATCTTTCCATACCAAGTCCAGTAGAAATATATATATATATATATATTAATGGTCAATTCTAAGAAATATTTATTCTCCGTGGTAATACTTTCCCTTTTAGATTCACTATTCATAGAAATGGTTGAAAAAAAACAAGTTTTGTATTTTACACAAAACACAAACCATTTTTACAAATTCGATTTAATGGATGAAAAATAAATTCATTAAAAAAAAATAATAAATAAATAATACGAATAAAAAAAAACTAATATCGAGTGGTGAAATGAAACAGATGTGCGATTTAGTATTCGCCTGTGGCTCTATGTTTGCAACCAAATGACTTTCTGATTTAAATCTACCCATTCATCATATGTGTATGCTATATTCCAAGTCCATTTTCAATTTTGCCTATCCTATCTATATTAAACATTTATTGGAAGAATGACTGGAAAGCTATGTTCCAAAGACCGGTTGGGTTGCATCATAATAACGATGGATGGATGCTACTCGATATACCTATATATATAGGTAGCTGGTCATATACCTATTTTATAGCTGAAATTATTTACTTTCACATGGCACATTTTTCTTGCATCATCGCGATATCCTAAGAGAATCTACGGAACGCTTATCGATTGTAAAAGGAATTCTCAACTTCCATTCAACTTTCCAACAACCGACAGACATTCTCCATCCTTTTATGTGTTTCGGCATCTTCTTTATCTTAATATATAGAGCCTATGTCATTTACATCCATTCTAAATCTTAATAATTATTTGTTTTTATCATTAATTGGAATTTGTTTTCTTGTGTCGTGGAAGAAGAAACCACGCAAGAGTCAACAGCTCATATGAAAGTGAAAAAGATGTCGTAATTTATAAATTAATTTCAGTTATTCAATTATATTGTTAAAATTTAATTGACAATACTTATTAATAATCATTAATGTAATATTTTGTATTATCTTATTGATTGATTTTTAGGATATTATTCTTAGTAAATATTTTTTCTCAAAAAAAAAAAAACTATCTTAGGAATATTTTTTTTAAAGTTTCAAATTATTTTGAAACAATTTAATGTAATATAATGATTCGAAAATAGCACCATTTTGATTGTCCAATTTTGAAAAAAAAAAAAAAAAATGTTGAGGGGAAAAGAAAAATATCCTGGGGATATAATTTTTGCCATCATTTTCTAAGAAATAAATAACGATGAAAGATGAAAAAGTTGGACAATTTTAAAAACGTCATATGTATATAATACAATAATTATGCCTACCTACTATATATACTCGGATATAGATTTTAAATTATAATTTTTTTTTATAACACATTTTGAATTTTTTTTATTCAAAGGCAACTAAATTTGTGTTCAATGTATTTAATATTTACCATTAAATATTATAATAAACCAATATACGTATATATATATATATACAAAAAACCAAATTTACATTCCAATTAGATAATTTTTATAATCATCTCTTTTTAAACTTAATTGAAATAAATATAGAATGTTTTTATTTATTTTATGTATATTTGTGAGATCAAAATAAATTGCAATTTAAAAATTATGATCTCTTAAAAAAAAGAAACAAAGACAATATTTTTCTGTGGAGAATATAATTATATATCCATTTTTAACTAAAAACACGCTACAAGAACAAGTTAATATAATGTGGGAAATTATAAAAAAAAAATTCTATATATAATTAGAAAATTTGATAAACATTTTCTACTAAGTAGATTTTTAAAATTAAAACAAAATAGAACAATTATTTAAGAATAATAATAATGAAAGTAAAATAAATAATAACTCTAAGTTTTACTAGTGAACTGGTTTATCTATTTCTATAATTAATAGAAGAAGTTTGTTTAATTAATTTTCAATGCAGAGATTTTTTCTTATGTAGAGAGAGAAAGAAGATCTGATTCAAATTTACCATCTTGTATGAACTCAGAATTATGAGGTTAATTTTCATCTCATTAGAAATATAAGTATATGTAGAAATTTATAATAATGGAGTAGAATAAGTTAAAAGATCATGAATAAACCATTGGTCTCTTATAATAGTAAATGATTTCATTTGTTGGCATTGAATGCCATGCATTTGAATTGGAATCCTTTGAAGGAAATGCGATCAAAGCAAAATGACAAACGTCCTTTTTGTAGAAGGCTCATTTCATGTGATTGCTTGCTCTCCATCCCCTCCCCCATCCTCTCACTCCCTTTTCTTTCTCCCAGTTCACTTCGAAACCAACCACCTCTCCATGCTCTTTCAGTCACCTGTCATTAATGATCATTTCATGGAAGTCCATTCATTCCACATTCAGGAATTCAAAAGCTTCACCCAGATGAGCTCAGCGTTAGACATGAATCAACATTTAAAAGAGAAAAAAATAATCTCCTCCCCCTCCCTCATTTCCCCTTTCATCTCAAAGACATTTACAATTGCATTTGTAACGCTTACATTGCATTGAGAGCCGTGTCCAAATACCGCCGATTAAATGTTTTGTTTTGTTATTAGTTCTGATTTCTTGTTCCGACTTCCTGGTACTCTTCCTTAACGAATTGCATTTGTTTTGTGAACGAAAAAGAAGAATTCCCTTCCACTTCCCTCAAAGAATTGCTTTCACTCTCTAAAAAAAAAATGAAAAAAAAAAAATGCCATCGGCTCCCACGAACTTATATAATTGGTCTGAAGAAGAGTCAAGAATGTGCGTCTGTTCAAACATCGGACACGAATTTATTATAGACAAGAAAAATAGAAAAATAGAACATCTTATATTAATTATGGAATAAAAATAAGGAAATTCATTTACATTTTCGAAAGTGGCAAAATTTTCATTATAATAATATTTAATTCTTATTTTCATACTTATTTCTTTTATATAATTTATCCATTTTCAGAAGAATAATATATTCTCTTTAGATATTCTTTTTAATAATACTAGCAATTAATTTTTTTTCATAAAATATATACATATCATTATTATTTATATAAAATTGAAATTTCATTATTATATTTAATTCTAAGTCTAATTCTGCAAATTTTTTATTGAAATTGTTAACCATATTAAAAATACGAAAATACGAAAATTTATTTTCTCTTAAATAAGAGCATAATATTACCAAGGCACTTTGGATTTATCCGGGGATAATAATAAATTGTCTCGCCAAATTTTATGAATATTTTTCATACTTTTCTTATCTTATAGATACCTTTATTTGTACCTACATAGTCAATAAAACATCAATATATTTCTTTATTTAACAACCCGGGAACTATTTTTAAGTATAAAAGCCTTAATAAGGTAAGAAGGATCTTGCAATTGTTCCAATGTCTACTTTAGTTCTTAAAACCTGTTCGACAATGAATATAACTACGAGAGCACGTCAATAAGTCCGTGATTTTTTCAATTTACCATCTCTTAAATGAAATGGCAACACTGCTCCTGCAGGAAACTATCAGCTGACACCTGTCGAAATTTGAACCGGCTGGGTCTTTTAGTTTTTGTTTTACTTCTACTAATAGAAGACAACCTCGGGATTTGAGAAGAAAATGGAAAAAAGTGAATTACTCTCTCATCCGTCCGATTCTCCGAATTTAGCCACGAGTGACTATTTCTTGTTTCAAAACCTGAAGAATTGGCTCGGAGATTTGACTCCAACGATGAAATTCATCTCACAAACAAATCTATTTGATGTCCTCGACAAATCTTATTTTTTGGAAGAGATAAAGAGCTGGAGAAGTGTGTAGAGATCAAAGGCGACTAATTTATATTTTTTTAATTGATATTTATTTATATAATGATAATTAAAAAATATCTTATTTTAACTGCAATATTTAATAGTATATGATATAATAATATTATTAAATTAAATAATTAAAATCATAACTATATGAAGAATATATATGTTAATAATAATATTTTTATAAATATAATAATGTTTTCCAAATCTAATTTGAATTATTATAATATTTTGATGTGGATATCTATTAAAACCTGTTATTAATAATTTAATTATAAAAAATCTCAGAGTCCATTATCTTAGGTTCTAAATAATTTTCATAATAAAATTCTCCACATATAAATTTCAGTCAAATAATAGATTAATTTGTTAAGGCAGTAGGTATAATTAATAATAAGTGCGACTTTGGAAAGGCGATGAGAATCAAATTTTATGAGTTCTCTCTCACACCTGCATATTACTTATTTCAATATTCGACTATTAATATATTCAATAATTTATTACAAATAATTTAAATATTTATGAATTACATTTTTTTTCATACTAAAGAATACTTGTGTAAATACCTATATTTATGTAAATTTTAAGGGAAAGTAAATTGAATAATATATATTTTTTTTTTAAATTATATGTGTAATGATTAATCATTGATTCTTGAAATTTAGCAGATGAGTCAATCATATACCTTTGGTTCAGGAAAATAAATATATATCGTCATTCTTCATACTATTATGTATTTTCCTCTCCATTTCCTTTGAATAATTATTAGATTTAAATAAAAATATCTTTGCATTTTAGGGACTTACACATGGAATATATCTAATTAAAGAATATTATATTTAATTAGTAGTTAAAGTATGTTTGAATTTAACTATACACTATCTTATTCAATATAATATCTAACAAAATCAATTTAGTAATATTTATAGCATTTTTTCTATATTTTATTCACATAAAATAAGTTTGAATTTTTTATATTTATATTACATTTTGATTGTATATTATTTAATAAAAATAATAAAAGATTTCAAAAGATTTGATTGACATATATATATAATTTATATTATTTCAAATATAGTTTAATAGTAATCATAAATAAAAAATATAATTATTTTTATGATTACTATACTTTAGAATTAAATTACAAAATAAGAAGAAAAAAAATTTTATCGGTCAGCTGCTTTTTTTCATAGAAATCCTGAAAAGTGATTTTATTCATCATCTTCTTTAAAATCAACTTTTTGGAAAATGTTTGATTATCATTTCAAACCTTCACCTATAGGTAAACTTTATTATAATTTTAAAAAATTCCCTCTTCTCCTTGACCTAATTATCATATTTAAAATTTCTTTTTTTTTTTAATCTAAATGCGTGTTTATATTTTTTCTCCTACTTATTTACATATTTTACTTATTCTTATTTCTATTATCACGTTTGACGGCTTGTGGTACGGTTATGAAATAATTTTCTCATAATAAAAAAAAAATATAATAATATAAATAAATCTACCGGCAAAAATTAGGCTAATTCTTAATAACACCGTAATTTTAGTATTTTAAATACTAAACTAGTAATATGTTAAATAGTACTTATATATTTATTTAAATAATAAATGCATCCAAAGAAATCTGGTTCAGGGAAGATGATTGCCATTTGAAGCTGGTATCCCCATTCCCAAGCCCTTCGCTCATTTAAATGTAAATAAATAATTTATCTAATTTTAATACAAGAGGATAATTATTAGTTGATCAAAATGTTTGTGACGGTACTCTACATTTGGAATAAGTTGTTCTCTTTTTGTACCATGCAATTGTTTATTGAAACTATTCGGGACGTAATTTTTAATTAACTTATTCATTATTCATGAATTACAATCGATTGGTCTATCTTCTTCCGTCCTACTAAATGCAGGTTCAATTCAATCGCCATCATCAATAAATTTACAAACATTTGCGGATTTTTTTCCATCTCTCTCTCTCTCTTGGAGGTTTTTTAAAATGGTAGGTGACATCACGCTTTAGCTTTCGGGTCTCAGCTTCTTTTACTTCCGAGCAAAAAGGTCATTTACGCTTGGTGGAAAGTTTCATTGGCCAAAACGGGAAACATGATCATGGATTCGTTATTTTCAGCACAAATCGAAAATATTTACATTTGTCAAAAAAAATAATAAAAATATTTTAAAATTTTCATTTAATTGTTAGAAGTATTTCTTTTTCATTGATAGATTAAATTATTTTCTTTCTTATTATATGAAATTATAGTTTATTATTATTATTATTATTATATAGTAGTAGTAGTAGTAGTATCTCTTTTTTCCGTTTTTCTTTTTTTTTATTATTTTTTATTTTTCAAAAATTAATAAGGAAACTTAAAAAAAAATCAAAAAACTTATTTTTTTAATAAATTATAAAACACTACACAATTACACATAAACACACCTATACAAACACTATAAATTAAAAAAGAGAATAATAAACTGTGAAAATCATATGGTTGGTTGAATCGGATGCAGTCTGTTTTTTTTCATTTAGTAACCGTACTAAAATTGCAATTCATAAATCTTCAATCATTAAAATATCATTATTTAGTGTTTTTCGAGTATAACCTTATATTTATTAAACTATAATAACATATATAAATTAATATGTTTTTTTATATCTGGATTAAAAGAATTATTATAAAAAAATCAAAAAAAAAATCATGTTTTTTATCATAGAATATCAATAATGATATGCATTGCTAAGTAGGGAGAATAGGGAACAAAAGACAAACACTAGTTACAATGAAATGTGCATAGGAGAAAAAGATTAATTAGTTAATTTCAATCAACATTATTAAATGTTTATATTTTAAGTTTAATTTTAGCACACTAAAGAATTATCCAAAAGTCATGATCTTTAAATTTCTTTACATTTCACATTGTATGTACATCAGTCATCAAATTATAAATTCAATAATAAAGAGTATTGTATATCATAGTAACATAGACAATATAGTGTATAATTAATTTAGTGATTGAAATTAAAACATAATGAAGAAAACAAAGAGATAATTAAGGTTTTATACTAACTACAATAAAATTAAATATAAAGCTATTACGCGCGCGAACATAATTTCAACAAAATACTATATATCATTAAGGGGATACAGGGGACAGAGCTATTTTCACTATTAAATAATATCATTATATTATTATATTATTTAATAGCAATTTTAAAAATTTTAATTAAACAAGATGTTGTATAGCATATTTGTAAACAAATGATTTTCAGAATCATTGAAAAATATAAAAAAAAAATACTGAATTTTTAAAAAATAAATTATTATTGATTTGATTTGATAGATAATATTTAATTTCAAAAGAAAAGAAAAAGAAAAATAGCGGATACGCATCACTGATCCTTTTAAGGTTCAAGGAAGCTTACACCAACTCAATGGAAGAGAGTAACAAATTTTAATCGTTGGTCCGTATATCTTATGAAATTTCATAATGAATCCGAAAGATGATAAAGAATTAATTTTTAAAAATGTTATAAATGTATATATCTATATATTATTATTATATATATATATATAAAACGATGATTCAATATACGCCAAGGACGTGTATTTCATTATAATAATTTTCTAATAAAAGAATAATTTATTTTATTATTTTATGGAATATTACTTTTAAATAAGGAATATTTAAATATCTCTATTTTTCTTAATGGAAAGGGAAAATATATGATTTATATCAGAACTATAAAACTAGAAAAGAAAGAACTATTTCACTTTTTTTTCTTTAATATAATTCTCTCTTTTTTTTGCTCGAATCTCTAATATGAGAAAACAATATTGTTTTAATTGAAAAAAATATAAATTAAGATTTTTTTAATGTCACTTTCTAACCACAATGTAGAGATTTTTAGTCAGTGATTTAATTAAATTTTGATTAAATACAAAAATAATGAGCTCTGTCCAGCCACACACCGACGATTTGAAATAAATTAATTTCAACAACATTATATATATCAAAAAAACAACAATATTTTTAAAACCTGAATTAAAATAACTAAGTTATATTATCTTTGTTTTTATTTTTAGTTTAATTACTCATTTATTAATTATTACTATATTTTAAGTGAAATATTTTGAGACAATGAATAGAAAATTAATACTTTGTAAACTACCACTTCTGGTTTACGGATATACACCAAAAGTTTATGAATTCATGCTACTGATGCATTAAGTAATTATACCAAATTTTATCAAAATCAGTTGAGCTGTTCAAGCTAAACAAGTCTATACGGTCACACGGACGGACGGACAGACGGACTGACATCATGCTAAAAATACTTTTTTCTTTTAAGAAAATGCATGATTCGTGGGGATATATAAAACCTCCACTTGTGAAATTTGGAGTGAAAACAATACCTTCCTTTCCTATCATCGTCGGTAAAAAATGTATAATATATAATATATACAAGTATGCTTTTGTAAATTTTAAAGAGATGATAACAATTAAATGAACGAAATGAAATTTAACCGTAGGCACTTTTTCAAAACATAAAGATGAAGAAAGAATCTGATTATGGTGTAACAGTCAAAATGCGCATAAAGTAAATATATAATTAAACTTCACCGATTGTTTAATTAAATAATATTATTTTCCATTTTTATATATTATTTTAGTTAAATTTAAGTCTAATTAATGGGTTTAATGTAAATCTATTTTTTGAATATTTTTATTTATTCAAGAAATGGTCGGAATAATTTTTTAATCTGATTTTGAAAAAAAAAGAAAAAGAATTCAGATTCAAATCTAGGTATATTTCAATAATTTGTAATGATTGTTAATTATTTTATTTGTATGGATTAAATAATTCAGATAGAATATTAAATAAACTTTCCTTATTAAATGTATTAAGTAACTTAATAAAAAAAAAAATTCGATTGCAAACAACGGAACGTGAATATGCAAATTTGAAATGAGAAGTCAATCATCCAAACTTTGCATGCTTTTAATTGAATCCATTACAAACGTCCAATGGAGAATGAAACGCCGGTCTCTGATAAAAGCAAAATAATTCAATTGCAATAAGAAAACATGCAATGCATTTGGGAATCTTGTGCAGCAGCCGCATTGCATCGGAAGGTTTGAACCTGGCAGCCACCTGCGTCTGGAATGTTTATAAACAAGCGGGGAGCGTTGCTCGAACTGTTCCTTTGTCTGCGAGAGATGAGAGAGAATTCCGATCCAAAAAAGCCAGAAGATGCGGCTGGAGCCTCCAGGTCCATGACCTCGTGAGTGGGCGCGTGGGCGGCACCAACCCACCCTACTCTTCTTTCGCAATCCCTCAACACATCCATTAGATCTGGAGTAAGATATCAGTTGGAACAGAGAGAAGACGATTAACAAATCAAAAGAAATATTTCTTCACTTTGCATTGGATTGGAGTGGCTTTGGACCATGGGAATGGTTAATCAACGGGTGTCCCAGACCCACAATTGGCACAGTACCCAGCCGATGTTACATACTCCAACACCTTCCACTATCGCCATTACCACAATATATTATAATACAATCTGATGAGAATTTAAATTAATTAAATTTCATTAAATAAATAAAAATAATTTATTTATATTTTTTGCTTTATTTATTTATTCACTAACTGAGAATTTCAATATTTTCCATAGTTTTTGTAAATGAGAGAAATTATTATTATATATTATTAATATAATGTAGTACCTATAATATAAAATATAAAAAAAATTATTCCTCTTCAAAATATAAAATATTTATATAAAAAAAACAATTATAATATTACATAAATCTAAATCAAAAAAGTATCAATGGGATCAGAAATTTATTTTAAATTTTAATTAATTTAAAATTTAGAAGTTAATTTTTATTTATTTAAATAGAACAAATAATTTGTTTTTAATGAAACTGGATTTTTTTTTCTTTTTTTAAATTAATCAACTACTTATATTAATTTTACATGATGAATGATAAGAGGGCAGATCAATAAGTCGGTGACTTTTTGAATTTACAGTCTCTTAAATGAAATGCCAACACTTCTCCTGTCAGTAGAAAACTATCAGCTGACTCCTGTCGAAATTTGAACAAGCTGGAGTTTTTAGTTTTTGTTTGACATCCATTAATAGCAGACTACTTCGTGATTTGAGAAGAAAATAGAAAAAATTGAATTTCGTGTGCTCATTAAGTATAATTTTTTGCGAAAAAAAGCATCACTGAAACTGAGTTTTTGCGGCGTGGATGAAAAGTAGAACCACCACGACTTTAGTCAAAACATTGGGTTTCTCGTGGTGAATCGGCACCATAGATGTCCTCGACAAATCTTATTTTTTGGAAGGGATAAAAAAATTGGAAAAACCTTGGACAAAGTGTGAAAAATAAAATAATTTTTTATCGAAAAACCTACGTTTCATTCAATAAGTCACGGACTTATTGATCTTCCCTCGTATCAATAAAGTAATATGGTCTAAAACACCATATTTAGTTTTTTCTTTTTCATTATAAATTGATTTTGATCTTTTTCTACTTTCAGAGGTGAGCTTCAACCTCCTTAGATGTTCATTTCTAAAAGAAATTAATTATATTTTTATATCTATAATTATTATCTTATTTTATGTTATGACTTAATACCTTAATTTAGAAATGTATCTTGGGAAGGTAAGCATATATTCGTCCGTTGGATTTAATAAAAAAAAAATTCGATTGAATGGAAGAGGATTCATTCGATGTGAGAAGATGATAGAATCTACGGCTGATTGGAATCCCCAGGCATTACTAAGTGAGAAAAGGTATATTATATATATATATATATCTATATAAGTATATATAAAAAGAATAATGTGTTCGAATAATCCCTTATTAGTTTGAAAAGAGAACAGTTTATGAATGGAACACGATACTTGGAAAAAACAGAGCATTTATTGGAAACAATTTTCGATTGCCAAGGTGAACTCAGCAAAGAAAATGATTATCAGATGCGATTTCTAAGAAAATTGAACAATTGAAATGCAATTGGATTAATAGAATCATGATTTTTTTTCTTTTTATTTTTACATTTATTTCACTAAATAATATGGTATGAAAAATCTGATGAAAATGCGTGAATGATGAATGGCGATAATCATTCTTTAACCAATTTACACCAATTAGGAGGCTATTTTTCCGATAGAGAGATTCAATTCTGTTTTTTATGATAATCTCAAATGATTTTCGTTTCTACTTCTATTTATCGTGTACTAGATTCCTATAAAAATGATAGAAATACTAAAGACTATTTTATTTTAATAGTATATTATTCTGTTCCTTTTAGTTAAATTGTATTGTATGTATATTATAAATATATATATATATATATATTATTTATATAATTTTCAAAAATTTCTGCAACCTTCGGTTTTTTCTTATTCCTTTTTTATTTACCTTAAGTCCTTTTATAATGTAAATAATTTATTAATAAAAATATTAAATAGTGAACTCGAAATTGTTACTAAACAGCGAAAAATAACAACATTCAATTCTGAAGATGGTCCTGATTATGGATTGAAACGTTAACGTTTTAACTTGAACTCTGAGTGCATTTAATTTAAATTGAATGATTAAAAAAAAAATCTATTTTTTTATAGAACATACATTTTCTTATTAATAAAATTTTAAAATTATATTAAATGAAACTTTTATTTTATTAATATTGTTAATTTTTTGATATAAGGATATAAATTATAATATAGTATGAATAGAAATTTATGAAATTAAAAATTATTCAAAATATATCAATCAAAATTTTAATTTTATTCACGTTTGGTTTTATTTTAATAATAATTCATTAATTTTTGAAAAGAAAAAAAAATAATTTGATTTAATATTATAATATAACAATAAAGTCAAAATATATACCACATTATTTGTAAATATTATTTATTAAATTAAAATAATAATTGTACAACGTTTTGATTGCTTATTTTAACTAAGAGTTCGCTTGAGTCGGAGCAAGCGCACAGTACTTGAGAACGATTGGAGAATAAGCAATCGAAACGTTGTGAAATTATTATTTTAATTTAATAAATAATATTTACTATTAATAATGTGATCTTTAAATAAAAATCTCTTTAATAATAGAGATTTGTAGTTCTTAACCTTTACTTCTCGCTTTTTCAAGTCGTCTATTTATTTCTAATCAGTGAATATTATTATAAAATAAGATTTTTATCAACTTTAAGAATAGAAATCGTGAAAATGTAATTTTTAACATTGAGTTATTCGAATAAATTAAAAATGTTTTATGGCTAGAAATAAGTCAGAAAACACCCTCTTTTTAAATGCTCCCTCCCACTTAACACCTGACTCACGCCTTTTTTTCCTTCTCTCTCTCTCTCTCTCTCTCTTGGGAATAAGCAGCCAACCTTAGTTTTTTTAAGCAGGTCAAGAAACGTGCACCGGAAAAGCCTGGGCTGTTCACCCCTTGAATTGAAATGATCCGACTATAAGAGATTAACATTTATTTTTCTCTACATTTTTAACTTAAAAAAAGGGAAAAAATTTCAAGAAAATAATTTTCATTTCTAACCAATACCCTTGGTTGTATATTAATAGAATAATTTTACTTTTCATTTTATTCTTATTATTCTTCTTTTTATTTATAATAATTTTTTTTAAAGAGAAAGGTATTTATTAGCGAATTATATTTATAATACGAGTATATATATATAATTATAAAACTATTCTAAATTTAAACTATTTTAAATATTAAATTAATTATAAATTTTTGAAATCATTAATCAACTAGAAAAAATAATTAAAAATAAATGATTATTATTATTATTATTATTTTATCATTAAAGTATATTATGTAAGCAGGTACAATAGATTTATTTTGAATCATTAATCTTTTTTTTACTTCTTTCAAATACATTTACACTATATACTATACAACAATTAATAAAAAAACTTAAGAATAATCTGTATGAATGATTATTTTTTTCTTGGAGGACATCCAAATAAATAATATTGAAATTTATTATCTAGATAATAGTAGTGGGCTGTTGGTTGCCTACGGACTGTTCGGTGTTTTCTTTTATTTTCTGATAGCGACTAAAAGGAAGATAATAAAAATAAAAAACCGAACACTGTCGAAGGTTCGCTTACATAACACCTTCTCTCTAGATTAACGTTTAGCCTTCAGTCCAATCACTCTGTCTTGCTTGGTCTACATTTGTTCAAGCCTTTCACGGCGATTACAACACGGGACATTGCATTTACTCAACGGCCAGTCGATTATTCCACCTTTTCAAAAGAGCATTAAAATTATTGTTAAAAAAAAAGGAAAGTGTTGATCAGACATATGGCGAATGGATTGGTTTTTCCTAAGCATTTCCTATAAGATATCTTATAATAAGATAAAAAACAATATTTTTTTTTACAAATAGACATTATTTTTTTAATTTTAAATAAATTTAAAATGAAAATATAATATTAAATTATTTCTCTGAAAATTATGGAAATTTAAATTTGAATAAATTCTATCAAGGAATTCTTGTTGAACACTTAATATACTATTTATTTATTTAATAGTAAACAAATATAGCTAATGTATCTACACAAAATAATTAGAAAAATTTATTATTAATAAAATTAATATTAATAAAAATGTAACATTTAAAAATACAATATTATTGGTGAATTTAGATTTATTGTACACTTATTCAATAATATATGTCGAATATATTATTCTTCTGCACAATAAATATTTTAATTTTATTTATAAACTTCTCCAAATATGTATATATATATATATATGAGTTTTTAACTCAATTTATGAAAAAGAAATAGTTAATTTCTAAATATTTTTTTTTTAATATCTAATTATATTAACTTTTGTATAAAGTATGAAAATACATTCAGTATTTTTGAATAATGATTTAAGAAGTAAAAAGGAACTTGCATGCTTAGGAATGTAGAAAAACAAAAATCAATAGTTATACACAAATAAATATTAATAATATATCAAATTAAATATTAATTTATTACTATCCCTATTTCATAAATTGAGATAAGAATCCATATATATTTCTATAAAAATCATTTTAAGTTTTGAAGTCATCCAAAGATAAATGTATATATATATATACAACTTTCAATAATCTTCAGAATAATATTTATCTTCGGGTGGCCAATAGTTATTTAAAATAACAAATTGCTTATTGTGAAGACTTTTGGAGCACTCAAATTGGTGAGGTGGATTATATTCGAACTCAAAAGATAGAATTTCGATGAAGATGGTACATAATAAGGATGATAATAATATGTATTTTAATTATAAATAAATTTAAAATTATAATTATTATTATTGATGAAATTCGTTCAATTGAATGAATTTTATTCTTGCATTAGAACTTATTCCTTACATTAATTCTATCTCTTAAAACGATCATCGACTCTTAAGATTTAAAATTGATTTAAAAATTGGTATGAGAAGAAAATGTTCAACGACAAGGCCGTCTGGAGAAAACAACCTTTAAAGGCCATGGCTCATCTCAGAAGCTAATCCTCTATCTCTCTTTCTATACCTAATACATATATATATATATATATATATTATTCTTAAAAATAAAGCTTTATAATGAAAAACAAAAATAAAGTTAAAAGAAGAAACATACAAACTAGCTTAAAAGATTAATAAAAATAAATAGATAAATAATTTCTCTAAATATGAATGTTTCAGCGAATAAAATATTAATTTTATTTCCTTATTCTTGAGAAATACATTCATATAATTATAATAATACATTTTTAGATGCGAATTTGGAAAATAGTCATATAATATCTCTATTCATTTATTAATAATAGATAATGAAATAGTTTCCCCTTTTAATCCAAAAACAATCCTCAGATAATTATATTTTTATATAATGTAAGTATGTCTGTTACTTTATTCATTATTGTATATAAATTATTATAAATAAATATCTAATTATTTTATTATCGATTGTATAAAGATAATTAAATATAATTATATTTTTCTTAAATTATTTTTATATTATTTACTCTTTAATCTCAAATCATTAATCATTAGTTTTTACGAGATTAAATGGTATTTTAAAATTTTGCTAAGAAGATATTTGAAAATAGAAAAAAACCTACAGAATTCTAATCAGGAAAAGTTATAATCGTAAATTAAAAAAAAACACAAATTTATAACTATATATATAACTTTTTGCTAATCGTTTTATTTAAGCAGAAATTACTATTTATCCCTTCCAAAAAATAAGATTTGTCGGGGACATCAAAATAGGTAATTTGCTATTAATGGATGTCAAACAAAAACTAAAAGACCCAGCTGGTTCAAATTTTGACAGAAGTCAGCTGATAGTTGCCTGCTGACAGGAGCAGTGTTGCCATTTCATTTAAAAGACAGGAAATTCATAAAGTCACGGATTTATTCACATCTCTTCATACCTTAAGTATTATCTTATATTATTGTATTTCTTTCTTTTTTTGTAGAAAATAAGTGAATTTTTCTATAATATTTTAAATACTAAATAAACAAAAGCTCATTGGAATACTTTAGATTATCTGGGACTACATTTTGGAAACATTGTCTGTCTCCATGATCAGTTGATCATCAAGCAACATTCCCTATCATCTCCTTTAATCATTCTTTTTCCAAGAGCAATGCCACTCTTGAGTTGTTTTAATGCTCATGAGAATGTTTGAATGATTCTCTCATTGTTTTTCTCCAAATAAACATGAAGAAAAAAACGTCTTCCGAAATTTTTTCCTCTGCTTATTGAAATCCCCCAAGGTTAATGCATTTTGATGCCGATAATAAAAAGAGCTTCATAGGCGAGTCATGAGAAACCGAGGAGTGTAAATAAAAGTGGCAGTGATCTCAGTTGTGCAAGCGTTATTCAGGGAGATGAAGAATTAAATGAGAAGCATCAAGGCTCACTCCATACAGCCCTCTTAGATATGCAAAATAAAAACTCATTAATAAAAAAAAAATTGAATAAACAAACAATTGCTAATTTTATTTATTCATAAATCATATATAAATAATGAAAATATTTGAAAGGATAAGAATGTTTTGAAAGTCTAATCCTCATCACCAGAAAAAAATATAAAATTTTTATGTGATTGGTATAATCGTCGTCTAAACAATTTTATATCAATATTTACTCTTTATAAATTCCTTCTTCTGTAATTTAACTAATTGTTTGTCATTTTAAAAAATGAAATATGTATTTTACTTGAGTAATTAAATTATTTGATCTAAGATTATATAGTCTCTACATTATTTTATTCATTGATTAACTCCGAAGTTGTTAGAATAAAGAAAACTATTCTTTTTTCCATGAAGGATTAGCCGACCCATAACATAAAATTAATAGTTAATATAGATATTAAATGCTAATGAAATTCTTTTATATAAATAAATTACTATATATATAATAATAGTTATAATAATAAAAATAATAAAATTAAAAAAAAATATATTAGTAAAAGTTGAATATCAATTTCTACCTTGATTCAGATCACCTGTCTATTCAAGTTCGACAATGAAAATAAAATTAATATTTATTCTAGCAATTCTAAGAACTGTTAAAATATAGAAAAAATTATTTTAATTTCTAATAATGAAATTCTAAAAGTTCTCATTTTAATTAATTTAATAATAGCTTTATAATATAATATTTTATTTTGAAATAAGATATTCTTTAATTATTTTAAATGAATTCACCAATTCAAGAGAAATAAATTATTAAAAATTTTTAAAAATAATAAATTTCGAATTTATATATATATATATATATATATATAAACCTAATAATAATATTATAAATATGTTTTACAAAACTAATGTAATTAATGCAATTTTTTTATTTAGATAATTATTGACACATAAGTATTATTAATTACTTTAATTAAGAAAAAACAATTAATATAATTTTTTCTGGAAATTATACATAATTGGTACAGATCGTTTCTTTACCACAAAATCCTCATAATAAGTGAATTTCATAAAAATGCCCTATATAAAGATTTAAATACATAAATATATAACAATTATAACAAAATTTAACAATTTTTCTAGCGTAAAATGTTTAGATGTAGGTAATTCATAATTAAATTGTTTTTTAAAAAATTAATAAGTATTTTATCAATAGTTTTGGATAACGAGAGAAAAAGATTGACTAACGTAATATTTTGCCCAATTATTTATAAATAAATTTTTTATTTTAGTTTAAGATGCACTTGAAGGTCCTCATTAGAAGAGAAAAACTTTTTTAGCATTTAAATTTACCAAGTTTATCTAGATATGCAAATAAGCTTGCAAACTTTTGTTTCTATTCTTCCAAACGATGATTCGCTTATCAATTTAAAAATCTTAATTATTGTTTTGTATTTTTTTTTTCGTTGTTTTTATCCAAAATCATTTGTATCCATCACTTCTAATTGAAAAGGAATGAGATAAAAAGACAATTTTGATAAATATCTATGCGCATAACATTTATGTTGCTTTTTTTAAATTTAATCGATATAGAAAAATTAAAATATCGAATTAAGAATGGAAGAGCTAAGATTTGCGATTGTCTTTAGAAAAAAGTTGTTTTTTTTTAGAAATTTTAGTGGGAAATTTCAAATTAAGTTTGTTTTACAAATTTTTCTAATTGCTACATCCCTTTTGAAAATAATAGTTCACCAATTTACATACATGAAATATTTTCTAATATAAATGAATGAACAATAATTAAATAAATAGTAAATAAACATTAAGTTGAAAAGTTTTTAGTTAGTAATTGATATCCTTGTGAGTCACGTGGTTGGTATCGGTTTCCAAAAAAACAAACATCAGGGTTAGTCTAAAAACAAACATAATGAAATTTTTCTTTTATTTTTCGAATGTTAATATTAATTGTTTTTTTAACATTTTAAAATTGAAATAACTTTATTATATTATATAAATTAAATTAAAAGTTTGTTTTTAGTATATATATATATATATATATATATATACCCGGAATTAAATTTCCAAAAGTTTTTTTTAAGTTTTTATTGTATTTTTTAATGGAATATAAATTTTTTTTTATAAATATTTGAAGGAATAAGTAAGACTGGAAGAGGAGAAAAACTGGATAAGATATTGAGAATGAGAGAGGGGTTATATTATTTTAACTCACCCTTGCAGCAAGCACTCAGCTCAGCCCGAAATGCAATATCCAATTTAGGAAAGAAGACAACCGTGTCTACATCCAAAACACCAACCAGAGAGTCACTTGGCTTGTGGAACGAGCGTCAAATGTCGACACTGTCAAACGCACAACCGCGCACTGCTGCTTGCTGCAGAACAACCGCTGCCGTCACACCTGAACCACCTGCACGAAGTGACCAGACCAGGGCCAGCGCTTCGGCAGCACTGAACGTTCACTCTACTACCTTCGCACACACACACACTCCTTCACTCACACAGATAAACGCTCACGGAGACAGACACCCATACGGTTTGCGCTGCCAAGTGAAAGCCAAGCGGCCTCGGCGGTTTTGCTTTTTGCGAGTCCCGGGTTCGATGCTTGCTGCTCCGCCTGCGGCCTTCCTGCAGCCCACCAGGGATGCCTTCGCTCTCCTCTTCGAGTGTCAATAAACCCCGCATTTTCATCTTCCATTTCGATCATCAATCATCGAGTAAAAGAGATCGAGAATGGAATAATAATAAAATCACCTCCAGCATTCAACGAAAAAATCACTGAAAAACAAATACATATATTATTTAATATATTGGTTCAAAATTTTTCAACAAAAACGGTTGCAATAATT
Source organism: Labia minor (assembly GCA_963082975.1). Classification (NCBI taxonomy): domain Eukaryota; kingdom Metazoa; phylum Arthropoda; class Insecta; order Dermaptera; family Spongiphoridae; genus Labia; species Labia minor. The sequence goes on along the minus strand of OY720344.1, from coordinate 32,191,052 downwards.
TTGTTTAATAATAAAAAATAAACTTTAGAAACAACCGTATTGTTTTAAATTAAAGAATGTCTCCACTCGACTATCTCTCAAATTAATAATTGGATTAATTAACATATATTACATTTAAATTAAATTTAAATAATTATAAATTATAAATTAAAATTAATAAATAATATTTATTAAACCAGCGCGTGTTTGGTTCTTAGTTGATGGCACCACGTCACTTGCCGTGATTGGTAGTCTCTCAACGTGTAAAAACATTAAAAATTAATTCAGGTACTTTCAGCGATTCAATCAAGCAATTAATCAATTTATTGCAGTTTTATACAATTTTTATTCATGTGAAAAACTATCAAACATTATCTTTATATTTATTGTCAGTTTAAAGGACAAAAATGAAAAAGTGGTAGGTAATAGTCCTCTTCTGAATGAGCTACATTTCTCAAAAGTTAATAGACAACTACGAATTTTGAATAATGTCCGTGTACCAAATTTCATTATTCTAGCTCAAACCACTTTATATACACACACACATTATACATTTTTCTAGACCTTAGTGAATATGACTTAGGCACCTTCAAAACATATAAAAACATCAAAATCTTGACATCAAAAATTTTCGAGATGGCAATACTATCTCTGGCGAGATAGTAAAAAATATTAGAATCCACAATTTTAAGTTTTCTTTAAAATTTGCAAAATATCTTCTTTTAAAAGAGGGGAAAAGACCGTTCTGTTCCATAATACAACCGGAAATTCAAATGAATATCAATAAATACTATATAAGAAGTGAAAGGAATATTATTATTATTGAATAAATTAATATAATTAATTAATTAATGATTCTAAACATATATTGATATTTATATAATTATATTTTTCTAAGTAATATTTTTTTTTATTCAAGGAAAATAAAAAAAAATCTGGGTTGATGATCTCTGCTCTAAAGTGGACCACACTTTGCACCATTTTAATCACGCATAGTCCATGAGAACATTTTTATACTATTATGTATTTAAGTTATTTGAAAATTATTACAACATTCCACATTTAATGATCACTGTAATTTTAAAAACATGGATATCTGTTTAACACGCCTTTTTCTTTAATAATATTTATTTTTTTTTTCAATTTATAAATTAAATTATAAATTATAACATTTACGCTTGAAAGTTCAAATGCCACTTTGCCTATTTAGCCAATGGCTAGGTTTAAATTATTTTATATATAATTATTTAATATTAATCAAGTCATTATTTAATTTAATTTATTTTTATTAAGTAATCGTTTGAAAAAAAAGAAGAATTTCCTGTTGGTGATCAAAACATTCTTCATTAGGAACTATGTATAAAAATGTATTTAATTGTGTGTGTGTGTTTTATTTTTCTCAAATTTAACAAACACCTAAAGCTAAAATAATTTAAGAATATTCATAGTAAATATTTTGGAAGCGGAAAAACCATCGCATCTGCTCCTTTTAAATGATAAACTTGTCTTGGACCTGTTCTGTAGCTGAAAGGAAATGTTATCCACAATTTTTTGCAGATGTTTGGTGAGATCTGGTTGTATTTAGAAAGAAACAAAAGATATAAATTTCTTCAATTTATTTCGATATGAATATTTTTTAATGTAATAAGTTGATAAATTTAACCCCTTCCCTAAGGTTTATCTGTAAAAAGGGCAAGTTGAAAGTTTAAATCTCCACATAGTAAAATAGTACGCCTGAAGATTATGCAACCGGACAGATTGTCTTATATATAAATTTCTTATATATAGATAAATCATTATTACCCGGAGTTTTACTTTCTTATTTTTTTATTTTTCAAATATTATAATAAAAAAAATTTGGTCAGGTTTTAATACAAATGATTTATTTATCCACACAAAAGTCATCATCTTTGGTTTTTCTTATTTACCTATATTTTAAATTATTTAGAATATTTATTTATCCTTAAATCCAATCTTCATTCAATAATTTTCAGTTAGAAAATATTTTTGTATTTATTTAAAAACATTATCTCTTAAAGAAGTATATAGCGAAAGTCTCATCATGTACTTCCGTCCGCTTGAAATGTCAACGACTTTCAGTTCAAATGTCTAAGCTCCAAAGAAATTCCTTAATAATTATAAGTATAGTACTTAAATATTCAGAAGCATTCAATATAATCATGTCACTTATTTATAATAATAAAAATTTCATTTGATTAAGATGGTGATAGAAATAAACACTTTTTTTTCAATCTTAATCATTCCTTATTTTGAATAAAAAACACATAATAGATCTTTTGAATTGTAACAATCAATATATATGAAAAGTAAATTAAATAAATTTTACTAAAGAAAGTAATTCCATTTAATGTAACATAAAAGTAAATATTCCGCAGAGAGAGAATAATATAATAGAAGACAAACGATAGGTTAATATTTAATAACAGAAGTGTAATTATTAAGATACATTAAGATAAAGCGCATCTTCAGTCAAGGAGGGTGATCAAGGCTGGGAAGATGACTTTCTCTTGATAATTAATTTAATAATTACCTGTGGGTTGTAATTCTTAGAATTTATTAGCCTAATCAACCTACGTGCTTAAAGCATGGATTAAAAAATTAATAAAATTGAAGAACCATTGAATGAAGACTGTTTCAGTGTGTTGGATTATTTATGGATTTTTTTTTTTTTTTAATTCATAAACATGTTTCCTTGAATATATTTTTCATCTCCCTTTCATAGAAATAAAATATCATTAACTTTTTCTAGATAAAAATAAATAAATTATCTTCTTTTCAACCATTCATTCAATTTCATGTATCTTCTTACTTTTATAATAAAATAAGAAAAAAATATCTTCTGAAAGAAAAAGAAATATTATTTCTAGTTCTCGTCTAAAATGATGCATAAATATATTTTTCATAGAATTTAAAAGAAATAAAAAATTGCATGATAATAATTCAAGATTAAAAATCAAGTTCCTAACTGTATTACTGAGATAAGAAGAGGAACCAATGAATGAACAGGTTTGGTTTATACTCAAATCAAAGAAGAATAGTAAGAGAGTCACGAATCACTAAGTGTTAATTTCAATCTACCATGATGTTATCTAATATATATATATATATACATTTTAAGCCTTTAAGAATTAAATTAATTTAGTAAATTTCTTCATTAAGACTCATTTATTTTAAATTGATTTCTTAATTTAATTTTATTATCACTTATAAATATTTATATAAACCTTTTTATAATTTATAGAATGTGATCAAACCTAAAATTAAAATTCAAGGCTAAAGTATAAGTTTATATGTCGCCAAATTAGAAAAAGATGATCTTTCAGAAATTGAAAAATAAAATTTTAAATAAATTAATAAAAAAAACTTTTTTAATTTACACGCTTTTTAATCAAAAATGCCCTAAAAAATAGAAAATAAAATATTAAACCTTGAATATTATCCTTTACATATGCTCAACAAAATAAGCGGGAGTGTCCTCCCCTAGACTTTCCCGCATATAAATAGGTATAAAGAGTTGTGAAAGAATATTTAGAATGTGTAAACTTGGTATTGATAAAGAGCCAGTTCGTATTAGTTTATTGGTGTCAAATTTGATATTTGGTAACATTTATATATATATATATATATATATAGAATAAAGTGCTACTTCCGGTTAACTGATATTTTAAATGTAAAAAAACAGATATGGATATAATATAAATATTTTTAATTTTATTTTATTTATAATATATAAGGGCTGGCTGTGACGTCATGAAGTGCTGGGTGACGTCATATAAATTTAAATTAAGAAAAAACTAATGAAGATGATTTTTCTCGAGGATAAAACCAATACAAAGTGCATAACACGTGGAGATATGTCCTCACGTGAAATTTGATATGAAAATAACCCTTCACTTCCTCTCTTCGATCGGCAATACTAGCACTTTCGGTTTCCGGATTTGCACCAAAAGTTGATCAATTCATCCTACTGATGTATTAAGTAAATATACCAAATTTCATCAAAATCCGTTGAGCCGTTCAGGCTGTACACATCTATACGGACGGACGGACAGACGGACGGACGGACGGACAGACATCATGCTAAAAATACTTTTTTCTGTTAAGAAAATGCATGATTCGTGGAGATATGTACCTAAAAATATTCATAGGTGAAATTTGGTGTGAAAACAATACCTCCCTTACTATCGTAGGTCGGTAAAAAAGAAACGCTACTTGTATAGGTAAAATGTCACTTCCGATAGTCAGATCATGATGAAATTTGGTATCTCAATTTTTTTCATATTTTTAAATCTATATACAAAATATGAAGCAAATATCCCGAAGCAAACTGGTACTTTACTTGAAAGGTAAACGCAACCAGTGTAGGTAAAGTACCACTTCCGGTTAACCGATTCTGACGAAATTTTGATAGAAATCTACAAACTGTGAATAATATCGGTGTACCAAATTTCGAAGTCCTAGCTTGATTAGTTTTTGAGTAAATTTGCTTACAGACATTACATACATACATACACACACACATACATAATTCGAAAAATGGTATTTTCCGACTCAGGGAGGTCTAAAACGTCAAGATCTATCGAAATCTCGAAGTCGAAATTTTTGACAATTCCAATACTTCCCTTATACGAAGTATGCGGGAAAGTAAAAAGCGCGGGCCGTATATAATAATATTAAATTCTTTATCTACTACTTATGTTCATAAGCGCCCAGGCTTTTTTGTTTTCTTTTTTATTAATTATTTTCAAATTTTTAATTTTCTATATTTTTTTTAATATTAATAAATTTATGATTTATAAGTTATATAAAAATATTTATCATTATGAAAAATTAATTATTTATTTAATATTATTCATTTGAAATATTTAAATAGTTTTAATTTTATTAAAATGAATTTATAATTGGAATTTAATTAAATTTTGTTTAATATAATTTTTTTATTTTTATTCACAAATTTTAAAAATTCATATTTTTGAAAAATTCAAAATATTTCTTTTTTCAGAGTCATCGACTTTCAATATAATTTACGTTTCCAATTTGAGCGAAATCGCTTAACTAGAAATGGGTTAAAATCCAATTACAAATTCTGAACATTACAGACAGAAAAGTGAAGCTAATAAAAAGTGTTTAAAAATATCTTTATAGTCACAAAATATTTAACTCTTATATTTAATATAATTTAATATTATATTACTTTGAATTTGTTTTTTTCTCTGTAAGGATGTAGGTACTTTCCAAATATCAAGAATGAATGCAGTGAAGAAAAACTGTAAACATGAATAGTATAATATACAAATATATAAATACATGACAAGTTTAATACCAATGTTCAACCTGTGTGGCATTTAAAATCAATGTTATACCATTCAAATGAAAATTTTATTTTATAGAACCAAAAATTTATTGTGCGCGCGAATATTTTTGATGTACGCTATGTTAAAAAAATCTATGCGCGCGCACACGCCTACAATTTACTGCAACAAACACTGCCTGTATAGTATTAATATTTATTCAAAAAGTATTATTCTCAAAATCAGATTAAAATATGAAGAAAAACAACTAAAATAAAAAGAAAATAGAAATTATAAATTATAAATTAATTTATAAAATATAAAAATAAAAAATAAATAGATCAGAAGAAATGTATATATATATATATATATATATATTATAATTGTTATAATCTTTAGAGGAGCTGAGAACTATTTGTGGCTAGGTGTAGCATCTTCACGTGAACGCATGATTTCATGATAGCCTCCTTGCATGAACGTATCAAGTGTTTAACACACAACACCCTCTTCGTATTGATCCTGGCACCCTATTTTTTATTTTTTATTTTATTTTTTTTTTTTATTTTCTCTTTTCCAATGCCTGGTAGAATAGTACCAGATAAGTTAGCATCCTCTGTTTCTCTAAAAATAATAAAATAAAATAAATTATTTTCTTTTTTTAATATAGTTCATTTTATTTTCTAATTATTATAATAAAGAATTATAATATAATGAAAATTAATTATAATGTTATAAGTCATGATTAGATCATCATTCCTTTTACTTAAGTAAAGCTCAATTTCATGCCATTAATTAACAATTTATTTTTCAAATATTCGTGTTACATAATTGAATTGCTTCATTTCCCATATATTTATATTGAAACAATAAAAGAGAAAATGAATTTCAATATGAATATTGAAAAAGAAATACAAAAGAAAAGAAGATGGGTGAAAGAATAGAAAAGAAAGGGAATTAACAAAAAGATAATCTAACATGAATGAATACCTCAGATATATTATCAATTGATTTTACATAAACATTTTCTAATATTAGCTAATAAATAGTTTGCCACAGTCGAACTTAAATTTACAATGGGAATTCATTTATTTTCTATTACTTATGACATCCTTACATATAAAATAAAGTCTTTCAATGAATCAATTCAATTATAACATGATAAGACATACCATCAATATGAGAAATGTTTTTTTTTTTAAAAAACAAAAATGTATTTATTACACGCTTTTATTTAGTTTCAATCCGTGTAAGCGTCGTCAAATCTTGCAACGTTAATTTGACCCACTTCCCAATGTTCGAATGAGCTGAAATTTCGCATACATATGTAACGCCGATGACAATGCAATATTCTTGATTCAACTTAGGTCATAGGTGACCTAGGAGTTATTATATTTATCAATTAGTAATTACATATTGCATAATATTGAAAAATAATTAATATATATATATATAATATATAATAACAAGAGATAATTTAATTTTTTATCCAAAAACCTTCATTCAATTCATTCAATAAGTCACGGACTTATTGACCAACCCTCATTGACCAACTCCAACTAATTTGAATTAAATAATTTATTCTAAAGGTTATCATTTTAATTAAATTAATTTAAATCATGTTTAATTATTTTGTAAAAATAAGATATTGTTTAATTTAAAATGAATATCAGAGTAGTGGCGATATTGTTTTTGAAAAGATATATGTATATATAAACCAATAATATAATAATGACAATAATAATAATAATAATAATCAGTCCCCTATACCACCGATTTGACTTATAGTATTTTGAGGTGGAGAATCGATTTGAATTAGATTCTTTCAACATTCACACTATAACCTGAAATCATAAACCGAGCGAAATTTCTATCAAGACTAAAAATTAAGAAATTAAAAAAATATAAAAAAAACTTTTTAAAAACACGCTTTTATTTAAATGCACTAACAAGGAGAAAATAATTTCTCCACACAAACGACGATTTCCTTATAATTAATCATATCTAAAAAATGAAAGCGTGGGCCCAAAACATACAGTGAAAAACTTAAATTCTACTTCAAATAGACATTGTTATCAATTATAGTGGAAAAGAAAAACAAACAGAAATTTTGTAGATATACAATGAAATGCCCTTCGTATTATTTTCCTTTCTCTGCATGTTTGGCGTCCAAAGAAGACAGAACTATATTTTTATATATTGTTTATTTATTTTAAATTAATAATTCTAATTAATAAAAAATATTCTGGATTAATGTATGGTAAATTAAATAATTAAATAAGTTAGTCAAAACCAAAAAAAAATATCAGTTAAAATCTTTAAGTTTAAATAAAATCAATTTATTTTTTAAATATATTTACCATAAATGTGAACAATCAATTGATTACTTTGAAAAAACTACAAATTTTGAATAATGTCCAGGAACCAAATTTGATGAATCTAGCTCAAACCGTTTTTGCATAATCTTGCCTACATACACACACACACACACACACATATATATATATACTCGTATATATATATACACAGATATTTTTTTCTCAACCTTAGTGAAAATGATTTAGGAACCTTCAAAACGTATAAAAACATCAAAATCTCGACATCGAAAATTTTCGTGATCGTAATACTATCTCTGGCGAAAATCGAAAATTTTCAATATTTTTCGGGCACTTGAATTGTCTCCCCAGGCGCCTAGAACTGGCTCTAATCCTTCGCGCCCCACAAGTTGAAAAACGCTGCTCTAAACAATAAAGAAACAATATAACAAAATATAATTCTCATTTTATCATCATTCCAAGTTAGTCTAAATCATTTTAAATTAATGTAGTTTTCATTATATAAACTTTATTAATGAAAAATAATCTTAATAATAATAATAGAAATTTTCAAACACTTTTAACTATATAAATATTTGTTTTAATTTTAAATTTTAAATTCTAATATTTGAATAAGTAGATTAGCCTTTGAAATGACCAATAAATAAAATGTAAATATTTTCTTACAAATTTAAGTATTTTAGAACCAAAAAAATCTGGTGAAGTTAGTTTTTCCTAATTTTTATTACTTATAATATATTAATTTTTTCTTATATGATTAAAATATAAATAATAATATTAGATTAAAAGGTTTAATATTAAAAAAAAAATATTTTGTTTTTTCTTTATTTACATTGAAAATTTTACATTAACAATTTCTAATATCTATTTATATGAATGTACATAATTTCCCCAAAAATAATATTTAAATTGAATTATAGTGATACTGATATTAATTGAATATTAAATATATTATTATTTGATCAACTTATTTTATATGTACTCGTATATAGATGATCAAGTGAAATTTTCTAAATATATTTTATGGAATGTTGCAAATTAATCTGAATTATCTCTTCATTTTTTCAACCTTCAGTTATTTCATTTCCCTGAAAAGAAGAAATGTGTATATTTATTTGAAATTTAAGATATATTTTGATACCAAAATGACCAATCTGCCATATTAGGCAATGCCAAATTCTTAGAATTGTTAATTTTTTTAAACATATTTGAGATAGAAGTATTATTATTATTATTATCATTGTAATGAAAGGTAGCTCAAAGAGAACTGTTCTTGTTTAATAATTAAATTAAAGATGAAAAGAAATAATTGTGAAATTAAAAAAAGAATATTACCCATTCACGAGCCATAAGGAGAATTGAGTTTTTTGATAGTTTTGGTCCAACTAATGGATTCATTTGAGCCATATAGGAACAAAGCCAACTAAAATTAGAATTATATATAATAAATATATATTTTGAAAATTTAATGAAAAGTTAAGAAAAAACTTACAATAACCAACACGTAGCTCCAGTTAACATTAAAATCAATTGAATAATTCTAGAAAGTAATATTTATTATGTTATTATTAATAGAGAGGTGTCAAGTAAGTAGTAAATCACACCTACCCTCGATTTGGACCCTTTGGTACCAAAAAAGGTAAAACTATTCCAATAACTCCCCAGAAAACACTAACTACAATTAAAGGTATAGCTGAAGCAGCCATTTTTTTATATTTAGTTATAAATTTATATAGATAGGTTAAATATTGAAAATAAATTAAAATTAGAAAGAAATTGAGAATCTTTCAATAATGATAAATCATATGACTGAAAGATTTTATCACAGATAATCCTTTATCTTTTATATATATTTTATCTTATTCCGCAAAAGCAGCACAAAAAAGGCTCCAAATTATAAATATTGAATTTGTATTTTGATTTATTTTAAATCTTCTTAAATGATACATTATTAAATTTTATTTATTATCAATATCATTGAACTTTATATAATATGTTTATATATATATTTGTCAAATACATTTAATTATTAAATACATAAAATTGGATCTTTTAACAAATTACAATGAATTTTTTTAATCATTTTAAATAATGAAAAATAAAATATTTTACATTATAGTTTTTTAAACTACATTAGACTATTTAAATACAAATAGTATATAAGGAAAAAATAATATTTAGAAACTTTTTATATCATCAATATGATGAACAATTGATTTCACAATTCTTTGAAATAAAATTCAAAACATTAAGAATGCCATTGATTTATAATATTATTTATTTTAAAAATTCTTTATTTTATCAATTTATTAATATCCATATAATTCGAACATATTTCAAAATCAAAATGGAAAAAGAATATCCACCTCAAATGATTGAAGATTATTTTTCATCTGTAAATAATTGTGAAAAAGATTTTTTTTTAGGAACAAATTGAAAAAAATTTAGAAAAAAAGTCGGAAATGTTTAAGAGCCTCTTTACATTTGTAATAATTTGGCGGCACATTTTGATAATCTCGCGGCACATAGGTTGAGAATCACTGATCTAGATGTTTTGCGGTAATTTAAATTCTGAGCAATGTGCAGATAAAAATCTTTTTATATATCTATTGATATTTACAATATCTCAATTGATCTTATTGGCCTTTTAAACTTTGAAAACATTCACATTACGGCTATAATTTAATACTATTAATTTTTAAGAATATGTGAGTAAATCATTTTAATTAAGAAAATTTGATCTCATAATTGGATTTTCACGTAAGATTTTAATATATATTTTTATAGTAGTTTAGTGTTATGCTAATTTCTTTATATTTTATTTTTATTTTGTTTACTTTGATTTTTTTTTTAAATAAATTAATAACATTTAAAGTAGCATAAAAAAATCGAGGCAGGAAAATTGATGGGGTTTGAAATTAATAGTGATAAGACAAAATAATTAGTATCAGAGAGAATAATATTTGCAAAGAATTTAAATCGAGGTTGCAATCGGGAAATTATTATCAAAGGGGATCAAAATTAAAATATATAAAACAATTATTTTTTCTGTTGTATTATATGGGTGGGAGGCATGGTCTATAACCCTGGGAGATGAGAGTAGATTCAGAGTATTTGAGAATAGGATTCTTCCCAGCATTTATGGGCCAAAGAAAGATGAGGACACCGGGGAATGGCGGAGACTGCATAACAAGGAATTGCATAACCTCTATGCATCTCTAGATATAGGTCATAAAATAGAGAAGGCTGGGATCGGCAGGGCACTTGGCTAGAATGGGAGAGAAAAAATATATTGGTGGGGAGTTCGATTGGAAAACGTCCGTTTGGAAGACCAATTGTGAACAGGGTGGTCAATGTAGGAAGGAACGTGAGAGAGATGGAACAGGGTAGGAGTTAGATGGTTATAGCTCAGAATAGGGACACTCGGGGGGGTACAGGGGGCGGAGCCCCCGTCTAGGTGTGGAGAGCGCCGAAGGCGCTCGGAGCAGCTAGTATTTATATAAATATATACATTATACAAGGCCTGGCCAACCCGAGGCCCTCGAGCCCCATACGGCCCACCGTGAAAAATTGTGCGGCCCGCCAGTTAACTTTATATTTCCTTTGTAACTTTCATTTCTCGTCTGTATATTCAAAAACAGAGAATTTAATTGAAATAATTATAATTAATTTATTTTTTTTTATTTAAAATATGTCCTACAATTTTTAAACTACATATTTGATTCCATAAAAAGGAAGAAAAAAGTTAGAAATAATAATAATTAATAGAGAATATATTTTTTTATTTTAAATTGTTATTATTATTTTTATTTAAAAAAAAGGAGCCGAAAATAATGAATAAAAACATTAAACATTAAGCATCAAGAAAGTATTAAAAGTGTTTTTTAATACATTGTAAAGTTTAAAATCTTTGCCCTAAAATGCGGCCCCTATAGCATTGCTCCTAATCAAAGATGCCCATGGAGTCATTTGGGTTGGCCAGCCAGGCCTGCATTATACGAATAAAATTTACATAGTGATAGAAATAAAATAAATAAAAATAAGTTGACCTGTGGCCAGGTCCGAACCGACCGACGGTTTGAAGTAAATTAATTTCTAGCTACAGAAACAATTTCAAATAATTTTAATATATCTATTAATGTAATAAAAAACAGATATGAATACATAAATAATAAATATAAACATTTTTAATTTTATTTTATTTATAATATATATGTAAGACCAGGCTGTGACGTTATGAATGGCTGGATGACGTCATATAATTTTAAATCAAGAAAAAACTAATAAATATGATTTTCCCGAGGATAAAACCAATACAAAGTGTATGATTCGTGGTGATATATAAAAAAATCTCCTCATGTGAAATTTGGTGTGAAAATAACCCTTCCCTTCCTATCGTCGATCGCTAATACTACCACTTCCGGTTTCCGGATTTGCACCAAAAGTTGATCAATTCATCCCACTGATGCATTAAGTAAATATACCAAATTTCATCAAAATCGGTTGAGCCGTTCAGGCTGTACACATCTATACGGACGGACAGACGGACAGACGGACGGACGGACAGACGGACGGACAGACATCATGCTAAAAATACTTTTTTCTGTTTAGAAAATGCATGATTCGTGGAGATATGTAAAAATCTCCACATGTGAAATTTGGTGTGAAAACAATACCTCCCTTACTATCGTCGGTCGGTAATAAGTAAAAATTGCATGATATTTGAAAATATATATACATATTATTGCATTTAATTTTAGAAATGAATATTTTTAGGTATTTTTAATTAATTTTAATAAAAATTTAAATGAAATTTTTTTTAAGTTTAAAAGAAGAAATAACACAAGAAAAAAAATGTGATTTTGGAAATTCCAGTTGTATTATTATAATTAGTTCTTGTGCAGCCACAGTTGGAGGCCTAATAATAATGCAAATAAAAAAATATAATATTAATTGAAATAAATTAATTTTTTTAATATAATTTTATAGTTTAAAAACTAATAACAAATAAAATAATATGAATAATAGAGAAAATTACTTTTTTTAATATTATAAAATGTATAATCTTTATGGAAATATTTTTTTTATTCTATATAAAGATCAAAAATGAATTTTTAAATATATAAATAATAAAAAAAAAAAATATTCACCATTTTATACCTTTTTGGATCTTAAAAAAGACAGCAGCATTGAGAAAAGGAAATGCGTCAGGTCAAAAATATTTCATAAAATATAACACAAAAAAATTATGTATATTAAAAAAAAGTAAAAGTCGAATATTTTAAAATCGGTGGTAAGTTAAATAAATTGCCTGAAGGGATAGATGGCTCGACTGACGTGATGGACGAACCGTGGAATCAATAAAATTAAATTTTTAATTAATATCTCAATTATATTTCATGTTGAATTTCAAGCCATTATATTTTATTTATTTAAATTAGCAAACATATTATAAATAAATTGAATTGAATTTATTGGTTATAAATTTAAGATTTTAATTTGATAAAGATATCTAGCTAATTAATCAAATTATTTGACTTAATTAATAAAATAATTTATAATTATAATAAAAGAAAAAAAAATTGCACTTTTAAGAGTTTTTTATTCACAGAAACTTTTTTTTCAAGATTATTTATTTATTTTTTTATTCATAATATTTAAACTTTTATTAAATTATTTTATTTATTTCGAATTTAAATAAAATTATCATATACATTTAATATATTATTATTATTAATAGGTAATCATGAAGTTCACTTTCTTAATTATAAAAATTTCACAATCTAGAAAATAAAATCTAGTTTTTCAGTTATCAATCGATTTTACAAAATTTTGAATAAGATCAAAAATTAAAATCTTTTTATAAAGAATGAATCCATACTTATTATATTATTTATTTTAATTTTTGATTAGTATGAAAATTTCGAGTGTTTATAAGGAATAAATTTGAATTATAATCTTATTTTTAAAAATTTTATTAAATATTTATTATTAATATTATAAATTAATTATATGATATTTGATGTAGTATAAAGTATAACCATATATTTAAAAAATAAAATAATTAGATGTTTTTTTGAATTACCGTTTCAATTAAATAGGACATACGATTGTGATTGCTATTTATTTTCTTAATAGTATCTAATCGAAGTTTTAAAAAACAAAAAAAATAAAAAATAAAAAACTACCGTACAATTGAAAAAAGAACTCGTATTAACATCGCAGTGAAACACGGTCCATTGAATTGTCGTCATCCATGGCTGACTTGAATAAAATCTGAAATCAAGATTTATGAAATACGACAAAACGAAAAAGAATCGAGGGGAGAAAAAGAGAAAGAGAGAGAGAGAGAGAGAAAGAAAAGGTTCATTGGAATCAAATACATATCTAATTCAATTAGAGTGTTTTTTCATATTTGAAACAATTGAGAAGATCGGAAGAATTTTACAAAAACATTATCGATACAAATGAAATGAAGTGGAACTTGAAGAAATTTCCATAAATATCAGATGAGGAAATGAGCAATGAATGAATCTCTGTTGGTGTCATTAACACCGAAAAAGCAACTGTCATCAGAAACTCAGTTTATTAATCTTAAAACAGATCTTGCCAATAATAAAAGAGATAAATAAATTGCATTAACCATAGCTAATTAATTTCATAAAGTTTTTTTATATTATTATGGTTAATTAGAGCCAATATAATTTTAAGCTTCATATGTAATATACAATTATGTAAATTAAGTAAGATTTGTGAAAACTTTATTAATTTATAATATGAGAGTAAGTAATTTTACATTTCCTTATTTATTTTTATGATATATATATATATATATATATATATATATCATAAAAATGAGATATAAAATTATATATAATAGATAAATAGTATTATTATTAAGAATAGTACTAACATATGTTTGAATATACACGATGTAATTAGTCGATTTAAATTTAGGCACTAGTTATAATAAAAGTTAAGTAAACTAAAATAAATTAAAAAAAAATATAAAACTTAATAATAATATTTAATTAAACACTAGGTGGAGTTTCAAGTTTAATGAGCTCAACTCAAGTTGAGAAAAAACGATTCTATTGATGGAGTATACAAAATAAATTTGAAATTTCACTGACTGTTAAGTTAAATATTATTCTTATTAATTTTTAAATTTTTAAAGTTTAATTTTGGTTCATTTAACATATATATATATATATAAATTTTCAATACGAATATTTGAAATTGATTATTTTATTGTAATAAGGTAAAACCTAAGAATATGACGCACAATCCGGGTTTTTTCCTAATTTCAAATCTATTATGACATGATTTTCAGTGTTAAAGGTACCTAGGATTATTTGTTACTTATAGTACGAATTATAGCTTTATTCTTAACATATGAATTATTAAAACTTAGATAAATCAAAAAGGCAACTTTTTGTGCAAAATCCCTAACGGGGGTCCTGATATTGAGCAGCCGGTGTGGGGAATTAACTTATGGAAAAGTACATGTAAAATATTGAAATGTTTAAATATTTAATTAGGTAGGTTTTAAGAATTATCAGAGTACATAACTTAAATAATATATTTACACAAGTTGGGACTATATGAATGTTTTCCTCTTGTTACATTGTTTGGGGGTTCAATTTCATTCTTAAGTAAAGATAAAACCCGCGCTATATCCCTCGCATGCGTAATGAGTCATATCAATTTTTCGAGACAATTTAAGATAAGGACTTGTAAATAGTATACAATGAAGGAATATGTGACTAAATAAAGTCTTAATGTTAATTTTAGAGAATATGCCAAAACGTAGAATACACTATATTTACAAAAATTGCAAAAGTAAACAAATGACGAGTCTTTGAAATAAAGATGATGAAATTTCGCTTGTGTTTATCTTCAAGATGGCGGAAAAAAATCATCTTTACTCAACGGTTCGCTTATAACTAAAGTAAATCTCAAACTGGTGCCATAGATGACTACTTTCCAACAATGCCTTTCGCACACTAAAAAGGTTAGTTTTTGAAATATAAAAACCACATCTTTGATGTAAATATAGGAAGGAGATTTTTCCAATTATTAATATCTCCTAAGAAGAAGTGGGGTATGTTTCTGTCTTTATTAGTTAATTAAAATTTAAAGAAAACTAGTAAATCTATTTGAAATTACACTGAATGTCAAAATTTAAATTTACATTTTAGATATGATTTCAACAAAATATTCAACATCATTATAGTGCGTTCAGAAGAGCTTAGAAAATATAGTATATTTTCTACTTTTAATAAAGTAGTATCATAGGTAAATATAATCGTAATCTATTACGACTAGTAGTGTAATAAATTAATATAAATAGTTATCTAAATATATATTTTTGCAAATAAATTCTCAACCACTTTTTTAATTAGCATGAATTAATAACGGAAAATTAACAATTTATTTACATAAATTAAATGAATATTGCATCTGTTCTTTTTTTATATTCATTAACTGTTCTATTCATCTAAATATTATATTATTATTATTATACTTATACTTGTGTGCAAAAAGATACAAAAGAGAGATATACATACCTAGATATTAAATTATTATTATATTTAATGAACCATTTTTTTATTATATAATTAAACATAATAATTATAGGACGTTCTGGTCGAATAGTAATCATAATTTATTTTATTTTGTTTTTTTTCTATATTTAATTAATTATTTATTGTATGCCTCATCATACTTGAACTGTTAAAATGTAACACCTTGTTTTTTTATTAAAAAATTACTGTATATATAAGTCTTATATAAATAAAGGTTTTGTTTGTATATTGCCTAGAGTTCCACATTTTTTGCCTCTTTTCTTTTCATAACCTGAAGAATGTTAGATATTGTTTTAAGAATCTTTCGTATCTTCTTAAAAGTATTACTAGCTAAAAAACTTCTTGTGCCTTTCTAATATATCTTATCTTATCTTATACACATCTTTATTTAAATAGATTATAGATAATACATTCAAAAAAAGCTAAAAATTAAATTTAGTTATTTTTCCAAACAGAATCTATGTGCAATTAGATACGTATATGTAAATATAAATGCAAATAATTAATTAATCTACAATTAGTTATGTAATAGTTAAATAGAAAAGGAAATAACTATTGCTTTATTTTGATAAAATAATAATATTATATTGTTATATCATTTAATTATTGTTAAATAAAACAAATTATAAATTAAGTGAAAAATAAAAAAAGATTATTAATAAATATATAAATTTCTATTATAATTTTTAAAAATGAAAATAGTATATAATTTATCTTAAAAGTTTCATTTTAATTAATTTAACAATATTATTAGATCATATTTATTATATATTTTAATAGAAATTAGAATAAATGAATTTTTAATAATTATTTTAAATGCTTAGAAATTGATTCCCCGAAATACCGCTCAATAGTTTTAAAAATGTTCTTTTATGGACAGGATATATTGTTTTTAGAATTTGCGTGTCTCTCTCCAGGGATATTAATTAACTAGCTGGTCCATTATTTTGAATAACCTCTATTTTATCTTATCTTATAATGTATATAATCAATCATAGAACATTAATCATTTTAAAATTCAAAAATTAGAAATTAAAATTTTTATTTTATTTAATAATAATTACTGTTTATATATATTGTATTTATCAAATTCTGTGTATCAAAATGAGAATAAGATGTAGAAAAAAACTATTAAGAATTCAAATAAAATTAATATGATGTTATGTTAACAAACACTATGAAACCAGCATTTTGCGAAACTTAGGAATTTAGTTAAACAAAAATTTTTAAGTTTTTCTATAAATCCATGCTATCATTGTAAAAAAAACACTTTTCTTTGGAACTAATTTAAATCATTAATTTATAACCTGTTTTAATTTTTGATATATAAATTATAGATTATAAATTAGTGTATGATTATAAAGATGTAAATTTTTCAAAACAATGAGGATAAAATTTTTTTTTCCTTAATATACTTACTTAATTTAATTACTCAATCTAAATTCCAATTTAAAGAATATTTATTTATTAATTAATTTCTTTTATTAATAAAATAAGAATTTATGATTTGTTTTATTCACAATTTAATAAACCTATATATATAAGGTCTTTATAAATAATTTTTGCATTATAAAATAAGATAAAATAATTTATTATTAAGAATTAAAAAATTAAATTAAGTAAATTTTTAATAAATTTATAATAATAGTAGTGCATGCATGAACTACTCATACATTCATACATAACTAAATTGGTTAATTAAATGATATCTAAAGTAGTATTGTATAAAAATTCAACCACTAAAGACAATAATACTGATAATATTAATGTATTTATATTGGAATTATATTTAAAGAATAATTTATCTATTTATTTTTATTATATATTAATTATATTTATATTATAAAAATAATTTTATTTTTACAAATTTTATTTATAATTGTATAGTAAATAAATTCATAAACTATTGCATTAACTAGCAGCTCAAATCCAAAAGAAAGCAAAAAATAAAACAATTATCTATTAAAAAATAGAATAGATTTCTAGATCAATAAAAAAATTTCTCAAGTATGGGAGGGGTCAATGGGAATTTTAAGTAAAAAAAATGAATAATTAATAATAAACTGATGATTAAATTCAATTATTATTGTTGTCATAAATAAAATTGCAAATAGGACAGTTTTCCGCACAACGCACGATGTTTTTGGAAGGTGACAGGGATAATGATAAGGTACGTCGAAGATGAATAATTAAAACAATTGTGTTTGAAACGGGAATCTAACAAGAAGAGAAAGAGAATTAATGAGGCAGACAATTTTAGATGAAAAGTAGGTTTCTTTAACTAGAAAAGAAAAATTTTTTACTTTAAACTTTTTTCCTATTTAAAATAATTTCAAAATATCTAAAAATATACCACCTATATTTCAAGTTATTTTTGTTTTTCATAAAATGTTATTTTGTATATTTTAGATAATCGTAATTTTTGTAATTTATTATAATTGTATTAATTTTTGATTATTATAATTAATGGCGGATTAATTTTTTGTTTTATCAATATTCAATATAATCAAGTCAGAGCCTCGCGGTGCATCTGTATTAAAGCTTATCAGGTGTAGGGGTATGAAACCGGATTTTTTTTGTAAAAAGTGCACGCCTATCATTTGAAAACTTAAAATATATTTTTTCAAAATAGTCTCCACTGGAATTTATACATTTTTTCTACCCCCAGCTTATGAATGCTATGCCAAAAAAACATTTCTTCCTTTGAAGCGAGCCAGTTGTCGAGCCATTTTCGTACATTTTCATACGAATCGAAGTGTTGTTCGGCGAGTCCATGCCCCAATGATGCGAATTGGTGGTAATCAAACGGAGCCAAGTCTGGAGAATAAGCCGCATGCGCTAGTACTTCCCAATTGAACGCCTCGATCTTATCCGTGACCTTTTTTACTGTGAGTGAAGGGGCATTATCATGAAACAAAAATACTTTATGTTTCCTTTTTGTATATTTCACGTATTGCTTGATTCAAATTAATCATTTGTTGTTGGTGTTAACGGATTCGCCAGATTTTAGTAGCTCAAAATATATTATACCCTTTTTTTACATTTTTCGGTGGTTTATCACGCTTCTCATTTCTCACGTCAAAATCACCACTACTAAATTTTTTAAACCACTCAAAGCATTAAGATTTGCCAATAGCATGTTCACCGTATGCAAATCATAGTTCATAGGCACAAAACTCGAAATGTTTGAGAATATAGAACAATATACCGGTGAATGAAACTTAGGTTATTGTGTGTTGACAAACTCGCCAACTGTTAGAGGAAGAAGCTTCAGAAGCGATCTAACGCTCTTTAAACTGACCTCCATCTATAGGGAAATTCCGGCTTCATAATTCTACACCTATGTGTTTATAATAAATAAATTAAATAAATCATTAATTAGTTGTTAATTTATTATTATTATTATTATTATTGATTAATTAATTAATTGATTAATGTTATTATATTTATAAGAATGGTGATTAATATATTATGAAATCGATGAGGAGGGCTCGTGGCTAGAATGGGAAATGAAAGAATGGCTAAAAATATATTGGCGGGGAGACCGATTGGGAAACATCCGCTTGGAAGACCAAGGAAGCGGAGGGCGGATAATGTAGGACGTGAGAGAAATGGAGAGGGTAGGAGTTGGATGGTTATGGCTCAGGATAGGGACATTTGGAGAAATGTGGTTGATGCGGCCAAGAACTTTCGAGTTCCGTACAGTCACAGAGATAGATATATTTATGTATTATTTTAAGTTATTTGAAATATTTATGATTGAATGAAATCAAAAATTGTATATGCTATCGATTTAACCAATCAATTGATATTTATAGCTAGGTGCCAGGTGTGTTTCTCGAAAAGATTCCGCAGTTCATTGCAAGAAAGATTTCTTTGAACTCTTCCTACACGTTTAAGTCGGTTTCTTCTCGAAATTCTATTGCTATCATGTATCAAGAGTCAAGCAGTGATGTTATCTACAAGTTTTTCCTGTTCATAAATATGTATACTTATAAGAATTAATAAAATATTAATTGAAAATCATTGATTTAAATTTTAATGAAAGTTAAAAAAGGTTTAAATAAAATAAAAGATGAATAGAACATGAAAAGAACATTCATTGCTCAAAGTATTATTTCCCATTTAACAATTCATTTAATGTTATAGAATTATTGATTAATCATTTTCAAAAGAAACTTTCTTAAATATTTATTTATGTGACAATATAGTATATTAATAAATAAGAATTTAATTTTATAAATTTAATTTTTAATTATTTTAAGAAATAATAATTAAATTGATTTTAAATCAATATTCGATTAGATTTAAAATAAAATATATTCCAAGGAATATCAATTGATGAGAATAAATTCAAATGACACATAATAGTTAATATATTGTGTAGATATACAAAATATATTAACTATGTAAATCATCTACCAAAAATTTCAGCAATTGCATATAAATATGAATTTTTTGGGTGAAATTCTTTTCTCATCGTTTGAATGATAATAGTTGAAAAATAAAGAAATACAAAATACAATAAGTAACCAATTTTTTTAAAAGAATATAGGTAATAACATTTTTATACCGTGGTTGCCTAATCGCAAGGCGATGTTTGTATTTTTATGGGTTGGCAACTAAGTAATTGCGGATTTTTTTAAGAAAATCAAAGACAATTTTTTCATGGAACTAAATAACTTTATTCTGTAATGTATTGCCCATTTTGATCAATGACCTTTTGCTATCTTTCAGGCAGCATTATAATCTCACATTCATAAAACTTCTGGTTTTTATTAGCAAAAAACCGAATCTGGTACGATTTGACATCATCATCATTATTAAAATTTTTACCATTCAAGGAGTTTTGTAAAGTAATCAGATGGTGCAAGGTCAGGACTAGAAGGTGGATGTGGCAAAACATCCCAACCAAGCTCCAATAATTTTGCCGAGTGATCAAAGATGTGTGTGGCCTTGCATTGTCATGATGGAATACAACACCTTTCCGATTTGTCAATTCAGGCCGTTTTTCTTCAACTGCATTTTTTAATTTAGTTAGATGTTCAATGCAGACAACAGAATTGATCGTTCGGTTGGGTAGTAAGAGTTCAAAGTAGACAATTCCTTTGTAATCCCACCAAAATGATTCTTTTGATTTGATCTTGTTTGAACTGGTTCACCTGGCCTGCTCCACGATCTTTTCCGTTTGATATTGTTAAAAACAACCCATTTTTCATCGTCAGTTATCAGCCGTTTTAAAAATGTATCATTTTCTTTTCTTTAGCAAATCGCAGCTGTTAATGCGTTGCGTTAATTTTGTTTCTTTCAGTTTGTGAGGAATCCATGTATCGAGCTTTTGACCATAGCCAAGTTGTTTTAAGTGTTTTTCAATGCATGTATGTGATACCTGGAGCTTCTCTGCAATCTCACATGTTGTACTGTGACGATCCGAATCGATTATTGCTTTGATTAGGTCGTCATCAACTTCAACTGGACGACCAGAATGTTTTTCATCTTTGAGTGAAAAATCCCCAGAACGAAATTTGGCAAACCAATTTTGACACTGCCCTTCTTTTAAGTCTTCGTCGCCATAAACAGCACATAACTTTTTATGACCAGAAATAAAAATCCGAAATATGACGAATACTTACATTTTCTTGTTTTGATAATGTTATGTTAAATTCTAGAAAAAGATTGCGATTCTGGCACTATTCTCCAACCGTCCTATGCGTAAAATAAAGCTTGATATAAATTTTATAAAATTAATTTTTCTATTTTTTTTTTAATAAATATTGATAAAATTTACAGCATATATTAAAATAAGAGCATATAAGAATATTCTGTTAATAGGTGTATTTCATCGCCCCAATCAATTTTGATTTTATAACTTCATAATTTCCCAGACAAACAGACAAATAAAATGACAGAAACGAAAAATACAAGTCATATTTGGGTCCCCCAGGTCACATGAAGAGGGAATTCAAGCGATATTTCAGCTTAATAAAATGTACAATTTGCCGGTTTAATCTCCTCTCTCTCTCTCTCTCTATTAAGATAGATAAATAAATATTCAGTACTTCAAATTTCATAAATTTTAATTCTAATGTGATTTATTCATTTTTAATTTATTTCTATTGTAAAAAGTTATAATTATTAAAAAAATAATTTTGTCTTTATGCGTGTCATGAAATTTTTCAAACGTGCCACTTTTGGCACGCGTGCCATAGGTTTGCCATCCCTGTCATATATGAATGAAATCGGCAATGACTTACTTGCCAACCTAATAATTTTGAGATCAATGATAAGAAATTATTCATATTTTAATTACTAACAATGAAACTATCGAGGGTAATAAGGTTATTCAAATATTATATTTTATAATTTTATATTTGATAAAAGTATAATTATAATTAGTACAATAGAATACTATTGAAATAATTTATAATTATATAATAGGTATCTTTTAAGAAAGCCTAGAAAATTGTAAAATTAATAAAGATCATTTTTTTGTTAATTTGAAAAACGATGAGAGACAGAAGAGCAATTGATTTTTTCATTGGTTTAAAACGATGTTAAAAAGAAAAAAAATACGGTATTCACAAGAATACTTTTAAAAATACTTTGAAAGTTGCCAAGAAGCTTTAAGATACTTCTTATCAGTGGGTAGAAAAAATCGACGGTAATAATGATTATATAGCTAAAAACATTTTTAAAGAAATAATTTTATTTTCAATTAATTATTTAAAGTTTTTAATTATTCATTTAACTATAAAATAAATCAAATGATAGTAATTTATAGGTTTGAAATAGATATAATATTATGGTAAAAATGCATTAGATAGAAATTGAAATGAAATGTGTGTCAAAATTCAACATTTCAATTCATTTGTCATGAAAAAAATCGAACTTTTTTCTATGAATGAAATATTTTTTGTTATTTCATTTAATCTAACTTAAATGAAGATAATAAGAAATTTAAAAAATGTCTTTTTTATTCTATTTCAATAAATAAATATCTATTTTTTTAATTAATTAATTTTACAATAGTTTTCAGAACCGTGGGAGAATATTTAAAAACACGCTTCGCTTTATGTTTCTAAAATATTTGTAATTTTCTACATTCTCGACAGTCAGATACGATTAATGTTTAAGAAACAAGAGAACGATGGGAAAAAAATTTTAATGCATTTTTATATACTATATTTAAAAGTTCCAATTAATTTTTTTTATTAAATTTTATAAATGAATATTTGTAAGATATTATTGTATTAGATATATAAAAATCTTTCTTTGGAATAACACTTAACATTTTTCTGTAACTCTATAATAATATTTCAGCACTGTAATGTGTGAGTTGTTTAAAAAGAATGTCCAAAGAATTGACAGTGAATTCTTTATTAAGATTGTTGAGGTAACTATTTCCAATTTGATCGACATTCTTTACTATTAATACCCTTCATCGACCAAGGTGATTGAACTATATCTCCAGGAATTTTGTGAAGTTCATAGTTGAAAAAGATTGATCGTTGAGTGAATATGGAATAATGCTCTCCTTTTTTTCGTGTATTATATTATATATTATATTGTATAATTGTAATATACCTATATATATTCTGAATATTATATATTATCTAAATTGAATATAAAACTATAATATAAATATTTACCAGGCATCGGGCAGGGGAAGAGACCGAATAGGATAATCTCACCCATGTCAGTTAAGGAGAAGACAAGAGAGCGGGGAAGGGAGGGGGGGAGAAAATTTATGGCAATTGGAACGTGGAATGTGCGTGGCACATTCGCAGAGGGAAGCCTCAAAGAGCTAGTAAGAGAGTTGAAAAGTTATAAGATAGACATCATGGCGATTCAAGAGACCAAACAAAAAGGCTCAGAAATTGTAAATATAGAAGAAGTGTTGTTCTTCAAGAGCGGAGGAAGTGACAGGAGGCTAGGCACAGGCTTTCTAGTTAAGGGGAGATATAGAGATAAAATCATGAGATTTAAACCGATCTCAGACAGAATGTGTGTACTAAGGATCAAGGGCGTCCAACGAAACAGAAGTTTAATAAATGTACATGCCCCAACGGAGGATGCAAATGAGGAGGACAAAATTAACTTTTATGAGCAACTGGGGAAAGAATTTGGGAAACTTCCCGTCCATGATGTAAAAATAATAATAGGCGATTTTAATGCCAAAGTGGGCAAGGAAGAAATTTTTCGACAGGTAGTAGGGGAAAATAGTAAACATGAAAGAACAAATGACAATGGACACCAGCTAGTGGGTTTTGCAATGGAAAGGCAGTTGGTGGTAAGAAGCACACAACTAAGAAGGAAAGAAATTCATAAAGGAACCTGGATTTCACCCGACAGTAAAACAATAAACCAAATTGATCACGTCCTCATCGAAAGAAAACATATGAACTTAATTCCCAAGGTACGGTCGATGAGAGGGGCGGAATGCAACTCAGACCACTTTCTAGTAAAATCAATTCTAAGAGAGGATAAGGGAGAAATAATGAAAGAAAGAAACAGAGACAGAGGTAATATTAACCCCAGAATTGACAACAAAGTATGGAAGGACAAAAAGTCACAAGTAATGTATAAAAGAATAATGAAGGACGAAATCGCAAAACTGGAAGAAAGCTCCGAAATTAACGAAAGCTGGATGCAGATAAGAATGGCTATAAATACGGCAATTGAGGCAATAAAGGATTCGACAGTGAAAGTGAAGAAAAGAAAGGAGTGGTTCGACCATGAATGTGAAGAAATGGCCGGAGAAATAAGAAGAAGCAGGCTTAAGTGGCTGTCAGAAAACTCTACATCAAATGAACAAGAGTATAAAGAAAAGAGAAGAGTGATGAAGAGATTGTGCAGAAGAAAGAAAAGAAAATTCAATGAAGAGCTAGTGAATGATATAGAAGAAAACTTTCAGAGGAAACAAGTGAGATTATTTTATAAAAGGGTTAAAAATATAAAAAAGGGTTTCCAGGGGCGAAATATGCTCATGAGAGATGAGGCCGGGGAGTTGACGAGCGATAGTATAAAAATAATGAAAACATGGAAAACCCATTTTGAGAAGCTACTGAATAATGCGAAAGAGAGAGGAGGAAGGAGTGACAGTCAGGAGGAGGAGGAGGAGCAAGTCGAGGAGGAGAATGCACCAGAGGAAGAAGAAATACTAGGAATAATTAGTAATCTGAAAAATAATAAAAGCCATGGTAAAACTCAAATCTCGGCGGAAATGCTAAAGGCAGGCGGAAGTGAAATACAAAATTTAATGGTAAAGTTACTAAAGAGAGTATGGGAAAAGGAAGAAATGCCCGAAGACTGGACGAGAGCAGTTTTATGTCCCATTTTTAAGAACGGAGACAGTCATACATGCGAAAATTACAGAGGCATTGCCCTTCTGGAACTACCCTATAAGATATTAGCTGAGCTTATTAGAAGAAGAGTAAACGACTTTGCTGAGAGGAATATAGGGGAGTACCAGGCAGGGTTTCGGAACAACAGGTCAACGATAGATCAAATCTTCTCAGTAAAAGAGATTCAGGCAAGCGCCTATGAATATGACATGAAGTTATTCGCGATTTTCATAGATTTCAAGCAGGCATACGACAGAATAAATAGGGAGCAATTGATTATAGCGTTGAAAGATCTGGGACTACCCAATAAGTTGAGAAGAATGGTGATGATGACGCTAAGAAAAACAATAAATGAAGTAAAATGGAATAGCGCTAACTCTGAGGAATTCGAAGTGAGAGAGGGGCTGAGACAGGGAGACCCTTTATCGACCACATTATTTAACTTAATATTGGAAAGAGTAATAAGAGAAAGCAATATTTTAACAAGCGAAACAATCTTTAAGAATGCCAACCAATGCATAGCCTTCGCGGACGATCTGGTAATTGTGGCTAGATCAAGAGCAGAGCTAAAGAAAGTAACAATAAACCTAATGAAGATCGCAGGGAGGTTTGGCCTAATAATAAACGAAAAAAAGACAAAGTTTATGATGATGGGGAAGATTGAGGAGGGCGGAGAGGCAGACTTCAGGGTGGAGCACGAAGGAGAGATCTATGCGTTTGAAAGGGTGAAGGAATTCACATACCTGGGGGTGAAGTTGATGGAGGTTGGAGGTGAGGGAATAGAAATAAGATCGAGAATGGCATTGGGCAGGCAAGCATATGGACGATTGGGAAAATTCCTAAGATCCGGGGTGGTGTCAAGAAAGACAAAAGAAAGAGTTTACAAGTCCATCATAAGACCGACAGTAATGTACGGGAGCGAAGCGTGGGTGCTGAACAGGGTCGAAGAAGATGCGTTGGAGTGTTGGGAAAGAGGAATATTAAGGGGAATATACGGAGGTGTGGAGACGAGTGAGGGTTGGAGGAAGAGGACCAATGCTGAGTTGAGGGCCTTATACACGGACCCGCCGATAGCATCGCTAGTGAGGTCGCAAAGACTGAGATGGTTGGGGCATACCCAAAGGATGGAGAAGAAGAGAATGCCGAATCTGGTGCTCTCAAGACGGCCAGTTGGAAGAAGACGAAAAGGAAGACCCCGCAGAAGATGGTGCGAGGAGGTGCAGGAAGATCTCCAGAAGTTGAAGATCAAGAACTGGAGGGAGGTGGCAATGGATAGAGTGCGATGGAGGAAAATAGTGGAGAGAGGAAGATGGGAACTGTGAGTGCGAACTCATCTCGCCTTAGGCCTTCAAGGCCTGTTGAGCGCTTAAATAATAAAATAATAATATAAATATTTATTAAGGGCTGTTAATGGAGGTGAGGGCATTATAGATATTATTATTTTAGTTTATTCCCAAAAAGCCTAATACTTTCAGACATATTTTAATTATTTTTTTTTAATATGGATACTGAATAAATAGTAAAATAAAGTAGATTAAAAAACTAAATCTCCTTAATTTACTTTATAATATTAAAAAATTATTTCTTTATAAAGTGAATTTTTAATATAATGTAATAATATTCATTAATATTTAATTTTGATTTTAACACAGGCTAAGGACGCGGTGGGTGGGCAATGTAGGAAGAAACGAGAGAGAGTTAGGATTTGGATGGTTGTCGCTCAGGATAGGGACACTTGCAGAAATGTAGTTGCTGCGACCAAGAACTTTCGAGTTCCGTAGAGACACAGAGATAGATAGATATTGATTTTAACATGGAATGTGTGCTTTTATATATTATTCATTTTTTCTTAAACAATCCACTGAAATAAGCAGAGTCAGAAATACCCGGAGAGACGCTCATTTCGGAGAAGCGGAGTATATATAAATACAGGGTGTGTCAAAAAAATGTAGTAACACTGAATGGCTATAAAAACATTATTTAAGACAAGTTTAAAGGCTTGAATTACAGAAGAAAGATCTAACTAAGAATAAAAGAACATGTTCGCAAATGTTCAAATTGATGACCGTTATTGTTCAGACAACGCTGTTAACGTGAACCAATGGTTTCACAAACGGTACGAAAGGTAAAAAAAATGGTCTTATTATGCCCAATTCTGATATCCCACACGACACTATTACCCCTGGTAAGTTTAAATGGTGTTTATCTGTAGCATAAGGATTTACAACACCCCAGTAGGTGCAATTTTGGCGATTAATTGAGCCATTTAATTTAAAAGTAGCCTCATCACTCCACACAATTTTGTATGAAAACTCTGCATCTTCTGCATATTTTGCCAGGTACCATTCACAGAATTGAACTCTTCGGTCAGGATCATCTTCATAGAGAGTATGGAGTGGTGTTGGAATGTAGCATTTCCATTTCCAATTCCCATTTTTTTGAGACACCCTGTATATATTTTAAATTCAATTTAATTTACCGATCGATAGTATTTCTTTTTGATAATTTAAAACGTAAAAAAACTTTTATAACAAGAATTTAATACAAGTACATTCAAGAAGCTAAACCATATATAAATAGTATATATTGATTTCTATATTCGTTTAAACCAATATTAATTAAACTTACAATATTTAACACTGTAAATATTTAATAATTTTAAAGTCTATTTTCATCATGTGTCAATAAATATCCAAATAAAGTATAACAATGATTCAACCTGGGATTAGAAAACATATTAATATGCTGGAAAATTTTTACCTACCCTGATCTTTTCATTCAGTCAGGGTTAGACTCGGTCGTAGCGAAAATTATCTTATCTTATTATACCAGCAGAAATTGTGTTGGTATATACATATATGTGTGTGTATGTGTATATTTTTGAGATATTTGATCTTGTTAAGGATTTTTTTAAAATTCACACAAGAGATAATTTTTATAAAGTAAAATCGATCTGTATTGTGTGATTTCAGCCTCCGGAAAAATAATCTTTGTTAGTTTTTTCTTATAATTAGTAATATTAAAAATAAAATGGCATCAGCAGCATTTTAACAGTTCATTTTTTTTATATTTAAAATATTTTTAAATTTTTAGTTAGTTTTTAATTTAATTGCAAAATAAAATTAAAAATATTTATTTTAATAATATTTTAGAATCAAATTATGAAATATATTTATCATTCCCATACCCCAAAACAAAATATTCATGAAGATGATTAATTATAAATGAAGAAACTTTAAATAAGTATTATTTCTATTATTTAAAGAGGCATTGAATGAACAAAGGGAAAATAAAATGTTTTATACTAAAAGATTACTGGGGATGATTTTGATATGAATTGATATTTTATACGTACAAACACGGCTTGGAAGTTTACAATTTATATACTAATCTAAAATTTATCTTATTAGTATGTTAGTAAGTATATATTTTCTTTCAGATTTTGAAAATGGTTAACATTTTATTTATGATATTTTAAAAACAATTTCTTTCTTTAATTGTGATATTCATTAATACTCATTCCAAATAAATTGTTGAATAAGTCTGATCTAATAATAATAAATAACATTATATTAATTAAAATAAGAACTTTTACAATAATTTATATTAAATAATTTATATGATATTTTATTATTATAAATATAAAAGTTTGTTTTAGAATAATTTTGTTTGTTAATTGATAGAATTTATATTACTAATTTTGTATTTATTGTGTCGTACATGTATGGATAGGTTGATTCTCAGAACCTAGATAGGAGGTTGGAGTGAAAATCGCTGACCTTTTAATAAATTCTTATAAAATGTTTTACCTATACCAAAATACAAAAAAAAAAAAAAAGAAATTTGATTGATATTTTCTAAGTGCAAATAGTGAAGAAGTGAGATTATAAGATTAGAATAAGATTATAAGAGTACCATTTGTTACCAGTAGCATATTCAAAATAAATTTATTTAATAATATTCCCAGCCAAACCCGTAATAATCTTAAAACAATATTCATAATTTTTTTAAAGTACTGAGTGGCTCTTTTATTAATATTATTATTATTATTATTATTAACATGAATATCTCATATATATTAGTATATGATTTATTAAAAACAATTAATTTATTTTATAAAATGGGAATTATAGAATATTTTATTTCAATCAAAACATTTAAAAAATATAATATAATAAAAATAAATTAATTAAATGTTAATTTTTCAGATAAATTAAATAATTTTGATTATTCGATATTAGCATAAATATATATATATATATATATATATATATTATCATAATTCTGCGAATTTCTAGAATTAATAATTTGATTTTGATTTTTAAAATGGAAAGAATCTTCGTACTGAGATCTTCTTATATACTCCACTATCTCGCGAATTTGAATTGGAAAAAATAACATGTATTATATTTAAATAAAATTTAATTAATTATAAATTATAAATTAAAATTAATAAATATATATTAAACCAGCGCGTGTTTGGCTCTTTGTTGATGGCACCAGGTTACGTGCTGGCGCCTGATTTGTAATCGTGGTAAAAAATTAATTCCGGTACTTTCAATCAAGTTTAAATTCTATATAGGAGTTTTATACAATTTTTACTCATGTGAAAAACTATCAAACATATATCTATATTTTTACGGTCACTTTAGAGGAATAAAAATGTAAACGTGGTAAGTAATGACTCTTTTCCGAAAGAGCTAGATTTCTCAAAAGTTGATAGAAAACTACAAATTTTGAATAATGCCTGTGTACCAAATTTCATGATTCTAGCTCAAATCGTTTTTGCGTAATCTTGTCTACATACACAAATACACACAAACACACACACACTCACAGACATTTTTCTCAACCTTAGTGAATATTACTCAGGGACCTTCAAAACATATAAAAACATCTAAATCTCAACATCAAAAATTTTCGCGATAGCAATACTATCTCGCCAGAGATAGTAAAAATTAATTTCTTTTTTTTTAATATTTTAAATGATTGATTTTCTATAGACTAGTTACTAATATAGCTAATTAAAAGATAAAAATAGTATATTAGAGGATATTCATATAATTTTCGGCCAGCCATTCATCGAACATAAAATTTTTTAATACACAAATCGTCATTAAACTTAAACTTATTCTTATATTGGTTTTTAATTATTTTTAATTTTAAAAATAAAATGTAAGTAAATTACTTTAAATAATATTATGTATATTTTGTTTTTTGTTTACTTGCTTTATCGTTCATGTACTATTTCGATCGATTTAAGATTTTTTTTTTATTCCGACAGTACAACATCGATATACTTTTATTCAATTTCTTAAAAGGATCTCTCAGGGTGAACTGGATTTTTACATTTCTTAATGCGATGTTTATGTGGTCTGGAAATTCAAGTTTTTTTTTTTTTTGATTTTTAATTCAGTTTTTACTCAACTTTTGATCGAATGAATATTTCAATTGATATTATAAAAAAAAGAGAAAATTAAATTGTTATATTTAAATTTACTATGTGTGTGAATTTACTTGAGATATATGTGAAAAAATATTTTAAAACTATTTCAATTTTTAATCAATTTTAGAAACAATAAATATAAGAAAATAAGTGAAAAATATTTTATAAAAGATTCCTATCTGGTAATTTCCACACTTCTCTAGGATCACTGATGCTTCTTCGGTCCATTGAAGAATTTCGGGTTAAAAAGAAATCCAATATATATACTGACATAAAAGATACAAACTTTTGTTTTATCTTAACTTTAAGCGACTGTATATAATTTAAAATTCACCACAATTCCGTTACCTTGAACTAAATTGTTTTGGCAAAGGCTCATGGAAAAGATCACCTTGGAAATTAGAATATGAATGATGGTGAAAATAGATCAATGAATTCTTGCTTATATATCAATATGTATAGAGTAAGCGATTTTATTCGCATGTAAATGATTATCATAAATTATATTCGTATATATTATATTGCAAGTATGAATAAAGAAGCTGACAGTAACGTAAATAAAGAAATTTATTTATATATTGGGTGGACAAGATCACATTAAAACAGAAATTATGCTGATGCCATTTTGAATTTATTTTAAAATCCGATTGTAAAATTATTTTAAGATTATTTTTTATTATCTTATCACGTATCTACATGTGAATAGTGTAAGTCAAAATTGAAAAGGGTAATTGTTTACAAAAAGAGAAGCTTCAGAGATTTGTATGAAACTTTGCCAGTGGATTCCTTTTTTAATTCCAAAGAAACTTTCCTTATGCAAATTTTTTCGGTTTCTTCTAATTTACGAGATAAAAATTATTAAAGTAAACAATTACCTTGGAAAAGATGTTCAAAATTCTCTATAGAATAAAGGTATATTCGTGAATAAAACTGCATCTTTTTGCAGTTTTCTAACAACTCGCCTCATCAATGAGAAATGAACCTCAGTAAGATATTATTCACAAATCTCAAAGTTCTTATTTTAAATTTTCCTAATAGCTTTCTTCAAATTTCATTTAATTGTTTATTATTTTCTAAAATTATTAATTATGTCTAGAATAAGTGGAAGTATTATTAGGAAGTTGTTTCCTATTTAACTAAAGAAAAGAATGATGTATTGTATTATGTTGTACGAGTATTATCTGTTGACAACAATTATTCCTACTGGTTCAAATTTCTTTGTTTCAATGAGGATTTTTTGATATAGCCTGGCACAGGTAATTATAATAATAAACAAAAATGTTTATTAGGCGCTGTAATTACTTATTTATAATAACCTTTATAAAAATTTTTTAACTGTGTGTGTCATTGACAAATTTTGTCAATTTTTTATAGTAAAAATTATAATGTTAACATCCAGATTTTGCCTTTACTACTTCAATATTGTTTTTATTATTTGTTATTTTCTGTTTAGGTTCACTTTTCTTTATAAGTTGCATTAAAGTAATTTTTTTCGATGTGCATTAGTGACCAACGTTCTCTCGATAAAATAAAAAATATTTTCCGTGCCATTAATTTGATTTGTCCATATTGAAAAATATTTTTTTCAATAAATGTAAAAACTTATGCCAAAACAAATAGAAATATATTTACGAGAGCAGTTCAATAAGTCCATGACTTTTTGAATGAAGCACAATTTTTTGGATAAAAAATTATTTTATTTTTCAACGTAGTCTCCTTTAAGCTCTATACACTTCGTTTAACGTTCATTCAATATTTTTATACCTTCCAAAAATTTGTTGAGGACATCAAAATAGGTATTTGTTTTGAGATGATTTCATCGATGGAGTCAAATCCCTATCCGCCGAGCCATTTCTTCTGGTTTGGATACAAGAAAGTCACTCGGGGCTAAATCCGGAGAATAGAGCGGATGCGGGAGCAATTCGTATCCCAATTCATGGATTTTCATAGAAATTTACTTTTTTCCATTTTCTTCTCAAATCACGAAGTAGTCTGCTATTAATTGATGTCGAACAAAAACTAAAAAACCCAGCTGGTTCAAATTTCCACATGACAAGTTATTATTTTTGTTTCTTATCAGAATTAGAAAAATATTTTCCTCAAACCACTGAACACTCTTATTAAATAGTTAATTTAAATACTCGTATAACACCTCTAAATCTTTTAAGATTTCTGTTTGGTTTCTTCGAAGTGCAATATACCGAAAGAGAAAAAAAAAATTTAAAGAGGTTTGCTAATATGTTTGAGTTGTTGTCTGGCGACCGTGGAAGGAAGGCGGGGGACGACTGGAATGTCGCTCGGGGCTGCCGGGACATCCTACGCGACTTCTTGCGAAGGCTGCACTCCTTGTAAGGTTGCGACCAGTTCAATGCAACTGGAGGACATGGGTGGCACCTTCCCATCCACTCCACGAGTCCATTCGAAAGAAGTATATGAAAAACAACGGGCAACGGCCCTCCTCTCCGCACCATTCTCCACTGCACACACCTTGCTTAAGTTTAATTCACTTAATGAAAGTCAATAAATTTGCAAAGGATAAAGAAAAAAAAACAAACAATTTATTTTACAATTAAATTTTATTTTATTTTTATTAATTTGACCACTGTCATAGAGATGGGAAGGGCATGCTATTCCTCTTTGAAAGAATAAATTTTTTTTATATAAAATTTAATAAAAATCAATAGGAATATAGTATTTTGTTTTTTTTTAAATATATTCATTCTAAGAAGTTTTTAACAGCTAAAAAAAACATCAAATTAAAAATTTGAGTTTGAATGACTAGCGAATAAATTTTGAATTTATATGCCACTTGCCTATCCAACCATCATTTTTGTCTTGTTTCTTTATCAAAAAACAATTAAATAAAAAAATACAATTTTACTTGTATTGAACTATTTTTAAAAATTACATTAATAGTCAAATCAAGTAATTTTTTCTTTTTCATTAAAAAATTACAAGTCACATTGAACTTTCTTAGAGCAGTAATAATATTTAACAATATAAATTTTTTCTTTATTCATTCATTTTTGTAAATTCTATTTTAAAACCTATCAGAATTATCAAATTATACTTCATCATTTGCCAAAAATTTAAAACAAATTAACTTTCACCTATCGATTGATAATAGAATTAAAAGTTATTAAGTTACTAATTTTTGAATATAATTGGTTTTTACTCTCAATCATATTTAGGTATTTTTATAACTCTTTATTAAATACCCATATTATCAAAAATAATAAATTGCATTTTATTAGATTTATTTTTTTCATTTTGATATATATTTTTTTATTAAAGAAAATTAATTTAGAATGGTTTTATTGAATAAAAAAACATGGGTAAAAATTATAAATCTATAAACTCGAACAACGAAGGCAGGAAAAAGCTCTTATGGTTTTTTTAATAAATAAGTTTTAAATAAAATAATAATTTTTTAAAATATTTATTAATTTAAAAATTATATCTGGTTCAAAAACATTTTTTTTCTAGTTAAAAGAAATAATTTATTATGGAATCAATAAATGGTGGATTTGAAGTTGCCGGGCAAAATTTCTTCTGAAAAAGAGTCGAGCATTGATGCTTAAAAAAAGTCCGGGGCCAGGTTCTTTATTTGAACGCAAGATGGCGGGACATTTAAAGAAACTTGGGGAAAATTCTAATAGGACATCCTATCTCCCCCTATCTTTTTATTAAAACTTACTCAATTCTTAATGCATTTTTATTTTACTTTTCATTTTTGTCTAAATATTCATTTTTTTCCGATTTTTTTTTATAAATTTAAAAATTACCATTAATAAATAAAGAAAAAACGCCATCTCTAATTTTTAAAAATTCCAAAAGACCAAGGAAATAAGGAAATGTCAAAAAGGATCTAAGTTGCCCTGCCCAGCTTCTTTGTAAGTTGAATCGTCTTAAAAATCAATTCAATATCTTCGATTATTTTAATACATTATTATCATAAATAATTTCCTTTTTCATTTAAAAAGCAATATTTTTACGACTTTTTGTGAAATTTAAATATTCTTGAAAAAAGTAAGTGTCTTAAAGGTTAATTTAATATATCTATTATTATTATTATTCATTACTTTCAAAACATTTAAAGAAATTTAATCGTTTATTTTTATATCTCTCCTAATGCTTATATCTTTTTAAGAATCTAAATTTATTATTAATATAATTCATTAAATTAATGAATTAAATAAAAGAAAAGAGAAAATTTACGTTTTAGTTAAAAATCTAGGTCCCCTTATAAACCTTATTAGTTTAAGCGCTTTCTATATCAGTGGAGTGATTTTTAACTAATTGTTTATTAAATTTGAATATATTTTAATATCCATTATAAATTAATTTTTTGGAAATTAGAAAAATCAAATTTTTATTTCTTATATTATAATTAATATATTAAATATTTTTGTTTAGTTTATTATTTTTTTTAATGAATGTGTGAATTATTTTATTTATGCTTATTTTGACATATCTTGAGATATAGACAATACAAATTTCTTAAGAAGTCATAAATTTCTGAATTATTATTTACTTATTTAAAACAGTTACCATAATGAGGGGTGAAGGATAAATTCAATATCTTATTATCATATTAATTACAATTCTTTTTTTCTAGGCAAATGTCTTCAGAAATCGGCCTCGAGCCTTGGAATGCATCTACCATGTAAACTGGGTGAATGGTGCAGACACGGCCCCCCATTTCGGCGAAGATGGCCCGCCTCGATCGCAGTCTTACGGCGATAGACTGGCTCACGGGGGTTTCAGCCAGCCACATGACCCCCAATCCAATGCCTCATCAGAATATAGAATCGCCGAATTCGCGACCGAAAGATGGCAAACCGCCATATAGGTTGTTTTTTAATACCTTACAAATTTATTTTAATATCTAATTAATTATGACATATATATATTGTTGCTCAATGGCTATAATCTTGCTGCGTTAAAAGTGATATCATGGTATTGAATTTAAAAAAAAATAAATTTTAATAATCTTATAAATCTGGTTTTGATTCATTTGCTGTAACATTTTTTATATAAAATACATCTTTTGTTTGTTTGTTTTTTAAATATTCTCATTGAATCAAGACAATGTAAATAAAAGAAGAATTAGTTTTAAAATACTATATTCTTGTGCCATGTTACATCCTAAAGAATGCTGCTTTCTAAAAAAATATCTTAATTTTGTCATTTTACTACAAAGTTTAATTAATTGGGCTTTAAATTTCATTTTAATACTTCATATTTTATATATTTACTCAACAAATATTAATTTTATCAAATTAATCTTTGTTCCCCTTCTTCTTTTAGTTATGCTAGCTTAATTCGTCTTGCTATCAGCAATGCTCCTAAAGGAAAAATGACACTTAGTGAAATTTATCAATTTATAATTCAACAATTTCCATACTATAGAGATGCTGGTACTGGTTGGAAGGTATATAATTAATATAATTTTATATATTGTGTAAATTTATTTTTTATATATATTTAATGCTTAATTATGATTATATTCATTTCCAGAACTCTATAAGGCATAATTTATCATTAAATAAGTGCTTTACCAAAGTTGCACGATCAAAAGATGACCCTGGTAAAGGAAGTTATTGGTCGATCGATTATACTACCTCCCACGAAGATAGTTTTACTAAAAAGAAAAAATCTCAACATCTTTTTAGAGTGAGTATTTATAAATATGCTCTTATAGTTATTTTATTACATATAATTGATATTTTTTTGTCCATTAATTTTTAGACATCACCTTATAGTCCCGAATGTAGTAGTAACAGCAGTGATTTAAGTGCTTGTGTTGCTTATTCTAATTATCCTTCTTTTGGAAATATTTCAACATCCAATGCTTCTATAGAGAATTGGACTACAGATGGGGTATCAGCAGGATTAGGAACTTCCAGTGATAATTTAAGTAGACAAACAACTTGTGTGGATGCTGCAAACGAATTAGGACTTAATGACACCAAGGAATTTTCGGCAGTTCTTAATGGTTTGCTTTCTCAATATGGTAATTAATAAATACTTTTATAAATTTTACTAAATTTTAAATATTCTATTAATTAACATTTTTCATAATTTCATAATTTTATTGTTAACTTATGGTAGGTCATTTGCATTAACAATATGATCACTATCACCTAAATATAAAACTGAAACATGGATCTATGATGCCATATTTTATTTTTGGTTTTTTTGATTCATTATTTTAATGAATGTACGATAACTGTTAAATATTTATCTAACAAATTTATTCTAGGACTTTCTGTTGATGCGGAACAACCTCCAACTGCTTACCCCATGAGTAGTAATATGTCACAACAATATCCATATAATATATCATCATATTATTCAGAAAATAATACAAATAATAATTCATCAATTATTACTTATAATTCTGAATCACCTCAACAAAATGGATTTTCAAGAACTTCAACTGGATATTATGAGTAGGCAATTCAAATAAAATTTACTATATATAGATGACCTCGAGGAAGAAGTTTGTAAATCGACTAGCCTTGAAAGTAGAATTGTTTTAGAATTGATTGTGAAAATCTTTTATTTATGTAGAAAATGTGGAAAATTCAATGTAGATCATGGAAGCGTAATTGATATTAGAATGTGTATTTTTGGGTACAAAATATTACATAAAGGAATAAATTTTAACTTTTTCTTGAAAAAGTTTTTGTTTTGGTTTAACAACTTCTTCCTTTGACAATCTCTCTCTCTATATATATATATGTATTAATGTTGATTATTATTCTTATAATTGTATGAATTTTATTTCAGTTCAGAGGTTTGCAATCTTACTGATATTTCAAACTATAATTATTCATATTCAACAACATATCCAGGATATACAAATGAACTTGAAATGCCTTCACAAGAGACAGTTAATCAACCTGTGAGTTCAGGTTATACTCAGCAATTCACCCTTGAAAAAAATTTCGGAGCTGGCTCCGAAGTTGAAGAGGATTTTGATGAAGAGGAAGAAGATGATGATGAAGAAGATGTTAATTTCAATTGGGATCAGTTGTTATAACACTAACTGGATATATATCTATTTAAGCTGTGAAAACTTCATTCATGTTCCTGACGTTGGAGTGAGGTCATCAAGATCACACATCCACGAACATTAGATAATACATGATTTAGAAGAATTAGTAGTTTCCTCTTTCCATTTGTTTTGCTTTTTCGTTTTCTTTTAAATCAATTCTTCTTTAACTCAATTTGTTATAAATCATTTATTTGGAAAGGAGGAAATTGAACAGGTAAACTTTTTGATTGAATTTAATTTATCCTGATTCATATTCTCACCATATAACTTGGTCTATATATCATTTCTAATAGAAAAATATTTTTATTTTTCAAATTAATTAAGAATTTTATATGGGAAACATTTAATTAGGGCACAATTACTTATTTATTTTAATTAATTAATATTTAACATTAAAAAAAAACAACTTTTGTTTCTATAAATCAAAAGTTTTATTTTTGAGGCTCAAAATTTTAAATATGACAATATTTATTATACTTTAGGAGAAGTAATATATATATTAAAATTGGTGAATAAGTATAGTCATGGGGAAATGTAAAAGATAGGAAGCCGCTGTCGTCGAGCAATCAACCAGTTGAGAATGAGCATTGCCATTGCCCGAAAACAGTGCTACCATGACGTTTACTTTTTTCCGTCACTATACCATATTTATTATATATACAATAATTGTGATTTTAATTCGAAAACTGTTTGATAATGATAATAGATTATATAAAGAACAGAATGATTAGGCCTGTTAATCTGGTGAGATTTAATGTTTTCCTTCTTCTCAATAGCTAGATCCATATCATGTTTTTTATATTTTAAAAACCTTCGTCACTCAACACTTAACTTTCAATAGACTGAAATAACTCCACACGTTTAATTAATCAAATCTCGTTCTTTTTATTGTTATTTAAATGATACTCTTTATATATAAATATTAAATTTGTTTTCTGGAATACTTATTACAATTTATTGAATTTTAGATTCTATAAAAATATTTTAATTTTTTTTATATCTATTTATATAAGTCTAATGAATTATAAACTTAGTTGATGAGTCGAACACATGCGTGTGTTCAGTGATTTTCACATTAGAAATTTTGTTAATTCTGCGGTTGTGAATTGTGCATTCTTCCAATTATATTTATTTGATTGGTAGATTCACGAGTGTGGCACTCATCTTCTTCGAGAGTTACTGTGATTGTTGAATATAGTATTATTTATAAGAATCTCATTTTTTAATTATAGATTTTAATTCATTATACAAAAGTATTTAAGTTAACCCATGATATTAGAATTTTATAAAAAAAAATCTCTCTAAAGGGCCGTTTACACGCTTAAATATTTAGGTCTAAATAGCCCGCCATCAGCATATGAAAATTGCAATATTTATCATGTGCATCAAAATATTTTTGTATGTAAATGTCCCTTAGAATTAAAATAAAATGTTATTTGGGTGCAGAAATCAAGCTTTACAAAGCAAGAGTTTTTTTGAGCCCTGTTAACTTAAAAAAAATTCACTCTTGTATATTATTTAGACACTAGTACCTGCGAATGGTTACCTTTTTAGTTAATTTTACCATTAATGCCCCTCAACAATTAATATTTTTCATTAAACAGTTTAAAACCTTTTTGTTTTATGGCGGAAAATACCACGATTCTCATTGATATAGAATGTGCGTATAAAGGATCAATTTCCACAAATAAAGAAATTTGTAATGCTTTCGAAAATTTATTATTTTGAAATTATGTTGTTATTTTTTACTAATTTACAATTAGCTATTATTATTTTATGAATTATATTCTAAAAATAAAATAATTAACTTGAAAATTATTTATAATACAAAAATAAAAATATAAAATTTTCAAAATTATTTTTATTATCATCTAAATTAATAAATTGTATCCTATATAAAAGTTAAATCTACTTAAATATTATAATATATAATTTAATATAACAATTGATTTTTTTTTACTTAATGTACTATTTATATATAAAACATATTTACTACTTAAATTATTAAATAGAATATTTTACCTTTAATGATAAAGATTTAATTACTTTTTTTTATTTTGAGGTCTTAATTACCTTTATTGCAATACTTTTTATGTACAAGGGAGTTATTTTTTAAACGTTACTCTTATTATCACATAAAAAATATTACTCCCCTATATATATGAAAAATAATTCAATTAATTAAAGTATTTTGAAATATAATTCATATACATAATAATAATATAATTTTATCTTTCAAATTGTGCCTACGGTTTCCTTTTTCCATAAAAATATCAAAAAGTAATTATATATAAAATTAATGCAATTTAATATAAGATTAAAGGAAATTTGATATTTTGCTGATTCTCTTTCAAATCAATAAATATATAATAAATATGTAATTTTCAAAAAGTTATTGGATAAAAAATTCTTTTAATATTAGATTTTAAAACTTTTGTAAAACTATTTTAAAAAATTCTTATTAATTAATTTTAATAATCTAACCTAGTGGAAGATTAATTTAAATTATTGAGACTAAATTAAATTAATCTTAGTTTTATTTACAAATGTGGAGATTTAAAATTTTATATTTAATAAGTTTTATTAATACCTTCGAGATATGAAAATTGTTTTTATATTGAAAATCTAGTATTCTCCTCTATTTAAACAAATAAAAGTTTCTAATGATTTGTTTTCTGATAATACTGATTAAAAAATGGAAAAAGAATCGAATTAAGAAGGGTTAAAGTATCAATAGAATATTTATGCCACTATCTACTAGTGATTATTTGGTACAAAAGATTATTTTTTATTGCCTTTGGTTTATGGTTATTTAAGTAATAGATTTAGAACATAATTCGGAAACTTTGGGTCTCGTTAAATGAAAGGAACCGAATAATTATCATTTTCTTCCAACTTTTTGTGTAAATTAACATCTCAAAGAATGAAATTACTTTTCATTATAAAAATATACTGTTTTTAAAAATTCTATTTATAAAACAAGGACTAAAAACTTAAATTAAAAACTATCTTTTGTCTAGAAAATTTTTAAATAGCCATATATTTTTAAATTAAAAAAAAGGTATTTTACAATTTAGTACCATGCTTTTGTTGTTAATCCATCGAATCTTCTATAATAATAATAATAAAAAGTATATTTATTTATTTCAATCTTCCTACTCATTACTTATTCAAACTAATTATATACTAGACGATGTTTTTAATTT
The DNA here is from genome assembly GCA_963082975.1 of Labia minor. NCBI lineage: Eukaryota > Metazoa > Arthropoda > Insecta > Dermaptera > Spongiphoridae > Labia > Labia minor. The sequence goes on along the minus strand of OY720344.1, from coordinate 32,149,781 downwards.
ATTTGTTAATTAAGAATTTCTTTGTTTTTAAAATAATTTTTTTAAATTTCAAAACTTGTTGAAATGACAAAAAAATTTAATTATATTAATTTAATGCGAGTTTTGAAAATTTATAAAAGGCCTCAAAGGAATTTTAGCAAAAAGTTCCTGTTCTCTCTTAATCTAATAAATCAAATTTAATAAAAAAAAAAACAATTTTAACATATATCTATAAGGACCTTTTTATTATTTACTAATAACTCATTATTAAGTCAGGGACTTAATAAATTGAAGATATTATTTCTAAAGTTATTAAAATAAAATTAAAACTTCGTCTACTATAATTAATTAAAATTCAATAAGTGATTGAGATCTAAAATTTAAAATTCACATTATTTAATCTATGAAAATTTTGAAAATTCATTCGATAATAAAATAGTTCTCAAAAATTGCTTGTTATGAAAATGATTTTTTTTTTGTTGATGTGCATAAAATAGTTGTTCATTATTAATATAAAAAATGTATATATATATTTTAAGTTTTGTTAATGAAAGCTGCTTATTTACTTTATTCATGAATTGTTGCCTTCGATTTTACAAAAATGAATTTTCTCCTGTTTGAATTAAATTTCATAAACTAAAAACGTTTTTATACAAGTGCCTCAAATATCAATATTTATTTTTACAATATTTGCATTTATATTTATTAAGTTATTTACACTCATTACTAGCTTAATTTTATTGTTAATATTTTTTTAAATTTAACTTAAATTTATCAACGTTAATTATTAAGAATAGTTTTTTCCAAACGCATATTAGAGAAGTTTAGTTTGGTTTTAATTATTATTAATTATTATTATTAATATCTGTAATTTTATTAATATAAAAAAAATTATTATATTAAAATCGAATTCTTATTCAAGAAAATGTTTGGAAAATTCTTTTCTGTTTTTGTGTTCATTTGTTTATAGGGCCAGTTATAGAGTGCAATTTGGCATATATTTGCTTAACATTTATTATCACTCAAAAATACTTGAATCGATTTTTAATCAATAATTTTTTTATTTATTTTAAATTTTAACAATATATCCATTAATGATCATTTTTTGGCAATGATTAATTATTATTATAATTTTTTAATTAAATACAAAAGTCTAGTCAATTATTTTTAATATATTAAATATAATATTTATAAATAAAATGTGTTAAATAAGAATTTTAATAAATCATATTTACTGCGAAGCTTTTAGATTGGTTTTTAGGAAATCGGGGGTAATATAGTAATTTGATAATGGAAATTACAAAAAAAATGCATGTTAATTAATTTTTAAGTTTTTTTTTTGTTAAATATTGATATATAATATCTAAGAATTTTAATTTAAAAATTCTTTTGTTATAATATTTAGAAATAATTTATATTTCGGAAAGTTTAAGCTTTTTTTCTTCCTTTATTGTTATTCTGTAATAAACAGGATGTAAAAATTAAATATATTACGTTTAATCATGTAAATATATGAAAGATATATATATAAATATATATATAAACAATATATTATCTGTTTTGCACAGAACTTGGTTACATTTAATATTATCACATGTGATTTAATAAAAATAAATTTTATATATAAATTTATGTATTTTTATTATCCTTAACTTTTAATAAAATTTATTATAAATGTAAGAAAGATTTTATGTTAAAAATTAAATGATAATCATCAATTTTCAAATCAGATTTTAAATTTTAGAACATCTTTATTTTATTCTTTAATATTTTCCTCAATATTCCTTACACATGATTTTATTTTCTGTAATATTCTGTTAAACATTTTTTTCTTATTATTTATTCTATTAAAACCTTAATTAAATTATTAAATGATTTGATGATTTGAATTTGTGAATTTTCTATAATGCATTGTAATTATTACACTTTAAGATATATATAATGCTCCCATTTTGATATTTTTCTTCCAAAATACGTTTCATTTAATTTTGTCTTTTTTTTTATTAAAATAATGACTTTGGAAGAATGAAAGATGCGCTTTTAAAGGTGAGTCATTAATTTTAACTTAATAAAAATTAAACAATGTAGTTTCAGCCATTTTGAAATAAAAAATAAAATAATGAAATTTTTTAAAAATTTAATAAAATTCTGAAGAAGAAAAAGGTATTGAGATATTTTCATCTTAACAATAACATTTACGTTTCTTAATTCTTTTTTCTATACTTTCCATCCATGTAATTTGGACATGGTTGAAGTTTTTTTTGAAATCGAGTTGTAGGAGGGTAACTTAGTTCAAACTTTAAATTCTAATGCCCCATCTTGAATAAGATTAAAGTCTGAAGTATTTTTTTTTTCAAATATCTAATGTAAAATACTTATTTAAAAATCCATATTAAGTTATTAATTTAGGAATCTTAACGTGTAAATAAATATAATAAAAACTTAGAAATGTTTTCATTTGAAAAGTAATAATAAAGTTTATTATTTTGTTTTATAATAATTGTATTGCTTCTATATTAAATATCAAATTAAGATATCAAAAAATAAACAGGAAATTTTATATATTTAGAATAAAAATAGTTATCTTGTTAGTGGTGTTAGGGGATTATCGAAATCGTATCATTAAAATCATGCAGAATAGCCCTTATTAATATATCAGTTTTATATATTCCTACTCGATTATTTTTTATTTGTATATTTTATATTCATACTCCATTAGAAAGAAAAATGTATAAAAATAAACAATATAAAAGTAAATTGCATTGAGAAAAACAAAATGATCATTAATACTAACAAAACCAGTAGAGATCCAGTTAATTCATTCACATCTTAAGTATTTATTAAATTTTTGTTAACATTTACATTTTCAAATTCGAGTATTATGGAAAAGCATTTGCAATGCAATCAAATCCATCCTTCTAAATATTTATTTATACATATATATTTAAAGTATAGAAGATAAATCACTAAGATTAATTAAAATAAATAATTAAAAATAATAAAGAGTAAATAAATTATTTATTCATAACTTACCATCATACAGCCAAAGTATGTGTTGTCATGTTCACATGTTCGATGAAACTAAAGAAAATATTTTGTATTTTATTATTTTTACCAAGAATTGATTAAGTGGCTTATCGGTTTTTGAAAAAATAAGTATTTTAGTTACACACACACACACACGAACTGTTCTGGGAGACCCATTCACTGCCTATAGAAATTGAATATAAAATAATTTTAAATTAGCAATATATTATTGGTATTTAATTATAAAAAGAAACTCATTAATATTATCAGTACATTATTTTATAATCATTTATTTTATCAAATCATTGCAAATAAAAAAAGTTGTGGTAATATTTTTTTATATATAATATTATATTCATATATATTTATAAATAAATAATTTAAATTAATAGATAGCATTTTTAATTTAATTTTAATATTAAAATAGTAGAATTTTAAAGAATAGGATAGTTAAATAAAATCTATATTATTAATTTTTATTATAACATATATATATATATATATATACTTCTTCTTCCTACAACTTTTACCTTGCGAGGTATGCTGCATCTGTGATGGGTACTCAAAGAAAACATCCATCCAATTATTCGCGATAGTCTGACGCCGGAGTTGGGGGGAGGGGATATGTGTTGGGGATTTTTCATTTTAAATTGATGAGATATGAGATTTGATTAGGGTTTACGAGACGAGACACAATTGAAGGCGAGGAAAAGTTGTTGCTTGCGTGAGGAGGGTTGCTTCTCTGAAGTGAACCTATCTCTATCCGGGTCATAGTGACCACTGTACTATATATCCCGGGGAGCCGCGTTGCCGTCATTAGGGCGCCGCCAATTAGATATTTTATTTTATCCCAAGGAAAATAGTAAGTATAAGTTTTTAATTTTTCGCTGTTAATGGGTAATCGCTTTTAAAAAAGGAAAGTTTTCTAATATTTCAAGAAAGTCAAAAATTTAGAAAAATATCTGATGTATTGAGGGCGTCGCGGAAAAAATCAGATTATTTGGGAAGCCGCAAGTCGGAAAAGGTTGGGAACCTTAGGTATATACAATAAATTAGATATATCATTTAGTCATATTATATATTTTAAAATCAATAAATCTATACTTTTAAAATATATTTATTAAAACAACTAAATATCTTTAAAAAATAATAAATAATTAAACTGTTTCGTTAAGTAAATTTCTACATATTTAGATTAAACAAAAAATAACAAATGGAATAGATGATGATAATTCTATAAATAAAAATTTCTCCGAGTAAGATTACTTAAAATTAAATATTAATTTTGAAAATGTATTTAATTTTTATTTCTAATAAAGATATGAATTATAGAAGCTTGTATCATGTGATTTTTATGTAATCAAAACGTTGCAATTATTATTAAATCTACTCACTATTTTTAATTTTTAATTACAATATATAAATGTATATTTTTATTTAATTTATTATTAATAAAATTGTTCTTATATATGATTATTTGAGAAAAAATTATTTGAATCAATAATTTTTATAATTTTCTTATTATTCTCAAAAAAGAATAAATATTAATAAATTTATATTTAAATTCAATTTTATTTAATATCTTTATATGCAATTTGGATAATATTGACTACTAAAACAATATTTAACATTAAATATTTACAGGGCTGGGCAGCAACGCGTAACAAGTAACGTCGTTCCCCGAGCACGTTACTTTTTTGTAAAAGTTCCACCCCCCCCGCATACAAAAAAAGAACTAGTAACGAGTTCCTCATTTTTTGAGGAACTTGTACCGGAAGTTACAAGTTCCTACCGATCTTTTTTCAATTTCGCGAAAACCAAAAACGTCTGAAATCATAAGTAAAATTTTGAATTGTTCTCTTATTTATCCTGTTCCAACGAGATGGAATTCCTTATCTTATACGATTCTACTAAACATATATTTAAGAATAAAGAAAAACAACTTACTCTGCAAAGATCTCGAACTAAAAGCATTTAGAAATATTGGCTTTGATTATTTATTTAGAAGAATATATAAAATTAATGAAGGCAATTGCACAAGCATTGGATCTTTTACAAAGTGAACAAAATATCTATCTTTCAAAATGAGATGGGTTCCAGACATTTAGATGAAAAAAAATAAGAATAAACAATTTATGTTTGAATATAATTCAAAATCATAAAAAATTATTAAAAAAAGAAGATCCTTCTGAGGATAGTTCAGAGGAAGATGATTTTTATATATTTTCTAGCCCAAAAGAAGAAAAAATTCAAACAAATTCAGATTTTGAATTTGTATCTTTTATGAAAGACAAAAATAAAAAATGTGAAATCTTTAGGAAATTACCCGACAATTAAAAAATTATTTATTAAATTTAATACTCATTTATGCTCATCTAGAGTAGAGAGCTTATTTTCTTTTGCATCATATAGATCTTCTTTATCTGACGAATTATTTGAACAATTACTTTTTTTAAAAGGAAATCAAATTTTTTCCTCTGATAATATTGATTGAGTCACGAATACAGATAGCATTATTATACTTTTTTAATTATCAAGATTTAAAAAAGTTTTTTTAATTATATTTTTATTAAATTATCGTTTAATTATATTACCTTAATAAGTTTTATTATAAACGTATATAAAAAAAATTTAAAATTTTATAAATAAAGATTAAAAAAATTTCTATTAAATATTCTTTATTTCTCTAATCCTAAAAATTTCTGTTAAGATTGTTCGTAGTTTGTGAGAGAAGTCCATCTCAGATATTCCTTAAAAGTAATTTAATTATGAAATAAATATGTTTTAAAGCACTTACCCAGTGTTTACCCAGATACGCTCCTCGAAGCTACCTGAAGTAAAAAAGAAACATTATTTTTTTTTAAGGAACTGTAACGTTAGTGTAACGCGTTCCAGGAACTTGTAACTGTATCGAGTTCCTCAAAAATTTAGGAACGGCCCACCCCTGAATATTTACTTCTAGTTTTTAAAAATTTTCAGGTTTGGGCTAAAATGAAATTTAAATTGAAAATTCATTGTGTGATTGCACGAGAAAGCGGAAAATATATAGCTACCTATCCTACGCCACTATAAAGTGATTAATGAAAAAAATTGCTTTAATTAATTATAAAATTTTGACTCTTCTCTCTTTATCGTTTCTTAGTAAAAAATATCATAATCAACAATAAATATTTTATTTTTTTTAGAAATTTTTTTTAATAATTTGTTAATATATTTAAAAAATTGAAATTTAATAAATAATAAAATATTTATCTAAAGTTGATATAAAGTAATATAGGTATATTAATATCAATGTTAATTATGTAACAATATATATATATATATATTAAAATATTAATTGTTTCATTCGATTTTTTTTTATATTTTGGCTATCAAAATTGATACATTATTAATAATTTTCATTTCTTTTCAAAATAGACATTTATATATTTATTCATTTTTTACGATAAAGCGTTCCTAATTATTACTAATATTATTATTATTATTATTATAATTCGAAACAAAAGCGCATGCGTACCTTTTTATAAAGTATTCATGTTTTCAATCTTCAAACCTTTCCAGTCTTTTCAAGTTGATCTAAGAGAGCGCTTATAATAAAGTGTAACGAAAAGTAATATAAATAAATAATGACTATCCATGAAGAACAGGAGGGACTTTTGGAATCTAGTCTACGAAAGACTTGTTACCAAACAATGGTAAAAATTTTTCTTTCTTAAATTCTTATATTTAAATTATTCATTTTTACGATATTTTTAAAATTTTTCTGCAAATAAATAATTTACTTTACTTCTTTGATTTCACTTATATAGAAAATATAATTATTCTATATTTTTTTATTCAACTATCTTTTAAATTAATTAATTTAAAGTTAAATTTTTTAAATTTACTAAAATATGATTACTTTTTTTATTAATATTATTAGTGAAAATATATTTTTTATACATTCTTATTAATTGTGTATTTTAATTTAAAAATATAAATTATAAAAAATAAATGTATAAAAAATTTATTTAATTACATATCGTAGTTTACTTATATATATTTATTTGAAAATTTTTTTTTTTAGACAATTATTAGTTAATAGGTAAAATTAAATATATATATAAGAATATAATCAAAATTTAATCATCTTTTTAAATTTATTATAATGTAGGAAGGGGAAATCCCGTTATTTATGTTTGTTTGGAGTAAAAATAGAACTAGTTTACATTCAGACTTCTAATTTTAATAACTTATAAGAAAAAATCAATTGTTAATATTATAAATATTGTATCCGATATATATATATATATATATATATATATATATATATTATTCTTTCATTATAAGGTTGCTTGCCATTAGATAAATCAAAATAGTATAATTTTATTATTTTTTTTTATATTTGCTTAAAGTATGACATGGTCGCCAAATTTATGTTGATTTTAAGCAAATATTTTATTGCTATTATGAGCTACTAGTCAAAGGTACAAAAAAAATTCTATCTATTTAATACTTATGAAATCTATAATTTCAACAAATAAATTAATATATTACTATAATAAATAACAAATTGAAAGGGAGATTTTAGCCAATTGAAGCGTTAAGTTGATCTATAAAAAAATATCCGCGCTAGCTTCTACAACGGTTTAATACTACACCAATGAGATTGGAATTTTTCTTTACGATTCAATGAATTTTTTTTACTATCTCGCCAGAGATAGTATTGCGATCACGAAAATTTTCGATGTTGAGATTTTGATGTTTTTATACGTTTTGAAGGTTCCTGAATCATTTTCACTAAGGTTGAGAAAAATGTCTGTGTGTGTGTGTGTATGTGTGTATGTGTGTGTGTATGTGTGTATGTGTGTGTGTATGTGTGTGTGTATGTATGTAGGCAAGATTACGCAAAAACGGTTTGAGCTAGAATGATGAAATTTGGTACATGGACATTATTCAAAATTCATAGTTTTCTATCAACTTTTGAGAAATGTAGCTCAACCGGAAGAGGGTCATTACCTACAACGTTTTGATTTTTTTTCCTCTAAAGTGACCGTAAAAATAAAGATATATGTTTGATAATTTTTCACATGATTAAACATTGTATAAAACTGCTATATATAGAATTTCAGCTTGATTGATTCGCTGAAATTACCAGAATTAATTTTTTAACACTGCAAATCTCACGCGCCAACACGTGACGTGGTGCCATCAACAAAAAGCCAAACATGCGCTGGTTTAATATTTATTATTTATTATTTATAATTTATAATTAATTAAATTTAATTTAGATATAATATATTATGTTATTTAATCCAATTCAAATTGCGAGATAGTCGAGTGGAGACACTCCAGCTAATTTAATATTATACTAGTTTCCCGTGACAACTTTCACACAAGAGCCTCTCACAGGGATACAATAACAAAATGGATTAAGAACGAAAAAATTGTTATTTTTAGGCTCCTTTCAATAGAATACTATTTCACTTGGATTGACAATCTCTGGTGAAGTTGAAGGAATTTATGTCATTTGATACAGATTGTAAATTAACTCCCAACGTGACATAATTCGATCTGTCACAACAAATAACATTCACTCTTAGATATAAATAGATATTCAAACAATAAGAATGCATTTTTTTATTTATATCTAAACTAATTAATTTAGCAAATATCATATTTTTATGGTGATAAGGCACATACAAAGATGAAAAGATAAATATAAAATGGGCTGACGATAATTCAGTTCAAATATTATTATTTATTTTTATTTATATGTAGAAATTTTTAGAGAATTATATATATATACAATTTTTTTTGGCCAGACTAAAAAAGGTTTTATTTATAAATACCCCGGTTTTGAATGTTATTTATTAAACAAAATGTTAAATTATTAAAAATTAGAATATCTAAAATATTATATTTAAAAAATATTGGAACTAATATCAATTATAAAATTAATCTAAGTCCCTTTTATTCAATAAGCTTACATGTATTTTTATTTTGTCCAAATTTTCTTTTGTTAAAAGATATTTAAACCAACATTAATTAATTTTTTTTATTAAATAAAAAATCTAATTATGAATGAATATAATCACAGACAAATTCATTCAGGTCGATTATTTTAATCTTCTCTAAAATAATATATTTTAAATAAAAATATTTTATTATTTTTATTCTTAAAGAGACAAATAAGTAAATAAGTAGAAGCCTTTTTTTGTTCACAATGAAATAAGGTTTCGTTCTATCGTTGGGGGGATATTTTATCCGTTTAGGAGACCCTAAGTCGTCCTGTGAGTGTGGGAAGCGATTTAGTCTCGTATCAACGCAACGGGGGTGAGGGTGCAGAGTATCACGGAAGTGAAAGTTACCCTCAACTCCCGGGAATTTCACCGACAACTTTAACTAAAGGATTCACCTACACGTGGAGTGGATTGAATGTTAGTGTGAAAACGAGAACATCGAATAATTGGCGATTTTGGAAAAGAACGGACGCTAATTTATCAAGTCAACATATTCTTACTAATGGTAAGTTGAGAAGTTTATTCTATTATACTTACTTTATATTCTATTATATACTTATTCTATTTTGAATCATTATAAAACATCATAATGTATATAAACAATTATTGTTTTTTTGAATTTAATATATTCATATTTTTATTATTAATTATTCTATTTATTAATTATATTGTAAGTATGAGTACATATTTATCGGACGATGTATAGTTTATGGAGAGGCCCGAGCGGGAGAGGTTTTGGCTCTTCTTGGACCATCGGGAGCAGGAAAATCGACACTACTTTCAGCACTTGCCTTTCGGCTAGACATGTCTAAAAATGGAGTGAATGGAATGATAGTGTCTGGACGAAGAGCAATCAATGGTCAGTTGATCAGCGAAAGCGGTACTATGGCTGCATTTGCTGGTTATGTCCAACAAGAACAAACATGGATTGGAACACTAACCGTTAAAGAACATCTCACCTTTCAGGTTATTTTAATAATTGTTTTGATCATTGAAAAAATTATTCTATCTTAAATAAAAATATTGAATATTTTAGGCCATGGTTCGAATGGATCGAAAAACATCCAGTAAAGAGAGATACGCTCGAGTGCAACAAGTCATTGCTGAAGTGAGTATTAAGACAATGAAATTTTTTTTCAACAAATTGAACCTCTAAAACAATCAAAATAATATTTATATTCTTAATTTTTAGCTATCACTGGGATCCTGTCAAAATACTATGATTGGAGTAACTGGAAGAGTTGAAGGGATTTCGGGAGGAGAATTAAGACGGCTTGCTTTTGCATCAGAAGTATTTATGCCTAAATTAACTTTATGATATCATTAAATTTATTCTTTCCGTAGTTTTAATAAATAATATTTAATTGTTATTAATGTATTTTTTTCCAAAGTGGCAGAAATAATATTTTTTAACATTTTAGATTTTAACTGACCCCGCTATTCTCCTTTGTGATGAACCCACCTCTGGCCTTGATGCGGCAATGGCTTCAGCAGTGGCAACTGTCCTAGCTGAAATTGCTTCTCGAGGAAGAACTGTTATTTGTTCGATTCATCAACCGAGTTCTGCTGTTTGCGCGTCATTTAATCGTCTAGCTCTTCTGGCTGAAGGCCGGCTTGCCTTTCACGGCACCATACAGGAGGGTCTGCACTTTTTTGCCAGGTCGATTAGATTAGATTCTATTTTAATAGAATAGGATGCACGTTTAGTTCTAACATAACCAATTGAACAGATGAATGATTTTCTGTCGTGGATGTTGTCAGCATGGGGGTTGGATGTCCATCCCATTATAATCCGGCTGATCTGTTCTTGGAACGTTTGGCGGATTCTCAAGCCATTCCATCTGCATCACAAATTGCGGATGTTTTTGAGACTTCTTCATTAGGAATCACTCTCCAATTAGAGGCCTCAGGAAAAGTAAGTGTTTTTTTGATTAATTGTTTAAAAAAAAAATAAACAAATTTCTCATCTTCTTTAACTTGATCTTTTCTTTGATTTAATAATTTTGTATAAAATACTTAGATATCTTTGGTTTGTTATGTAGAGTTGGTTGCTCAATTATGGCCTCTCAAAAGAGACTTTTTCTACTTCTTCCAAAAAGACCTACAAAGTTTCTTGGTGTGATCAACTGAGAGCACTTTTATGGCGTCAATGGTTAGCCGCCAAAAAAGAGCCATTAATTTTTCGAGTGCGTCTTATTCAAACCGTGGTATGTTTTACAATTTTGATACATTATTAAGTTATCTCTTTATTTTCATTTCATTTAAATAAAATCTTAGATGATTGGATTACTCGTTGGTTTGCTTTTTTATGGCCAACATCTTGACCAAAATGGAGTGATGAACATGAATGGTGCCATTTTTACTTTTGTATGTAGTATGACGTTTCAAAATGTGTTCGCCGTTATGACGGTAAGTATTCTCTTTATTCTAAGTATTAAATGAATAAGTATTTTAAATTCTTAATTATTTTTTAGAAAATCAGATTTTCATTACTTAATTAAAAACTGGTGTCATTTTAGGTTTTCTGTGGAGAACTTCCGGTATTTCTCAGGGAACATCTTTCAGGCATGTACCGAGTAGATGTTTATTTTTTAGCTCGAAGTATCGCTGAATTACCATTAGTAGCGATCATGCCTTTCGTTTTTATTAGTATATCTTATTTTATGGTGGGTTTTGTGGCTGATTTCAGTCACTATTTAACTGCTCTTTTTATTCTCTTTCTTGTTGCTAATGTCTCCACTTCATTTGGTAAGTTCATTCTTATATAAAATCAATTAAAAATATTTCTTGATAAATAATAAAAAACTAACTAACTTTAGTTTGTGTCCAAAAATTTATTGAGACTTTAATGCATAATTTAATTTGGCATATGATATTATAGGTATATTAATTAAAATATATAGAATATAAGAATATTATTTTTATACAACCCCATTATACAAAATTATTTCTTAATTTTTTTTTGTAACGAAGAAACTAATCTATCATTATTTCATTATACTTACCTATATAAAGTAGTGAAAAATGTTTTAGGATTTTTGATTTCTTGTGCTTGTTCGTCTACTTCAATGGCAATGAGCATTGGACCAGCCCTTCTCATCCCATTCCTTTTATTTAGCGGATTTTTGATAAATGCTGAGTAAATACTAGACAAATAATTTTTATGAAATTATATTATATAAAACTATTCAAAACGATTCTTAATAATACATTTTAGACAAATATCTCGGTGGCTCATTTGGTTCAGTCAACTTTCCTGGTTTCTCTACGGTTTCGAGGCACTTTTAATCAATCAATGGGGAGAAATTGAAAATATTTCATGCACTGGAGCTACCAATTCTACCTGCCTTAGTAGTGGGAAAATCGTACTCGAATCATACACTTTTCAAGAGGTATGATTTATTCGAATTTTTTTTCTCTTTAAATGAAGACTTTTTAATAAAAATATTTACATAGTAATGAAATCAAATAAATGAATGTTAAATCATAAATATAAATATAAATTTTGAATATCTTTATTTAAACTTACCATAAAGCAAACTATATTATCATTAATAATAATTGTTTTATTTTTTCATTTTTTAGGGAAATCTTGTTACTGATATTTTGGCACTTGTAAGCCTTTTTTTGGGTTTACGTTTTGCTGCATTTTTAGCATTATATTTTCGAGTGAAGAGTAAATGAGTTAAATGAAAATTTAATTAATATATAAGTGTTCATTTTTATAAATGTTATAGTTTTAAATTGGTTTTATAATAAAAAATAAAATAAAACTTATTCATTTTTGTTGGAATTTATTCTACGAATGCTGGTGGTGGTTTAAAGGCATATCAGTATGAAGAGCCATTTGTGCCATGAAGTAATCATCCAACAAATACGACTCCATCAATCATTTACTTACTTTTCTCTTCTTAAGTAGTCCCATCAGAAGTAAGGAGACCAAATTCGTTGGAGTCCACATTGATATTCTATGAATATATTAGAAAATGTTATTATACAAATATAAATTTTTGTACAAATAAAATTTTTTTACCTAAATATATATATAATTTAAATAGATTTTTTAATTTTTATTATAGAAATAATATATATATATATATATATATATATATATATATATATATATATATATATATGTTAGTATCTTTTGTTGAAAAACAAGCAGGTCATATATAAGTGAACCCAAACTTCTAACTTCTTTTTGTAGCCTGCTCTTTTTAACTGATTCTAAACTGTCATGTGGTTGATATTCAGTACCTTCGCTATTTTTTAACGTCTTGCTTCATTTCATCATTTTTTCAAAAACTCTTTATAAAAAAAATGTCACCCCTTTTAAGCACAACAATTAAAGGTTGACAAGTTTCTTCAAATTGAATGCAATTTAACTATTATTTTACTTTCTTAGTTAATAAATATATACCTATACGATATAAAGTTCAATTACAATTTCTCTCCAAAGTCAAATACTAGGACAGAAGATATATAATTTCACCAATATTTATGAATACAATATATGTGTAAGTTCAGTTCTGTTTTACAATTTGAAAAACTTAGGGATGAAAATAAATGAAATTTAAACGCTCCTTTATGAAAATAATTTTAAAATTTCCGACTTTTCTTATATTTATTTCTTATATATTATTAGGGGATTGTATTTGGAATCGAATGCTTGCACATATATCAATCGATTATTATTAAAAATTGTTTGGACTGTTAACAGGGCCGTCCTAAGATTTTCGGCGCCCGTGGGCTCCTAAAATTTTGCGCCCCTTTTCATAAGAAATTACACAGAATGGTTAGTAAAAATATATAAACCAATAAAAAATACCGCCCCCAGAAGGCTTGCGCCCTAGGGCTATAGCCCAATTAGCCTGTGGTTAGGGCGGCCCTGACTGTTAAAGGATAAGAAAAGATGAGTTTAAGATAAAAATTTGATTTCTCCATATAAAGAAAGCAACAAAGTATAACTCTTCTCAGAACAAGCATCTTCTCTGAATTATTACATTAATATCAATTGCAATTTTAATTAATATTGGTTTATGCTATTATTTTTAAAAAATTATTACATAAAATTTGGGATGAGGGAGGAAAATGAATTCTATTCCAGTTAACGTTTAGATAGCCTAAATTAAAAAAGAAAAAAATTACAATTTTCTAATTGATGTAATAAAAACTAATTTAAATTTAAAAAAATTTATTTCCACTAAATGTTTTTTTTCATACTCCAATGAATTATAATGAAATTATTTTTACTCTTTTTTTTGAAAATTGAATAACAAAGAGAGTGAATGTTTTCAAGCAATATTTATTCTTGTATTATTTAAATAAACATTTGTTGAAATAATGTTTTAAATATTTTATTTGAAATTTAAGCTAAATGTGTGTGGTAGGAGGGGGGACTGTCCCTTCATATCCATTCACACCACACCCCTCTTCTCTCTTTTGTACGATTTCATTCAAAATCTTTTAGTCAAGGATTTAACTCCGTACGAGCTCTTTCAGAGTTGTTATTAAGTTTCGTATTTATTTTTTGTTTTAAATATTACAAATGTTAAAGAAAAATGGAATCTCCATATGATATGCAACTTCCAGAAATTCATGTAAGTTAATTTTACTTTCTTTTTTGAGATAATATTTACTTTCCCTGTGTCCTGTGACTTGATTTAATAATTTATAATTTTTTTAAAACTATAAAAAGATAAAATTAAATGTACATATATGTTCAATATAAAATTTATATTAAAAATATTTATTATAAGTTTTGTTAATATATATATATAAATAATTTTAAAAAATATTTTAAGGAAATTCTATTATATAAAATATAAGTATAATTTTATATTTATTATAATTCTTATAAATTTAATAATTGAAAATATAATATATTAGTAATAAATTTTTACTTTCTGAATATATACTTAAAGTAAATAATACCAAATGTTTTATTTAGCAATTTATTTATTTAATTTATTTAATGGAGATAATAAATCAAAAATATTTTTTATTTGTGTCCTATATATTTTATAATATTCTAATACCCTAAATCTTCATGTAAATAAATAAGATAAAACATAACTTAAAAATGCTTTCTAATATTTTGGTTATTATGTAAAATCAAGATATAATAGATCATTTATTTTTCTTTAGCTTTAAATTATTTTAATAAAAATTTAAAATTTATTAAATTAATTAAAAATAAATATCAATGATAATCCAGTAATTATTACTACATTTAGTTTTTATTTATAAAATAAACTCCGTGAGAAGAAATGTTAATCTAGAAACCTTTCAACTCTCCAGCTACATATCAAATTTTCATATTTGCCTGTTTATCGGTCAACTGGAAATTTTACCTGACATTTGATATACATATACGTAAGTTACAGAAAAAACCGTATTTGGTCACTGAACTTTACAATATTCAATAAATTAAAGAAATTAGGTAATAATAAATTTTTAATCCATTGTAACTTTTTGTAATATTTCAACATTTATTCTCATTTATTTTAAAACTAAGAATCATAAGAAACTGGGCATATAAATATATTATGAGAAGTAAATAGTAAGTGAAATCTGAGATAAAGTAGCGATAGTTGAATTTTTCAAAAAATAAAGTATAATTAATTAAAAATTCGAGATATAAGAGGGCAGGTCAGTAAGTCCATGACTTTTTAAATGAAACACATGTTTTCGAATAAAAAAATTTAATCTCAATACACTTCGTCCAACGTTCATCCAATTTTTTTATCCCTTACAAAAATTAAAATTTGTCGAGGACATCAAAATAAATTTGTTTGTGAGATAATTTCATCGTTGGAGTCAAATCTCTTTCCGTCGAGCCAATTCTTCAGGTAAGGAAACAAGAAATAGTCATTCGGGGCTAAATCCGGAGAATCCACTAAGGTTCTCGCTATGTGTGCTTTGTGGTTTTTTATATCCCAAAAATAAAATTTTCATTTTAATGGTACAACGCTTATTTTAAATGACCCTGGATAAAATATTACATACCTTCATAAGTATTAAATTTGTATAATATGTTTTAATATTCTTAGATTTTTTCAAATATTTCACAAAATGAATTTGAAAATATTCCACTCATTTAAAAAAATTAGGGAAACAATGTTCCTAACTTAAATATATTTTAAATTCAAATTAATTCGAAATTGAATTTGCCATTTGAAAGAAACAACAAGATCCACCCATTCTTATATTACTTAAATTGACTTTTCCTTCCATAACCAACCTTCTATATCTGACTTTATTATAATTTATTCTCCCATTTCTTTCCCTTAATCTCCTTCAATTATTATAGCATTTAAATTCTTTGTTACATATTATTTTCTATATATAATTATATTTTTTAATAAAAATCATTAAAAATATAAATTTATTGTTTTTTTATTATTATTTTATTTATTTACACGATTCAAGTCATCCCAATATCTGAGTTTTGAGCTGGAAGAAGTGAATTGAGTGAAAATTATATGAGAGAGGGATGTCGTGTTTATAAATATTCCCTACTGGTAGTTTTAAGATCAATAGTATCATTTTTAGCACGAAGAAGATTACAACTATTAATAATATTTCATTGTTTTTTTTAAGTTTTTTACTGATCGACGATAGTAAGGGAGGTATTGTTTTCACACCAAATTTTACATGTGGAGATTTTTACATATCTCCACGAACCAAAAAAGTATTTTTAGCATGATGTCTGTCCGTCCGTATAGATGTGTACAGCTTGAACGGTTCAACGGATTTTGACAAAATTTGGTATATTTACTTAATGCATCAGTATGATGCATTGATCAACTTTTGGTGTATATACAAAAACCGAAAGTGGTAGTATTACCGATCGACGATAGGAAGGGAAGGGTTATTTTCACACTAAAGCTAAAGGTAGCTGGAAATTAATTTATTTCAAACCGTCGGTCGGTTCTGTGCCTAGCCTCAGGTCAACTTATTTTGAGTTTTATTTATACTATATTCTTATTTAAGACTGTAATAAATACTTTGCACCACGTTATGCGCCAATTGTAATGGACCAAATTATGGTGCACTTATAATGATCCACGATGGCTCTGAATTTTTAATTATGTTAAGTTAATTATGGGCGCCAAACTTTGGGTATCCCAGAGTATAAAAGGGTGTTGAAAAATTAAAGGAAAATGGAAAACAATAATAATCCTCATACTAATTCACTTTAATTAAATAAATAAAAGAAATTAACAAATTAAGTATAAGAAATTTAAATAGAAAAATAAGAAAATGTAATTCACTATTATCACTGGAATTAGAAGAAATAATTATCACAGTGTGTGATGATAAATGATTATAAACAAAATAATTATATCACGGGACTTGATAGGTACAAGCTCATATCGGGATGATATATCTTTTCCAACTGCTGATTCTCATCTGACAAAATTATAAACTTGGAGGGAGATTGTTCCTCCCCTTAGTTGAAATATTATATCTATATACATATATTGCATTTTAAGATTAAGCGACAAAATAACTTTGTTAAAATAATAAAAAAAATAGAATAAAATAAAATGAATAAAAAAAAAATAAAATAAATAATTTGTCCGTTACAAGACTTATCTAATGAAAATATACGGGTCTTAGTAGTTTTAATAATTGTAGTTATTTATAAATTCATTGAATATTTAATTTTGATTTCAGGTAAAGTCTTCTATCGATAGTTTATCGATGAAACAGGAGGGGTTAACCCTCACTTGGAGGGACCTATCTATTTATGTGCCAAGTGAAAAAAAAGGAAATCTTAAACGAATTATTAATAATGGTAATTCAATCCCTTTACAAATTGAAAATTAATTTCATTATAAAATATATTTTCTCTTTTCACTTAAATTCACACAAATAATATATTAAATTTAATTTATTTAGTTTCGGGAGCAGTGCGTCCTGGAAAATTGGTGGCTGTCATGGGGGGGAGTGGAGCAGGAAAAAGTACACTGATGACGGCTCTGGCATTGAGGAGTAATAGTAAGATTTTTCTAATAGTTTCTTACCTTATCCAATGGGAATTGTATGTTAATTGGAAAAGAATTCGAAAACAGGTGGAGTGGTTGTCCAAGGGTCGATCCGTTTGAATGGACGACCGATGGACGGTTGGGCGGCTCGTAGTCTCAGCGCCTTCCTCCCTCAAGATGATCTTTTGCCAGCATCGTTGACCGTCACCGAGCATCTCTCTCTGATGGCGAGACTACGATTAGGAGATCGATTAAAGCCTAACGACCGATCTCGTCGAATACGGCAACTGATCACGCAATTTGGCCTTTCGCATCGGGCTCACGCTCTCATCGGTGCTGTCGAGGAGGGTAGTCCGGTCTTATCGGGGGGTGAAAAGAGACGACTTGCCTTTGCCGCAGAGGTCAGTGATTTCAAAATATTATTTTCATTCAATTTTACTTTTAATAATTTATATTAATATTATTCTTATTATTTCTTCAGCTTTTAACCGATCCTGAGCTTCTTTTTTGTGACGAACCAACAACAGGATTGGATTCTTATTCAGCAAAGCAGTTAGTCTTCGTGCTTCGTCAATTAGCGATACGTGGAAGAACAGTTCTCTGCACCATTCATCAGCCAAGTTCAGATGTTTTTTCACTTTTTGATGGAATCCTTCTTTTAGCATCCGGTGGAAGACTCGCTTTTTTAGGAAAAATTGAAGCGGCTATCAAATTTTTTGCAAGGTATTCATATGTTAGCAAAATTTTCATTGATCGATATATTTAAAATGGTATTTTAGGCAAGGAATTCCTTGTCCTGAATTGTCGAACCCCGCGGAAGTTCTCATTCAAGCTGTAGCAGCTTCACCAGGAAATGAAACGGAATGTCTTCAGACTTGTCGTAGACTCTGCGATCAATTTGCTGTTAGCGAAGCTTTTGAACATTTGGAATTGATTATCCAATACCATGAACATCTCGGACAAAATTACCCTCATTATCCTCAGGTACATAATAATTACTATTATTATAATAATATTATATATCCAACTGATAACATTTATTTTCATTACAGGATTGTAAATTTTTTGGAAAAAACATTAATTTGTAAGAAATATGGATAAATTTAAAAATAAATGAATTATTTCATTATATAATATTTTATTTTAGCATCCGTGCATCTTTTCTGGTTCAAATTCTGTGTCTAACGAAACGGGATTTTCTTGATGTTATCCGAAATCCTAGCGTGCAATTAGTAACTTTACTTCAAAAAATAGTAAGTAGGAATTATATATTAATTTACTTGTTATATAAAAATTTTTGATCATCTACTAAATCATTCCATACAACCACCTTTTTCAACATGAAAATAATTAAATATCATGAGTGATTTATTTGTATTTTATTATAAAATTTTTTATAATAATAAATAAAATAATTATAATAATGAATACACAATTTTTATGTGCATTATAGAAGATTATTTTTTCAAATAAATAATAAAAATTTTATAATTTTTTTTTTTGTTAATTTTCAGGTGTTGATTTTTATTTTATTTTATTTTTAATTTTATTTAATAATATTTATTAGATTCTTCTCTTCTCTTACTTGAGTTAGGGCTACAAATATATTTACATTTTAAATTCTTTAATAACCAATAACAATAATTAAATTTATATTTTGTTTAATTCACTTAGATTATTTACATTCTCTTTAATTTATTTATTTTACTTGTTTCCATTTATTCTCTTTCTTTTCTCTTCTTAATTTGATCAAGCTTATTAATATATATCATTCTAACGAATTCTTCGTTTATATAATTTCCTTTACGAATTCTCTCCTATAAAATTTGCTTCCCCTGAACACAATTTGATTATCTAAGTAACTTGTATTCACAGTGCTCTTTTCATGGTTTTTATTGTAAGTCGATAGGTCTATTTTTTCTACATATTTTGTTACCAAGTGATCTTAATGTATATTAAATCTCATAACTGTCTTATTAATAAATATGTATATTATGAGTATATAAGGGAATGAATAAATTATTTATCTATTATTTTCTATAATTTGTAAGTATATAAGAAATTTATTTTATAGGTGATCGCTCTTCTTATTGGTTTTTGCTATTTAGGCAGCCAACTCGACAGCCAAACAGGTATTCAGTCAATTCAAGGCGCTTTGTTTATATTTGTGACCGAGAATACCTTCACTGCTATGTATGGAGCATTAAATATTTTCCCCAAGGATAAACCTCTTTTAGAGAGGGAACTCAAAGCTGGCTTATATACACCAGGTGTTTATTACACCTCCAAAATCATATCGTTGGTAAATTGATATTATTTTTATTATATAAATAGGTTAAAGGATCAAGTAAAGTTCCCGTTTAAAATAAAATATGAATTAACGTTTTTTAAAGGATAATGAATTAATACTTTTGTTATTTGTATATTTAAATATTAATGATACCTTTGGTCTATAGATATTTTCTTTTTAACTTGAATGTTATACTATACATTTTGAAAAGCGAGATTTACATATTGAATATTAAGATGAAATTAAAATTATTGATAGTAAATAATAAATAATAAATACATATTAAATTATAGTTATTATAAATCAAAAATTAAACCATTTATAAAAAAGTTAATAATTTCATAATAAAAAGCATTTCTGTATAAGTTTTCCCTTTCAATTAATTAAAAATAATATTTTAGCTTCCAGGAAGAATTATAGATCCAATTATTTTCACGATTGTCTGTTATTGGATGATTGGTTTGAGAAATGATAGTTATGCATTTTTCATGACATGTCTTATTGGAATACTTACATTGAATGTTTCAGCTGCTTGTGGTAATTCTTTTCATCATTGTGAATAAA
Source organism: Labia minor (assembly GCA_963082975.1). Lineage (NCBI taxonomy): Eukaryota > Metazoa > Arthropoda > Insecta > Dermaptera > Spongiphoridae > Labia > Labia minor. The sequence continues at coordinate 32,128,926 of OY720344.1, read as the reverse complement.
TAATATTTTTTAAAATTATTATTAATTTTTTAAATTTTTATTAATTTTAATTAATTTTTAGTTTTTATAACCATTTTTCATTTTAATTAATATAATTTTAATTGTTAAAAATAAACAACTAATTGGGTTTTGAATTACTATCAGGTACCTTTTTCTCCGTTGCTTTTAAATCAGTGCCTGTTGCAATGTCTTATTTAATTCCATTCGACTATAGTCTGATGGTTACTTCAGGTTTATTCATTAAATTGAGGTAACATAAATTTTTATATTATTTTTTTCTAGTAATTTTAAATATAGGTGTAATATTATTTTTATGCAATTTATTATTTGATCATTTTTCAAATATTAAACAAAAAATATAAAGATGATATAGTTAATAAGACAGGCTTAATTTTATTATTTCAATTCTACTTCACTGCACTGTACTTTTCGAACTATGGTAAATACAAATTTTAAAAATATAAAATATTGAAATTATTTTTAATTTAAACTCAGCACACTAAAATAGTAATTTTTAATAAAATATACAAATTTAATATTATATTATTTTTAAAATTAATTACTATGATTTTAGATTAAAAAAATGTTTGAGTCTCTCCCTCTTTACAATTTATATTAATTGTTTACTTTGTTCAAAATTAGTAGCGGTATAGTCAAAATATATTTTTTCGTGGAATAACAATTTTTTGTTGTGTTTTAGGAGGGGGGGAGAATATGTAGGTGACAAAACATTACAACACTACTTGTAAAATGAATTACAGAGCGTAAATTAAAAGAAAAATAAAAAATTATAAAATAGATTTGATATTAAAACTTAATAAATATGGTTTTAATTTAATTATTTTATATTTAACTAATCTACACTCATGAGTATATAAATATATTTTAAGTTCATTTTTTATTTATATTATAAATTTTATTTAAAAAAAAGTTGAAAATTAAATTTTTTATAATCAAATTCATAAATGGGCATTAATTATTAAAGATGATAATTTAATAAAATATTGATACTATAATAATTATTTATTACAGTTCTTTACCATCGTATTTCAAATGGTTACAAAATTTATCATGGTTTATGTATGCAAATGAAGCTCAAAGTATTATTCAATGGAGTGGAATTTCCAATATAAGTATATATATATATGAATGTTCCAAATTATTTTGTTTTTATTTACACTTGATCTTTTTTAGCTTGTGATTCTTCTTTACCTTGTATTCAAAATGGTGAACAAGTTCTTGAAAGATACAGTTTCAAGGAAGATCGATTATATTATGATATAACGATGATGATTGTCCTTTATTTTATTTTCAATCTTTTGGGTTATTTCTGTTTATTATATCGTGTCAAACAGAAATAATAGTCATAATTGTTCAAGTACGAACTCTAAAGTTTTTCAATTCAGAGACTAGAAAATCAATTTCGTCCAAGGAAGTTTCTCTACCTAAACTTAATCTAATTGATCTTCTAGCCTGTTTAAGACTCACGTGACTTTTTATAAGAATTTCTAAAACAATACAATAATTTATAATTAAAATTTAAAAATTTTAATAATGATTTTTGTTTTCTTACTAAATAAATATTAAATAAAAACAAAATAAAAATACCTGAAGGTTTATTTGCACTGTGACACGTGGAACCAACTGAAGCATAAATTTTATCTTTTAAATTTTCCAATATTTGTGAACCCGAAAGATCTCCAGGAACTCTTAAGGCTAAATTTAAGGTATTAGGTAAATGAGAAGGGGCATTTTCACAATTAATTTGTATATTATCATGAAAAGTTTCCTGAAGAATTAAATTTATATTTATATAAATAGTTTTTATGAAATCTGAATTACAGATTTAAAAAACTTACTTTGAGCTTTGTTTTTAAATAAAGTTTCAGTTTCATAAAATTTTCATAATATTCATCGATATTTTTCTCAACTAAACGAGCAGCTTCTCCCAAACCTACTATATAGGAAGTATTTGGAGTGCCTGCACGAAGACCATTTTCTTGGCCGCCACCCCGAATGAGTGGACGAATTGGAGTGTCTTTTTTAATATATAAAGCTCCAAATCGAGGACCATAAAACTTATAAGGAAAAAATTATGAAATAATATATTAATATTAATCCTTAATAAAAACATTAATCTCTTTTAACCGTTTTTAAATTATTTTTTAATTAAAATCAAAATTAAAATTTAAAGAAATAAATATATTTAAGTTAAACTATACCTTATGGCCAGTAAAACTCAAAAAATCAACTTTAAGTTGTTCAACATCGACTCTAATTTTTCCAATAGCCTGAGAGGCATCTGTATGAATTAATATTGGCCTTTTACGATCTTTATTTAAGTTATAAATCCCACTGAAAACATAAATGTTTTAGAATTATATAGAAAGTAATAAATATTTTCGTAATATGTTTAAGAGGTAGAGAGAAAGAGAATAGGATTTATTATTTTTTAAAAATAAACTTAGACTTAACATACCTAAAAATATATAAGAAAGATTTCAGTTTAAGATTTAGAATAATTGTTTTACATATGTTAACTAATTTATGTTTAAGATAGTGAAGAACTATCATTCACAAATAAAAATTTCCCTGATTTTTTTATTACTTGAAATGGGCTACAACCTTGCTATTTCAGTTATTGGGTATATTACTCCTGTCTCATTATTAGCTAACATGATAGAAACAAGTGCTGTATTAGATTGTACGGCTTTTATCACTTTTTCTGGCTCGATATATCCATCGTCATTTGTTTCTACAAGGGTTAATTCTGAAACATATGAGTTTTGTTAAAATATTTTTTGGATTAATTTTTTTATTAATTTTTGGCATTATGCATAAAGTGACCATAAGTCCCGTTTTGTACGGGGCACTCCCATTTTCAGGTAGCTTGTCCCTTATTTTAGATTTATTATTATATTATTATACTAAGTTATTGTTATATTATTTACTAAATTTATCACTTATTTTCATTATAATAAACAGAATTAATGAAAAATATGTTTTCTTCATAGCCTCCCCAAAATATTACCGAAAATAAAAAAATGTCCTGTTTTTAGGAAAAAAATAAATGGTCACGTTAATTATACATCATATTATATTATATTTTTAAAAATAGGCAATTTGATATATGAAGGAAATGGATAAGTGATTCAAATACTTAAAATAGTTAATTTTTTTCATTTAAAAAATAATCTATAAAATGTGATTATTTATCATTTTTTAAATTAATAAAATAAAATTGTAAAAAAAATTTCATCAAATCATGAGCCCAATAAATTTCTTTGTTTACTAAAAGCTAAAAAGTATTATTGTTAATGTACTATCCAATTTCTATATCGCCCCAAGTTTCAGCGGTTTTAAATAAAAATTTAAAAAATTAACACTTTACAATATGTATCACATACTATTGCAAAAACATTAAGACTAATTCCCGTAACATCATGCATTACTAATATTAGCTTATTCTGAATTTTATTTAATTTGAAAAGATTTTATACCATGATTTATTTATTTTTTTTTTTTTGATTCAAATAACTGATTTTATATTTCTTTGCAAATTTACTTTATTTTAAGAGTAATCTTTTAAAGGGGAATTTAACAAATTTCATATACTTAGATGAGAGGATAAAATGAAATTTCGAGACAGAAAAACAATTTTTGCAAAACTAAAATGAATTATCCATATAATAATAAAAATGGACTATCTCTAAAATGGTTAAATCTTCCCAAATTATAAAATTATTATAAAATCACTTTTTCTTTATTTGTTTAATACCTATTCGATTTAAACTACGCAGATATTTTAAAGGTTCTATAACCGAATCATGTTCCACTTCGCTAGAAATCACATGAGGAATATTATTTTCATTTGTTGTGATTGAATGGATGACCATATTATTACTCTAAATAAAAAAATGAATAATATATAAAAATATGTATAAAGGTATATACTTAAAGAAAATTGATTATTACTTCCGTGGCGCCTGATGTGAAAATAATCTCATTTGGTTTTGCTTTCAACATTTGACTGATATAATTTCTAGCCTTATTAATTGAATTGGCAGATTTATTGCCAAGAAAATAATTGGCCCCTGGATTTGCCCATTCCTCCTCCAAAGACTTGGCCATTTTATCTCGAACTTCCGAGGCCAAAGGAGTTGTTGCATTAAAATCAAGATAGATTGCCATTCTACAAATCTTAAATTATCGTTTACAAATTATTTAAGTGAGGAATTAAAAGAAATTTATACTAAGGGTAATATCCTTTATAGACAGGTTGAAAATTGAAATTGGTTTCAGCTGTTTACGAAAGTACACGAAAATATCCGTAATTATCCGATCAATGATGCGGTATTTTTAATTATTCTATTTTCTCATTTTATCCAAATGATTTTTATTTTTAACTGATATTTTTAAATTTTTAAAAAAATTAATATTTAAATTTATTAATATCTTATATTTAATTATTTTTTTAATACATTAATTGTTATTGAAATTTTAATATACCTAAATGATTTTAAAAAAGATTATTAATTAATTTTTAATTTAATTGATTTACTTAATTTTTAATTTTATCTAATTAATTTATTTTAATATTAAAGCTAAGTTGAATTTAGACTGAATTATATTAGTTTTAAGGTTAATTTAAATTAATATAAGAAAACTGAAGATTATTTGTTTAATATTTGTTCAAGAGATGTCAGCACTCTTGTTAAAATCACGACGAGTATTTTACCAATCTACACCTATCCCTTAAAAATAACTAAATATATAATAATATAATTGTGAATTTATTTTGAATTCGCCTTTCTATATTCTATATTTTATCTAAACATCCAATTTCAACAATTGATTTTAAATTGAAATTGGTATGAAAAAATAATATATTTTCTAAAAGATCCGCGTCTCAGGTTTTGTGGATTATAAATTATAAGTTATAATATAATTAAAGTAAATTCTATATATTATTTTTTATTAACTGATTTTCTTATTCTAAATTTTTATATATCTATCATGGATAATCAATATAAAAGGGTTAAATTATATAACATTAATTGGAATCAAAAATTTATTAGTTTTTTTTTGTATAATTTTTCAAATAATATTTGAAGGAGATTTTTTTAAAATTTTTTTTTCTATAAATCCAGTTGATGGAAAATAAATATTTTTTTGGTGACTAATTCGAATGAGTTGAGTAGAAAAAAAGAATCCCAAGTCCTTGTGAAGGACGGCGAACTCGAAACGTGTGTTAACTTTCGCTGGCTACCAATCAGTGCTCAATAAGAATTACCACTTAATTTTCATTCACTGTTACACGTGGAAACCACTCCACTTCACTTTACTACACAACACCATTTCCAATACAAATTTTATTTTCACATTTCAAATTTAAAATCAAAAAAAAAAAAATCACATTGGTAATTAATAATCATCATCAATTATCGTATTTTATTTATTTATTAATATTTATGCTTAATCATTGTCAGGTTACAATTGTGATTAATTAATTTTTGAAACCACTTTTTTAATATTATATAATTTTGTGAATTTGAGAAAATTATATTTTAGTAGTGATTTTAATATTATTCCAAATAAGTTTTATTTTTATCCAGAGTTAATTTTATTATTAAATCATTTGCTACGATAGAGTAGAGATAAAAACGAGGAAGGCTCAAGAGATTTCTGTTTATCTTTCCTTACAGTCGATTTAAGTTCCATTCTTTTTTATAGAATTTAATAAAAACTACTATTTTTTACTATTTTTTAATTCTATAAAAAATAATCATTAATTTAACATTTCATAATTTCATTAAACAAAAAAAAAAAACAAAAAAAAAACTAACCAATTAAAAATTTTAAAAATTTTAAGATACAAATTATATAGAAATTGATTTTAATATTTCGAAATTGAAAAGTTCATTTTTTTTAAAAAGGGTTTTTCAAATATGGAAATTCAGACATATTATCATTTTAAGTTTTAATTTCTGTAATATATATGAAATAATAAAAATTATTTGTAATAAAAAATTCCAAAGATGGCTTTCATTTCATTTCGAGAAAAAGAAAGATAAAGGGGAAAAAATATTAAGCTTTTATTTGATTTCGTTTTGATAATGCAAAGATAATTTCTTATTTAATCTTTTTCCTTCTATGCAAATGAACTGATTAAAACGTGGGACCTGATTATCCTGACTTTGCTTTTCTACCAAACAAGAATCCGATTATTTCATTTCAAATTATACTTTCAGAATCCAATTTTATTCCATTATTATTAACAGCAGTTGTCTTTTTTTTTACTTTCACTTCAAACTTCTTATCTGCTCCTATCATATTTATTTAAGAAAAATAAAAGGAAAAAAAATATTAAATACTTATATCTCTTGTATGTAGTTTCCTATATATATATATATATTCGTTTATTCTTTCTTCTTTTTATTCTTCATACAAAAGAAGGAAATTATTTTAATGAAACGCGTCAACATGTTACTTCTCAACAAATAATTGAATATGTAAGAAAAAAGTTTGAATTGAATGAATAAATATTTTAAATGAAGACCACAAATGTCTTTTCTAATTACTTTATTTTATATTTACTATTTGATTATTTACTTGTTAAAAAGAAGAAAAAATTTTGTTTTAACAACTAGAAATATATCTATATTAAATTTTAATAAAATAGGAAAATCCGAATAAATCACACGATTAACAAAATTTTATTTGCTTTCATTTTCTTGTGTGCTATGGTTGCGGACAAGTAAGGCGCTGAACAATAAGACGCACGTAACTAAATATATTTATTATCTAGTATTTGGGATTTGAATAAATTTATTATAACATAACATGTGAGTAGAGTTATAAAATATTTTCATTTAAAAAATAAAATGATAAAAATTTGTGATATATATTAAATTGGATACTTGAAGGCGACTACTTAAAATTTTGTCTTCTGTTCAAGTACCAGCAGAGTTATTTTATAAATTTATTCAATAGTGAATCATATTATTAGAACTGTGGTAGCTAGAAATTATTATTAACAAAATCTGAACAAATATGTTTTATATGCCCATTTAAATGATCTTTGATCATTTTTAAAATTCATTTTATTAAATATAATTTATTGTAAAATTCTAATTATGAAAATAATATTATATATATATATATATATCAGTTCAATATGATAACTTATCAATAATAAATAAAAAAAAAATAAAATAACATATAATAATAAAAAAAAATAATCTATGCGTTTCCATCAAGTATGTCGCATGAGATCATGAGACAAACGAGTTCATTCTTGTTTAGCTGGGCTCTTTGCTCTTTTTTCGAATTGTCCAATTGCGCAATTCACCAGGGCAGTGTGTCTGTGCCTGTACCAGTCAGCGCCCGAATTGAAGAAGTGAAGGTGTACCTATTCGAGTGCAAAATTGCGTCTTGAATCGGAAGCAATTATTATTATTAGTTATCCTGTCGCTAAGCACACGCCCCACGCCCTACCGAGGCTCACGGAGGCAAACGGAGGTACACGGAGCAAAGGCATTTCCCTGAGGAATTGACAGGACACCATTTGGGCCGCGTGCGTCTTGACTTGTCATCGCGTTGACGTGTGTTAGTGTGCGCGCGCATGGCCCCCTCGCGATGCTAATCCCCACCTCCTCAACGGCCGCCCCTTCGGGACTTTTCCCCGCGAGTTGCAAGTCGCGCGATTCATTCCATGTTCCGTCGCGCACTTGCTAACTCAACTTCTAGCCATCCAAGTGACTTTGCTCTCTCTCTCTTATTCACTTATTCACTCTCTCTCTCTCATACTTCACTCTCACTATTGTCCCTCCTTATCAAACAAGGAGTTGATTTTTAATTCGTGTGCCCGTTGTGATTTGTTTTTCTTTTTGTTTTCGTGTTGGTGAATTTTTGTGGAGTGTTGTGCTCTTTTGGATAATGTTTTACTGATATGCGCTTAGCGCCTCCGTACAATGGACTCGCCTCAAATGTACGAATCACACGTGCAGCAGGTGTCTGATAAAAAGTTGAGCAACGTGGGGCAATCTCAAGTACAACAGCAGCAGCAACAACAACAACAACAGCAACAACAACACGGCAAGCTGGTGAAACACGGCCACCACTACACCCCTGACCAGGGTGCCGGCGAATTGACAGATCTTAACACCCCGGAGATCTCGTTAGATTTGGAGAATCTCATAGGAGACAGTCAATTTAGTGAAGGTCTGTTTAATGATATCCTGACACCAAAACAACTCCAGGGGGTTCGTGGCGGAGGGCAAGTGTATTCAAGAACAACCCTTGCGTATATGCCCCAGCCTGTACATTCCGGCGCCGCCTATACCAATACCAACTCCTCCGACTCAGCGAGTTCCATCAAAGAAGAACCCAACGATACGACGGATTATCGGCCGTGTCAACCGGCAGGTCCTCATGCAGCTCACGCAGCAGCCGCGGCTGCAGCAGCAGCTGCCTTCTATGGCCAGGGATTCCCTGGACAAACCTTTACCACCCTACAACCAAGTAGTGCCCAGCCACATATCCCACCACAACAACAACAACAACCCTCACAGCAACCACCGCCTATGCCAACCAAGGCAAAACTGGTCTTAGCCCATAGTTCTTCAGGACCCCAGGGTTCACGGAAGTCAGGAAAATCGATTGACAAAGCGTCTGATGAGTACCGTCGACGACGAGAAAGAAATAACATTGCGGTGCGAAAATCACGTGAGAAAGCAAAAATCCGGTCACGAGAGACAGAAGAAAAAGTGAAACTTTTGGTGAAGGAAAATGAACGTCTCCAAAAACGAATAGAGCTTTTAAGTGAAGAATTGAATGTACTCCGGTCGTTGTTCGCCAATGTTGGTGTGGTACCTGAACATCTTCATCGAGAAATTAATAAACATCTAGATCAATTCCAACAGCAGCATCAGGGTCTGTGAAAACAACTCCCAGCTGGGGAAGATAGGCCCAGCATTTTCAAAACGGGTTTAAATGGGACACGAACATAACATAGTGCTCGAATAAACCTTTTGTGCATGGTTGTGAATGTTTAAGGAAGAAGGGTCGTTATACGCCATTTTAACACACTGTGTGAACTTTTACAAAATGGCCGCATCGTAGTACCAGAACTTTTGTAAGATTTTTACCGATTCAGAAAAAAATTTATACATATTTATATATATCTATATATATATATACATATATGTGTATATAAAAAATATAATTTTATATAAAAATAAACTTTTAATTAAATAAATTTGTATAAAAAATAAACTTGTATGAATGATATATGTATATAGTACTATATCTATCAACACAAATCTGTCCATTTCAATCTTTGGAGGCTCAAAGCTCTCTTCTCTTTATTTTGTTTTTTTTTTTTTTTCATTAAATTATTTCCTATAAAAACTATTATTATTATTACTTTTCTTTTTTTTTCTTTTTTTGTTATTAATTTGAACATTTTTTTAATTAATCTATTTTGAAAAAAAAATATATATTTATATCTTGGGAATTGCGTCAAATTGTGATTTGTAAAATAATGAAATTATAAATAATCAAAAAAAATTAAAAAAAAACAAATGGTATATATGTATATTATTTGAATTTTTTAATAAAAAATGATTGACGCGATTCACAAAAATGAGACGAAGTTTACCTAAAAAATAAAAAAAAAAATAAAAAAAAATATACTGTTATAAAACATGGTTGTTGATAATTCTAAATTTTATCTTTTAACTCAATCTTGTGATGTCATTCTTAGATACTATATATTTCTATACTTTTAAAAGATATAGTATATATAAATAAATAAAAATGTAAAAAAAAGAATATATATATATATATACTTATGTATATATATATAAAATATATTTATCATTAAAATTTATTTATTTTATAAAATCCGATATCTTGTAGTTTTATTTTCTTTTAAGTGTAGTTGATATTAAAGGACCTTTTCTTATTCTCATTTCCTTTTGATACATACACGAATGGATGAGTGAATGAATCGGCATCATTTCATATTCTTCCTTGTGTCTATAATATTCAAGTAACATTTCTCTTTCCTCTTATTTCCAATCTAGAAAAAAAAATCATCATCCAAATTCATTTCTTCAAGTGTGCATTTCAATCTGTATGAATCCATTTTTTATTATTTTATATCCATTCAAGTGTGGATTGGTTTGAATGGTGTAAGTTTTGTTCGTCATAAAGGATACCTATTATAGGATTCTGGCGCTTGTTTATTTCGAAAGGGAAAGTGGGTCAGAGTTCGGAAATGCTGGCTGACTCGCATTCACTCTCCACACCGGCTCCACGCAGCGAGCTCTCGTCGAGTTCAACTTCCCGGATCGCACCAAACGAGCGCCCACCATTTCCCAAAAGAATTACCTCTCCATTCGCATCTGTTTCTAGCCTAGAGTGTATTTTCAAAATAACCATATTACAAGCCTTTTACAATAATGATTAAACATAAATATAATATTTAACTATTCATATATATTTTCAATCTGATGAAATAAGATAAAAAAAAACTTTCATTAAAAAAAACCTCTTGAATAACAAATTTCACTAGAAAAAATGTAGAATATTTAGAAATTGAAATTTCCGTAGTTAATTTATTAATTTACTAATTATAAATCAATTCATTTATTTTTAATAAATTAAAAATTAATTATATTCGTTTTTTTTAATTAATTCTCAGTATTGGAATATATAAATTCTTATTTTAATTTTATTAATTAATATATATTTAATTTAATTAATATATATATATATATATATATATATATCATTATTATCTATTTAAATTAAATAAATATAATTTTTATTAATCCTTACTAAATTTATCGCATTTGTATGTATTATCAGTCATATATATATATATATATATATATATATATATTTGATTGAATATATTATATATAATTCAGATCGATTCCTTAACTTTGAGAGAAAAAATATTTCATATACATCACTTATCTTTGAATTTAGAATATTCAAACATTCATACACAAATATCAACCTATTTATTTAGAATACATATCTTCAATAGTATTCTTCATATCTATTGTATCCTTTATATAAATACATATATATATATATATATATATATAATAAAAGATTAAAAATATTTTCTTTTGAAAAATAAACTTATTCTTATTTAGGTATGTATAGATATATTATTATATTTATTCGTATATATAGTTTATTAAAAAAAAACTAACAATAGTAGAAATGTTTATCTATTTTTACAAAAATAATAACCAAAAAAATTTTCAAATCTAAACTTATTTTTAAAAAAGAAATACTAACCTTAAAGAATAATTATGAACAAAAGAGGAAATGATACAATTATTTCTGAGCTCTGTCAAATGATTAACCTCTCTCAACGAGATAGCGATTATTTACTTTTGGTTGATTCACCTATGATTAAATAATTTATCTTAAAATAGTTAAAATAAAATAAAAATTTTCATTAAACCTTTCCACACACAATATAAAATTAAAAAATATTGAAAAATAAAATACAAATTTGAAGATTAAAGAAAGTAATTTTTTTTTAGAGGAAGAAACAACTAAAATAGTATACCTAAATAGACCCTTAGAAAGTTAGAATTAATATCAGATAAATAATACATCTATAACAGTCATAAAAAAAATATTCTGATTCATTTAAAACTAGCTGCTCTTCACATCTAGACGGGGGCTCCGCCCCCTGTACCCCCGAATGGTACATAGTATTTGGTTGAACGTAGTAAAAGGTTTTCATCCATTTTGTTTCAATCAGTATATTACATAAAACATTCATTTTTTTTGTGTTCTTATTTAAAATATATTTTAATTTAATTAGTAAATTAATTATATATATTATTATTGTATATGTTATATCTATCTATCTATGTGGCTCAAAGATACTAAAAATTTCTTGGCTGCAACAACCACATTTCTCCAAGTGTCCCTATCTTGAGCCCTTGTCCCATCTCTCTTACGTCCCTTTCTACGCGTCTTCCAAGAGGACGTTTTCCAATCGGTCTCCCCACCAATATCTTTTTCCTCTCCCATTCTAGCCACATCTCCTGCCTATCGCAGCTTTTTCGCTTTTATAACCCTAACTATTTCTGAAGATGCATAGAGGTCATGCAATTCCTCGTTATGCAGTCTCTGCCATTCACCGGTGACCTCATCTTTCTATGGCCAATAAATGCTGGGAAGAATCCTATTCTCAAATACTCTGAATCTACTCTCATCTCCCAGGGTCATAGACCATTCCTCCCACTCATATAATACAACAGGCAAAATAATTGTTTTATATAATTTAATTTTGATTATATCGGTTAAATAAGAAATTTCTTTTTTTTGCTTCTATGGCAGCAAAAAAGTAAACAAATTACATACATACAAACAAACACTCTCCTTTATATATATAGAAGATATATATTTAATTCAAGAAATTTTAAATATAGAAAATTTAATTTAATCACATTGATATTTGCACCTTATAAGTAAATATTTTATAAAAAAAATATTGTATATTAATATATATTTTTTAGAAATTTATTTTTCCATTATTACTTACTAATTAAATTAAATTTTTTTTTAAAGAAAATAGGCATATATATTTTTATATATGATATATTTTTCGATATGATATACCATATATTAAAAATACTATCAATTCAATTCAAAACAATTATTTAAAGACATTTTAAGCTTGAAATAAAATAAATTTATATTTGTCCATTTGATTAAAATGTGAAAAAAAATTTCAAAATCTTATTGGTATGGTTATATATAAATTGGCATTTATATAAAAAAAATAATAATGATGATATTAACAACAAAAATGAGATTTCATTAGAATATACCTTTATAATTAAATTAAAAAAATAATAATAATAATTGTATTTAATTTATTTAACTAAAATTCAGTTGATACATAAAGAAAATATTCGAAACAAGCAAAAATTAATTGTTTTATAGCAATTAAAGGAAAAAAATTAATTTAATCGACATATATTTTTCAATATTATGGCACTATCTAATGATAAATGGCTGATGGATTAAACATATGCCCTTAAAGGATAAAAAACCTCATTAAAAATAAAACGACAACTAAAGTTCGTATAATAAATCCAGGCGATAGTAAATAGTTTTCAAGTTATTAACCAGCTGTGCTGGGCTGGGCCTGTTGAAAAAATCTGCTTAAGTCAGGTGTCCCAGGTTATTTTTCCTGCTGAGACACCTCCCTTTGTAAATGCTGACATAAAAACGACCTAAATAATATTCAACTATCAATAGAAAAAGGATTAGTCAATTTCATATAAATTTATTATTTGATATTTATATATATATATTTATTATTATTGTTATATTTAGGTACTTACTAAAAAAGTGTTTAATTCTTCTCTTTTACTAAGGTAATTTAAACTTTGTTCGATTTAATTTTGTAAAGGTAAATAAAAAACAATCTGAAAATAATATAGCATATATATAAAAAAATGAATATTTTTTTTACCAAATTTTAATTTTATGAAATATTTTGCATTATAAGCAAAAAAGTAAATAACTAAATAAGCAATAATTTATTTTTATTAATTATTAAAATTAATATAGAATTATTATTATTATTATATGAAATTTTATAAAATATACAAATTAATCGATAATTCTATACAAAAAAAAATAAAATAAAAAATAATTCAATGATAAAAGTGAATTTAATATAGAAAGAATTTACTTTCAAGATTAATTTTTATTTATATTCTTTAGAAATTTCTAATGAAAGTTCTCTCTCTCTCCATTTATTTAGGATTTATTTTTCTCTTTTGACGATTAGAAGGTTCATTCTGTATCATTATTTTATTAAAGATATAAAGAATCGAATAATAATAATAATTGTTATTATTGTTGTGATCCTAATGAGCTTATATTTTAAGGTGAAAAATATTTTATTTTATATCTATGAATATTAAGTACATTTCGTTGATTGAGCTGTTGAAACAAGACTTTTTATGGTGATTATAGACAACGCAATGAATAAATCATTGATGGATAAATAATTCCCTCCACTTAAGGGTGAGGGTCTAATGCGACTAATTAGTACTTAGACAGAAGTCTATTCTCGGGGAAAGTCGTTTCTATGTTTCTACTCGTATAGCAATTTCACCAGCAGTTTCACATATCCACCGTTCAAGGTGTTAATGTATGGTTAACGACCAATTCTCATTGAAAACTATATTCTCAACTAAAAATAATTTCTATTTCCAAGTCAATTACATGGACAGAAAGGCAATTTTTCATTATGAAATACGAGCTAAACATTCACCTTTTTGTTTAAAAGTATTTATTTATTTTACTAATTAAATCCAATATTCAATGTAGAATCAATTTGAAAATAAAAATTCTTGAATAGTTAATAATTAATATAGTAAATAAACATCGAATATGCAAAGTCGTTAATTTTTTATAAAGGTCAATAAATATATAGTTAAATCTAAATTTATTTTAATCTTGATTTTACATTTTAACAAAAATTATAATTTAATTATATTTCTATTATTTTTTTAATTATTAGTTAAATTTCTGAAAAAATAAAGAAAACCAAATATTTTAACTAAGAATATGGGGATAATTGTTATGTTATTTAAAATTTATAATTTAAAAATTACATTTTGAATAAGATACATATAATATATATAAGACATTCATAGTATATATATATATATAGGATTACATATGCATGATAAGTAATTTTAAATTAAAATAAAATTTTTTTCGTAAAAATTAACCAATTATTCCTCTAATATTGAATAATTAATATAACCACTTATAATTATATTATTTTGTAAAATATATTTGGATGATAATTTGTATTTGAAAAAATCAATCTGATTTATTTTTAAATAAAACAATTTTTCCTTGCTCGAAAATTAGACTTTTCATTTTTAATCAATTATAGAAATTTATCAATTTATTTATAAATGAGAATATTATATTATATATACATTATCTATCCATCTCTCTCTCTCTCTCTCTAATAAGTAGACAATTAATTAGGATTGTAATATTAAAAATTATTAAATTCTGAGTTCCACATTTATATTATTTTATATATTTATTTAATTAGTTCCTTAAAGTTTACAAAATTTTTTGGATGAAAAATATTATTCATATTTCAATTAATCAAAAAACTCAATATATTTTTGGAAAAATAATTGAACTGCTTTGACTCAGCTTCCTTATACAATTGATGCCCTATACAAAATTGCAAAATTGGTAATACAGACATTTCTTTTTTTGATAGTAACAAAAACTTAATTGCCAAAGTACCTAAACTACCAAAGTATTCTAGTAATAAATATGGGCATCAATTGTATAAAGAAGCTGAGTCAAAGCAGTTCAATTATTTTTAGATTTAATTTTGGAAAATTTCAAATCTAGATAAATATAGTTGAGAAAATGATAGTATGGAATATAATGATATTACAAAGATATATGTATACAATAAAAATAATTCTTTATATAAATTGAAAATACTACTACTTGATAGAAAAGATAATGAATAGAAATGACTGTTTGAATATATATATATAGGTATAATATACATATTTTCTTTTTTTCTATTTTTTTTCGATATTATTATAATAAACTGTGTGTATGTAAGAGTATCATAGCATTCTCATTTATAATTTAATAATTTATATTAATAATGATGTTAAAACCCTTTCAACCCTTTATGTCACATACCATCTGATTCACTTCTCAAAAAAAAACTTGACCTTTATCTTTGTAGTTTAATTTTATTGATTTTTATTTTCACTTCACATCATCTTTATTTGTCTCCTTCCATTTATTACAAACTGTCATAAAAGTCTTAACCCTTTCCTTTTGGCTGTGTGACATCATTCATGGCTGACCCCTAATGGAATTTCTTATAATTATTAGTACCTGATTCACCGAATGGCTACTAAAAAAATATTCTTTATGCATTGAGAATATTGTTTTAAGAATTATATTGTCCGAGAATATAATAAATTGCATGGATTGATTATAATGATATATTTTACTTTTTTTATGTGAATACATAAAAAAAAATAGATAATCAATTATTAAGAGTTTTTCCAAAAGCTCAAAATTTTATTTTGTAGGTATATTACTTACCTTTAATAAGAATTTATTTATCCGATGCATACTTCACTTCTGAAGCCCTGTCTAGATATTCAACAAAGAATATAAATATATTAATACTAGCTGCTCAGAGCGCCTTCGGCGCTCTTCACACCTAGACGGGGGCTCCGCCCCCTGTACCCCCGAGTGGTACATAGTATTTGCTTGACAGTGGTAAAAGGTTTTCATCCATTTTGTTTCAATCAGTATATTACATAAAACATTCATAGAGATATGTAAGAATACTGTGATATAATTAACGTCAAAATTTTTCGGTCAGACAGACAAATATAAAAAATTCTAAACTCACTTTTGGCTTCCAAAGATCATGAAAGGTCTGCAAAAAATTTTAAATTCTGAGCAATGTGCAGACAAAAACCTTTTTTTATATATATAGATAATAATAATAAAAAACATTTTAATAAATTTAAAAAATATACCCAATTTAAAAATGTCAAAAATTTAAAATAACTTTATATCATCATATTTTAATTTTTATATATTTTCACTTCATAAAATACTAAATAATATTTTTTTTTTATTATTCAATGATAAAATTTATATATTATTATATTATATATATTATAGAAAAGAAGAAATATTCAATTAAATAAAAAATAATTTATGATAAAAATATGATCTAATAAATATTTTATTAAATTAATTAAAATGAGAACTTTTAGAATAAATGATTTAAATGCATTGATATTTGAATATTAGAATTTAAAATAAAAAGTGAAATATTATATTAATTCTTTAATTGGGAATCGCTATGATAATTCATTGTTTGAAATGATTCCGCTAGGGACAGTGGGCCACGCCAGGCTCTTGAATGAACAACACGGAGAATTATATAAACTTTAAAAAATTAATTTCTGCGGTTATTGATTAAATATTAATAAAATTTATAGCCTGTGTTACTCTAGGGGTATATAAGAATATTGTGATGTAATTTCAAAGAAATCGGTTCAGCCAATTCTGAGTCTATAAAATAGTAATTTTCCGGACAGACAGACCGACAGACATGAAAAATTCTAAAGTCACTTTTGGATTCTAGAGGTCATGAAACGCAAAGATATGCAAAAATTTTTAAATTCTGAGCAATGTGCAGACAAAAACCTTTTTTTATATATATAGATTTATTCTAGCAATACCCATCCAGAATTATTAAAACAAAATATACATTTTATAATTAATAATTAATTTAATTTAAATTATTTTAAAAGTCTCAGTTTATTTAATTTAATATTATTCTACTATAATTAATTAAGTTTTTAGTAACAAAAGGAAATATTCTATATTGAATATATGATTTAATTGAAAAAATAAATAAATACTTAAATTTATATATATATATATATAACGTTTTCCAAACTTGCCTTGAATCATTGTATTGGTATGATTTGGATATTTATTGACACCTGTGAATTAATTAAAAAGCAAATTAAATAATTTTTCCTATAAATGATACCTATACGAATCGTTTCTTCATTTCAAAAACCCCTTAATAGATGAATTTCATAAAAATTCTGCCCACAATTTTCAAGATTAGAAAGATATAGATAATAATATATACATAGTAAGATCAATACAATTTTTGTTAATAAATAAATAAATAAATTTATATTCAATTAATATAAAGTGATAGTTTTTAAAATCACTATATTTTAAATTCTAATATTATCCTATATTATATTTCCACGATTAATGGTAATAATTTCCACATCAAATGATTATTAAACTCAATTGATTTAATTACAATAAGAAATTTAATTTATAAATTCTCATATATGATTATAATATATAATAATATAATATTATAAAAAAAAATAAAGAAGACACGTGTCGATTATACAATATTCTATAAATTTGTTAAAACATGAAGGATTATGAAAAAGGAAATATAAAATTAAACCGAATCTTTTTATTTAGTTCAGATTTCTGTAAATTTTTCTATTGGAAAACTGGGTCACTAGTTTATACTAGGCTGTTAACTATTATAGATAATATGAGAATACATTTTTTTTTAATGTATATAAACTCGATGTCAACGTTTAGTGAAGTGGCCACCACGCAAGAGAAGAGATATTCTTTAGAAACGCGTTCGTAGCAATTAGTGAGTCGAGTGAGTCTCATGCCAAAATTCGAGGGAACCGGAAGTGGAAAGTTCTTCCACCTACTTTCACTTTCCCTCGAATATGGGAAATGTTTTCCAATATAACAAATGAAAATTATTCATAATTTTTTTTTTTTTTTTAATTTTTATTTATATAAAATATTTAAAAAATTATTATTATTTTTTTTTTATTATTGGCTACGAAAACATTTCTAAGAGGTTTTATTTTTGGCTCTCTTAATTCATCGAAACGCTTAACCTATTAATTCTTATAGGATCTGTATTCTAAAGATAGAGAGGCATTCGAATAGAAAAACGTGTGTCTCATCTTGCGACGCAATAGACACTGCTATGTTTTTTTTTGTGTTTTTTATTTTTATTTGTCCTATTCAAACTAAAAGACGATATGTTAGTAAGTTTTTTATAATTGTCATTTTTTTTATATTTAATATGAAATTGAAAATTAATATTTAATTAATAATAAAATCATGAATAATATGTATATACTTATTTGTAAATTTGTATTTTATTTGTTTTCTCCACGATTTCTTTTTAGTTTTTATTAACATTTAATCTAATCAAGAGTATATCTCAATGGTAAAATGATAATCATTAATAAATATTTATAAGTTAATAAAAACATTAATATAGCATTAAGTTTAATATGTTTTTATTCATATTAATTTGTTTGTTCTAATCTTGTTGTGTTTAGGGATTTATATTTGTATCTTTTTTCTCTTTTGTCTGGCTAATGAACAGATTTTTTTAAAAAAATGGTAAAATGCTAAACTACTGTATGAAAAACGAAGGTTCAATTCTCATCAAGTTCACAAAAATTTATAAGTTTAATGGGAAGAAATCTAAAGAAATGAACTGGCGAATATTGCCTTAGATCTCTAGAAGCAATAATAATAATAATTATTAAGGGAATTTTTATTAAAAAGCCAATATATCACTGCCTATATAAGAGGTGACGTGTCCCAACATGCATCAGTCCGCTTGAATCGGAGCAAGCGTACGGTTACTTGAAAACGACTGCAGAATAAGCAGTTGAAACGTTGTACAATTATTTTAATTTAATAAATAATTTTATACAAATAATGTGGTCTTTTAATAAAAATTCCCTTAATAATTATCAAAATAACCACAAAAGCTTTAATAAATAATAATAATAATAATAATAATATTTTAAAATTATAAATAAGTCTTTTATATATATATATTATAAAGTTTGATTGTAGATGTGTTTAATTACCTACTTCTACACAGGTATATATAAATACACACATAAAAAATATCCCATAGATGGGTGTTTTCGATTGATAAATAAATAAAAATAATCAAAAATGTATTTAATCTTAACTTTGAAATTTCTTATTTTATTAATTTATATTTAATTTTTTTTTATCTTTAAATATGATAGTTTAACTTTTTGAGGCTAAACAAACATAAGCAAGGAGTTTGATTTTAAAAATAATTTATTGTTTTTCAAATTAATAGTAATATTTAAATCTCTTTAATAATTTTGATCTTTGGCAAATTATATAATATAATTAGATGATTATATATATATATTTATATTTATATATACATTATGTAACTATTTTAATTATTCTATTTTTTATTATATTAAGTACAGAAATTTTGAAATTTTACATTAATGAAATTAATGAATATAAATTAAAATGAATAGGCATTAAAAAATATAATATTTGTATTTAACAATATATTATATATAAGTATTCTGTTTTCTATATATTATTAGAATAATAAATAAAAAAGACAAAATAAAAAATTGGAACAAATAAAGTATTTTGATTTATATTAAAAAAAAAATATTTTATTATATTAATTATAAAATATAAGTAAATAATAAGTGAAAGTGAAAATAAGGTGCGAAAAAATGAAGATGGATGTTAATGAAAATGTTATCCAATTTGTGTGTAAGCTGTTATACAGATAATATAATAAAAACAACAAATAAAGGAGAAGACGGATAATGAAAAGATTACAACGGTCGAAAAGCAGACAAATTAATAAATATTTGTTATAATTGAATCATGTCTAAGCTAATAACTCATTGATAAAGACGTTCGACAATGATGCTTCAAGTCGAGAGAGTAGGGATACGGATTGTGGGTGTGACCTCTTTTCGTGGTCTGTCACCCAAGAAGTTGCTCTTTGGGACTGGGCCAAAATGTCAACCCGGAATATGGGCTTTGTCATCGGGATATTTTTCTTTTTCACATTCGCTTTTCATCGATCTAGCAGTCGGTCGTTATTCGATCATCTGGAATTCATTAGTACTCATGTTATACTTATGTAATAAAACAAGTAGTATAGAGAAATGCCACATGGGTGTTTGCCACTTAAAATTTTCTATATTCTCAACGAAATAGCAAAACAAGAAACATCAACACCAAAACAATTCGATTATATCATCATTCATTTTATATTTTCACCAATACAAAAACTGAATTTATTTCATTTTTTTAAAAAATTTATTCATTGAATTGAATCCGTTTTATATCAAATTAATGTTTACTCATCAAATTATATATAATTAATTCTGTTTATATTGGTCATTATATTATTATTATTATTATTATTATTAGACATAAACTGTTTGATATGACTTATCAATAACTTTAGAATAAAAATTTGGAATTGAATTATATTTTAAATTTTAAAAAAATGTGTGTGTGTGTGAACTACATAACCGAATAAATATTCTATAATGTATATTATTAATTTTGGTTATCTAAAGTTGATACATATTTATATCTGATCTTTTGCATAATATGTGTATAAATGAGATGCAGGATATAAATTTAAAATTAAGCTTATTTTATTAAGTGTAACTTTAAAACCCTTTATTTTAAGTGAATTTTCTTGTAAAATTAAGGACCTTCATAAAATATTAAATAAATATTATTTACTGTTAATTCAAGTTGTTAAGAGGCAACAACATTCACTTCCATCAGCATAGGGCCAAGGCTTTAAGTCCACCTTTCTTTTTTTAAAAGAATAATTTTGAGAAAATTTAACTTTAAATATAAGTATTTTTATTATATATATATATATATATAAAATATCGGAATTTTACTTTAAAAATAATATAAATAAAAGTTTAGTTTAATAAAAAATAAGTCCGAACCGACCGACGGTTTGAAATAAATTAATTTCCAGCTACAGAAACAATTTCAAATAATTTTAATATATCTATTAATGTAATAAAAAACAGATAGGCATAGAACATAAATATTTTTAATGTTATCTTATTTATAATATATAGCTGAGGTAGCCGGCGTTACCCGAGGCTGTGACGTCATGAAGGGCTGGGTGACGTCATATAATTTTAAATTAAGAAAAACATAATGAAGATGATTTTTCCCTAGGATAAAACCAATACATTCGTGGTGATATATAAAAAAATCTCCTTATGTGAAATTTGGTGCGAAAATAACCCTTCCCTTCTTATCGTCGATCGCTAATACTACCACTTCCGGTTTCCGGATTTGCACCAAAAGTTGATTAATTCATCCCACTGATGCATTAAGTAAATATACCAAATTTCATCAAAATCGGTTGAGCCGTTCAGGCTGTACACATCTATACGGACGGACAGACGGACGGACAGACATCATGCTAAAAATACTTTTTTCTGTTAAGAAAATGCATGATTCGTGGAGATATGTAAAAATCTCCACATGTGAAATTTGGTGTGAAAACAATACCTCCCTTACTATCGTCGGTCGGTAAAAATGGTTCTTCACCTTCATCACTTTAATAATCAAATTTTATCTTAATCAGGAAACCATAAAATTATTAACCATAATGAATGTATTTTATTGTTAGAGTAAAATAGAATCCAATATATATATATAAAGTATTACTATAATATTAGAAAAGTAATTTTCAAAACTTTCCAAATAATACTAATATTTATATATTATTATATAATTAATTATGATATTTTAGAGTTTTAAAAGTATAGCAGAGGTCGCCAGGGGTGTGTATAACTAAATTGGGGGTCGATTAAATATTAAGGTATTTAAATTTCCACCTTAATATATTTTTCATCAAACTATCGGTATACGATATACTATTATTTTAATAAATGTTTTAAATCATAAAGTAAATGTACAAACACAGTAATTAATAGAGTGTTATTTTAATTAACAGAAAATTACTTTTATAGGGATTGAAGGAGATTTTGAAAAATTATATAGGGGTCGATGATAAAAAAGTTTGGCGACCCATGGTCTATCGTAAGTTAATATAATTTTTTTTTAAACATAATAAATAAATAAATACCCATCTAAATAAAAAAAATAATTAAAACTTTATGAATTTGAATCCAATTCAGACTAGTAGGTACTAAATAATTGTATAAATTTAAAAACACGCTATCTCGTTGTTATCTATAATTAATTTAAATGAAGATTATTAAAGAGAGAAGAAAAATGTTTTTTATTTCTTTAAATCAAGTAATGATATGGATAGAATATTTTGCTTTGTATTGTTTTATTTGATTTGTTTTAAATCTAATAAGTAGTATTTTTGAAGAAAACGAACCGAGGAACCTTTAATTAAGTAGCCGAATTCAATAAATAATCTTCTTGAGTGAATAGAAAGGGAGAGAGTGGTGGAGGGAGGTTAGTTTCTCTTTATATGTTTGTCTGTACATTGAAACAAATCAATAAAGTTACGAAAAATACAAAATACGTTTAATTACAGTGTTTAAAAATATTTTATTATCTCATGTTGGAATTAATTTAAATTAATGAAGTTGATTTGATTCATTTTGGAGTTAAAATTTACTGTTAAAAGTATCGAATTTGTTTTTATATAATTTTATAAACTATTTATAAATGATCAAAAGTTGATGTAATTTCATTAAATTATTTTACTTTAACTTTTATTGTCGCATAAACGCAAACAAATTAATTTAAAAATATATATATATATATGTACAACATTTCTAAATTAATTGCTTTTTGGAAATGGGAATAGGTTTTTGAGGTTATTTTTTAATTACTATTACCTCATGTTTCAGGACACACAAACTGAAACGGAAACCCCTCTCGAGGCGAATTATGCAACACTCAAAGAGATTTGTATCCTATGAAAATCAGGTCGAAGGGGTTGATTCGTGGGTTCAAGTCGTAATTGCAAACGTCCAAACAACAGCAACTGGAACAATGCCTAGAATTTTGCCATAGTGATCATCCGGTTAAGATACCGGACTTCCTCTACAGATTATATAAGTATGCAAATCTTTCAAGATCTTCAGGTAAGAACAAAAGAAAATGACAAGTCTAATAAAAAAATCTAGAATAAAAAAAAAGAAAAGAAACAGACTAATTTAAGGTTAGACATATAAACTTGAAATTTATAGATTTCCAGTGATTATTTATTAAAAAATAAAATTATTATATTTTGTTATATTTATTATTCAATATATTTATTATTTTAATAATATCCAAAATATATAAAGAAATGCAAATGATTTTCAAAATTATTTAAAAATTAGTGTTGGCTTTTAGATACTTAAGTAATCAAAGTGATTTCTTCAGTTATTTTGCCATTTAGTAAAATATTTAGTGAAAGATTTATATTTGTATCATTTTTCTCTTTTGTCTGGCTAATAAATATATTTAAAGAAATGGTAAAATATTGAACTACTGAATGAAAGACGAAGGTTCAAAACTCATCAAGTTCACAAAAATTTCTAAGTTAATATTTAATGATATGAATTCTAAAGAAATAAGGCTTAAAATATATATATATATATATATATATATATAGATAACCTCTTTAATTTTTTTAATTAATTGTGTATTTTAAACAACATTTTAAATCAATTAATTCTATAAGTATAAAATATCGTATATAATAGTATAGAATATATATATATATATATAAGCCTAGTAATATATAAATTTGTAAAAATCATATTGATAAACTTATCGATTGTATGTAAATAGTTGGAAGAAACTTGTTAATGTCCATTTATGTAGGATCTTGGACTCTCGAGAGACATCTAAAGAATTTTTATAGAGTATTTATGTCTTGTTTATATCTTTCATTCCATCCCATTCAACTAAACTATTCATTTTATTTCTATTTTCCTTATTCATGTTTAGAACAGAAAAAAAAACTAAAATAAAAGAAAAATAATAAAATTAATTTAAAATAGAACAAATAAATAAGATTTAATTAAAAGAAAAATATTTTTTTTTGTAGTTATCGTTGGATTAGATCATCCAAAAGGAAATTATGTTTCTGTTTAGAAAAGTTTTTTTTTTACTCCTTGAAAAAAGATATTCCAATGCAAAATATTAAAAAAAAAATCACTTAATAATATTGTAACCCATTATTTAATTTTAAAAATATGTATGTAGAAAAATCAATTTTACATTTCTAAAATTTATTTTCTATATAAGAAATATTTTATCGATTCCTAGTTAATATATTTTCTACCCTAGGATGCTACTTTCCCTTTTTGATATATTATATATGTGTTAAATAAAAATTTATATAATTTGACGTATTATATATATAGTGAAAGTGATTACCCTATATCTTAATCTAATTGCAGATTATTATACTAGAACAATTATTAACACACAAAGTCTTAACATACAAAACGTAAAATTCGAAAATGTAGAAAAATTTAAATACTTAGGTTCTGAAATCACGAAAGATAAAAATATTCGCGAAGAATTTAAATCGAGGTTGCAATCGGGTAACGAATGTCTGTCATGCAGTAAAGGGGCTTATCTCATCAAAATTATTATCAAAGGGGATAAAAATTAAAATATATAAAACAATTATTTTGCCGGTTATATTTTATGGGTGTGAGGAATGGTCTATGACCCTGGGAGACGAGAGCAGATTTAGAGTATTTATAGGACAAAGAAAGATGAGGTTATCGGGGAATAGAAGAACTGCATAACGAGGAATTGCATGACCTCTATGCATCTCCAGACATAGTTAGGGTTAT
The DNA here is from genome assembly GCA_963082975.1 of Labia minor. Lineage (NCBI taxonomy): Eukaryota > Metazoa > Arthropoda > Insecta > Dermaptera > Spongiphoridae > Labia > Labia minor. Next base: position 32,103,628 of record OY720344.1, on the reverse strand, counting down.
AAAATTGAGAAGGCTGCGATGGGCAGGGCACATGGCTAGAATGGTAGAGGAAAGAAGGCATAAAATATACTGTTGGAAAGACTGATTAGAAAACGTCCACTTGGAAGAGCAAAGGGTGGAAAATGTAGGAAGGGACATGAGAGAGATGGAAGAGGGTAGGAGATGGATGGTTATGGCTCAGGATAGGGACACTTGGAGAAATGTGGTTGCTGCGGCCAAGAACTTTTGAGTTCCATAGAGCCACATAGATAGATATAGATAGATAGCAGAACAATAATTTTTTTTCACTTCACTTCTAGAAATTAAATATATAGGGAATAAGTAATCATTTAAAGAAACACAAAAATTTATTGAGAATTACAAACAAGAGATAATAAAATTTTTCAATATCATTTTCTATTCATTATTATGTCGATTTTATTTTTAATTTTATTTTATGACCAATGATGTATTAACAATTGTCGTCAGATAAGCGAAAAAGTATTTATATTTAATTATTCAATAGTTAATTGAATAGTAATCGTTGAATGGTTAAAAATAGAGTTTATTTATTTATGAACTAGAATATAATCAATTCAACTGCACACACATTCTATTCATACGGTATATGTATATACATACAATCATATGCTCTTCGAGTATATAAATATTATCTAATAATTAAATCAATTAAGTATACTTTATCTTTGTTTTTTATTTAAATACATATTTATTAAAAATATATATAATTTTTATTTATTTTTAATAATTTATTAAGTTAACTTTATTCCTATTATAACAATAATTTTTTTTTATGGAGTGTATTAGTTATGCTGAGAAACAATGATTAATAATCTTTTGATAGAGATATTTAAATTTTATTAAATAAGAGGAAAAGAACAGAAAAATATTAAACAAAAAATAGATATATTTAATATTTAATAAAATAATGTCGTGTAATTTTATATATTAATATTGACTTTTGTTTCTTAAAGAAAGAAAGTTACGTTTTAAATTGATTCGATGAATTTATAAATACTATTATATTAATAAATAAATATTGATTACAGCTTATTTTTGTGTTTATATTTATATTCTATGTTTATATATATATAATATATATATATATATATTATATATATATGTACATAGATAATTTAAGTGAATGGGCCTCGAAGGCGATTTTTCATCAAATTTCCCGATATATAGAGTAAATAGTGACAAGAAAAAAGAAAGTGGGAGAGCCGAATTTTGTAGAGAAGGGAAAACGATAAATGTTCGACGATAATATTGACTGGGTTTTTCACTTTATTCGAGGGAGTGTCCCTCATTCCCCCTTTTTATCAGGAGATGGTCCAAAGTCCAAGGCGAACTCATCATCATCATCATCATCAATAACAACATCGAGAACCGTTTGAACATATCGTCATTAGGACTGCTAATTTTTGATTCCTGAATCTTTTTTTCACTTTTCCAGTTCAAAGTAATCCAAATGATAAGTTAATCAAAGTCTATATTATATATCTTGTCGATAATCTTTTAAATAAATAAGATAACATGATTCTAAGTTGAAATCATCATCTGAATTAATTTTCTAAAGTTTTCTCCTTAACTGGAATAATTTCATTTCAATTTTGTGGAGTAGGTTTAATTTCAATTTATTTTATCACTTACTTTTTCAATTAGTGAGTTTTATATTCTGCAATCACACAAAATATAAAATTTATAAAAAATAAAAAAATAATGTTTAATAATTATCATTTTATTTATAGATAATAAATTAATCTAATATTTAAAATAAATTGATATAAAGCTAAAATAAAAATAACCTTTGGATGATTAATTTTTGTTAAGAATTTTCCTTGTAAATATATAAACTATATATATGATATAAAATATATATTTCAAAATTTTATTAAAATTTAAATTTTAATATAATTTATAATGCAGGATTTTAATTCATGTAATAATATTTTTTTTTTTTTGGTCTAGTTTGAAAAGAGACAGAAAACAACATCATGGTATGAAAGAATTATTAGTAGTAAGAAGGGTTATGTGTTACTCAATGTGTTAATCAATTAAATAATAAAATTGAAAAGTTTTCAAGAGTTTTGTCTTTTGTAAAAAAAATAATTAATTAAGTATTAAATTCAATTTACAAAAGTGAAAAGTATAAATTAAGATGATTAATAGTTATTTCATTGGAAGGCCTTTGATTAATTTAACTGAAATATATATATATATAACCAAAATACCTTATTAACACCAATTATGTATATATTTGTTGAAATTAAATAATTTGTTTCTAAAAACGTAATAATATTGATCAATTAATACTATTTTAATTAATTAAGAAAAATTCAATTTTTACACATTAACTATATCTTCTAAAAATTATCTCAAATTATACCAAGTTTATTTAAATTATAATTTATATCTTCTTATACCTTTTTATAAAATGACCAAACGAAAATTCGAAATTTCTTGAAGGGCCGTAGACAAAAATATAATTTAATAAATTATTAAACCTTAAATATTTAATGAACAATTCACATAATACATGTCTCTTAAGGTTTAAAAAAATCGTTTGATTCTTATATTATTGTAGCGATTTATATAATATATATTTAACTAAAAGTGGCACGCAAATAATTTAGGATAGAACTATTAGAATTTTTTTTTAAACTTCTTTTTTTGATTTTGTTTTGAAAAAGCATACTTTAACTTAATTTCTGTTCAAAATCATAAGAAATGTAAGATTTTCATTCTTTATTTTTTTTAAGAATATCATTGTCAATTTTTAAAATTTTATTTTAATTAAGAAATTCCTTTTGGATTGTTCATTTAACAATGAATTTAAGTTTTTTAAATTATTTGTATTTTGTTAGAAAGGATAGATACACTTTGTAATAGAAAAATAATAAATAATACAATAGATAACAAATTGAACAGTCATAAATATTACAGGTAAAAATGTCAAAATTTGAAAATTGTCTAAATATTTTCAATTATATTTATGAAATTATATGAAGGAAAAAAGTATTTTTTTTTAAATTTTTGTTTATTTTGAATTGAAAAGATTTACCTGCAAATTTTGTCTTTTCAAAGGGTCAAAACAAAAACCTACAAAAGCTACCTGAATGACCCATGCAAATTGGATCCCATTATTGTATTCCTTTGTTAAAAAGGGAGTATATATACAGAAAACGTGTGTTAAAAGCCATTCAGTGTTCAGTTCTCTTGGCAAGCAGTTGCTCTCAAAGAATTTTCTGACCAACACAACCAAACGATCCGAAGACCAAACTATCTTCAATATTTCTTCCCTCTTCTGACCTGTTCATTTTATTATATATCATTAATTATTTTTGTTTTTTTTTTTGATTTCAGAATGGATTTAAAACAGGAGTGGAACGTTCTTCACAATATCATAGAAGAAGGACTCAATTATTATCATCATAGAGCATCTTTCGATGTTTTCCACGATGAATCAATAAGAATTGAAATCCCGGAAAGATTAGTAGGTGGTGAAATCAATTTTTTAGACATAATGGCAAATAAAGAAAATATTCCGCCGAACGAGGATGACATCGAGACGGTGATAAATCATCCGATTAATCGCCGAAGAAATAGGAGAAGAAATCTGGACTTAACAAGTAATGTAGTCAATAGAAAAAGAAATTACTATTACAATTTAAGAATTTAATTATTCTTTTATATAATATCTAATTTTTATTTTGTTATAAATAATGTAAAATCTATATAATATTACTATTCTCCAATCGTATGTAAATATTATATTATATTAATATAATTGTATTCTTAATAATATTTATTTTTTATATTTTAATAAATATTTTTGTATATAAGTAAATTAATTTTTGAATTTTTCATTAAAACTCCTTATATTCCTTTCCCCAACCTTATTAGATATTTTAACTTTATCAAAAAAACAATTTATATATAATTAAAATATTAATTTTAAATATTAAAAAATATATTTGATATATCCTAGCAAACAATAAACTTTTTTTAATCCTTCTATAAAATATATTTTATAAAATTAATTTAATTTTTATTTTTTCATATGGGAAAAATATGTATATTAAAATTTATATTCAATTAAATTATATATCAATTAAAATTTGATTTAAATAACCTATATTTAGTTTTAGAAAAAATTCATAATTAAATCTAAAATTTTGCAAAAATAAATGTTAAAAATTTGTCAATAAACCTTGTACAAAAACCCCTATTAACGCCCACCAATGAATACCTTGGAATAATAATAATTAAATTATTACCTCTCCTATTAATTAACTAATTTAATTCTCTGCTGATATTTTTTTATTTTAACTAGAGAATTATTCGAATATATTAGTGTTTGTACCATACATTTAAAAAATTGTATAAAAGTAAATGTTAAAACAATAAAATTACAAACAATTTATAAAAATGAATGTTGTTGAAGTGTTGAGAATATAGGGAAGGATTTTGATGGGTGAGTTGATTTATATTTGAAAAGGGAAGGGAAGATTACAAAGGGGTATAAAAGCAAGGAGGGATTTTTAACTTGAGCAAATCCACACAATGCCCTTTGGATTATTCCATATAAAGTTCATATGTATATACTTATAATAATGTAAATTAAGGATTATTTTCTCCTTCCGTCTTCTAAATTTCCATTTCTTCAATCATATAATAAATTTTAATATTAAACGTCACTTAAATTTTATTTTTATTTTATAAAATTTTTTTTTATAAAATACTTTTCTAAATTCACCAGGAAATCACTATCAATAATATTTTTAATTTGATTCGAATTTTTTCAACATAATTAAAATTTCTGTAAATTGTTTTTTTTTTATAAAAAAGAATAATTGCTTATATGTAAAATCAATTATAATTAAATGAATGAATTTATTTTTTTTTAAATAATTATTGATTTTAAGTTATAATTATGAATAATAAAAGATATTTATCTTCTCCTCTTTGAATAAAGGTCCTTATCAAATAAAGTACTAAAGTATTGAAAGAAAATAGTATTACCATTTTTTTGCGCAATTTCTGAGTTATTAACCCTATGATATCGAATTATATATCAATATATTTAGTTTTTGATTATTATTAGTATTATTATTGTCTTTATTTTTATTTTTTTGTTATTACATTTTATTTATTTATTAGTTTTTGATTATAATATATAAAATATAAATATTGTTAATTTCATTTGTATTTTTGTCAATTATTCTTTGAAACTTGCTTGGAATCACGTATGTGTTTTTTATTTATTTGAATGAATAAAAGCACTAGCATTTATCCTCTTGTAAATTATAACCGAATGATAAAAATCTCTCGTATCAGAGCGAAAGTGCTATCAAGAGTAATTGTCAGTATGACTATTGAAGCGGGGGCGGTACAAGCGGGGGAAATGGAAGTGGCATTGCTCACACGTGGGCCACGCGAAGTAAGTACGGCTGACCCAGATAAGCGGATATGGACTGCCAGTGCAGGGCAACTTGAAAACAAAAGAAAAAAAAATTATTCATTTAAATTATGGAGGATAAGGAAAAGGTGGAGGGTCTATGAGAAAAATCTGAGAGAAAAAAAATAGGTGAAGTTTTAAATTAAATAAAGAAACTAGGAATGAAAAAAAAGACAAAAGATTCATTTAATTAGAAATAAATGCTCAATTGAGTTTTATTATTATTTTCCTGACGTCTAATTACCTTTTTGAATAAGTAATTAATTATCAATAAATAAATCTTGGGTTTTTTGTGATTATATATATATATGGTATAAATTAAAGTATTAACTTAAGTATAAAGTAAAATTTAAAATTATTTTTATTATAAATATACCAATAGTATAAAACTTGTAAATGGATTTCGATTCCTTTAAAAAAGTATATTTCTAATGTTTTTTGTAATTAAAAGTGTCGATATTTTTTCAACGAATATGCCTAGCAATTTATAAACAAATAAATTATATATCAAAGCTCTGAGGACTGCCCTGATTCGGGATCTAAACTTCAATACAAAAACGGTAAAAGAGTTATCAATCTTCTACTAATTCATTATACTTCAGCTAATATTATTTCAAAATAATTAAAATATTTATAATGAAAGGATTGTTTTGATTATGAGTATTTGTATTAAATATTAATACATATAATTCTAGTTGAAATCTAAATCTATATATATATATATATATAGTCCTAACAAAAAATTTATTTAAGTTATCTAAAATGTATTTATATATAAATAATTTTTAATAATTAATTAAGGAATAATTAATTATGTGGGTATACATTTAAAGTTAAAGTAAATGAAAGAAAGAGGTAGATTAAAAAGAAAATTTCGAAGTTTTGGTTTTTACATTGAATGAAAGACAATTTACGTTTATTTTGTCAATGAATCAAGGTTAAACAAAATGGCAATTCGTGCATGTTATGATTCACAGTTAGTTCTCGAGGATTGACTTGTCATGTCACTTGATGACTGACTATTTCTCGAGAGACCAATTGTGCACGTCGACCCCACTGATAACGTTAATGACCAATTATAACCAAAATGAGATTAAAACAAATCAATGAAACGATTCTGTATCTATTCCAGAATTAACTTAATTATTATTAAAACATGTATAAGAACAAACATCCAAATCAAATTGATTTTATTCGTTTAAAAAAAAAAAATATTTGAAAAATAAAGATTTTAAATTATTTATTAATTATAATTACTGGATTTAGGAAGAATAAATGTTATATATAAATATGTTATTTAATTTAAGTAGTTGTTTAAAGTTGTAGTCAATCAAAATAATTACACTCACAATACTGACCCAAATCACTCTTATAATAATAATCATATTTAATTGAGGAAATTTAATTTTTTTTATCTTTATTGTAAAGCACAAATATTATTTAATCTAATTATTATTATAAAAAATAATCAATGTATTTTTTGCATTATTATTATTATTGTATTATTATCATTTTGTATTTATAGATGATAATAATAAATGCATTTAATGACCTTTCGTTTGAAATATAATATATATTTCTATTTTTCCTTAAAAAAAAAAATAATTGAAAAGAATAATATTATGATTCACGAGAAAGGCAGAAAAGTGATATAGGTTTTTTTTACACTTTTTTAAAAAAAAAATTCATATTCTTTTTCTTTAGAATTTAATTTAATTTTTTTTTTTTTTTTTTGTTTTATCAATGAAATTAATTTATAATTTATATAAATCTTTCAGGAAATCGTGCAAAGTAAGATTCACTCTTACTTTTTAAAGCACGTTTACGTTAATTTGATCCTTTAGAAACGAGAGTGTGGTTCAGATACAGTCAGGGTGAAATTCAAATCATATCCATTTTCAGTAATATATACTTCCTATTACTAAAAAAAAAATTAATCATAACTTTTAATAATTAATCTTATTAATTAATTAATTTTTTTTAATATGAATAGAAGTGGGGGAAAATTAGCAGATATATATATATATATATATATATATACTCATATACATACATTAATAACCAAATTACATACAGACAGTTACTAACATAATTAACAGATGCTTAAACTAAATGCTCAATTATATATTAGAGAACTAGAGAGATCATTTTCATTTAATTTCGAGTTTAGTAAACGGAGTATATTTAAAATGATTCCGATTGGGAAAATTAAATTTATTTTAAAACTTACTGATATACGTCAAAAGAAAAAAAATACTTCCTATTAGGTAATTCATCCATTCATGAAAAAAATAAAATATGAATTAAGATATTAATATATGAAATAAGTTTACCTGTGGCCAGGTCCGAACCGACCGACGGTTTGAAATAAATTAATTTCCAGCTACAGAAACAATTTCAAATAATTTTAATATATCTATTAATGTAATAAAAAACAGATATGGATATAACATAAATATTTTTAATTTTATTTTATTTATAATATATATATGTAGGACCAGGCTGTGACGTCATGAATGGCTGGATGACGTCATATAATTTTAAATTAAGAAAAAAACTAATAAAAATGATTTTTCTCGAGGATAAAACCAATACAAAGTGCATGATTTGTGGTGATATATAAAAAAAATCTCCTTTGGTGTGAAAATAACCCTTCTCTTCCTATCGCCGATCGCCAATACTACCACTTCCGGTTTCCGGATTTGCACCAAAAGTTGATCAATTCATCCCACTGATGCATTAAGTAAATATACCAAATTTCATCAAAATCCATTGAGCCGTTCAGGCTGTACACATCTATACGGACGGACGGACAGACATCATGCTAAAAATACTTTTTTCTGTTTAGAAAATGCATGATTCGTGGAGATATGTAAAAATCTCCACATGTGAAATTTGGTGTGAAAACACTACCTCCCTTACTATCGTCGGTCGGTAAAAATAAGTATATATAATTGTTTATTTAAAACGGACGGACGGACAGACGGACGGACAGACGGACAGACATCATGCTAAAAATACTTTTTTCTGTTTAGAAAATGCATGATTCGTGGAGATATGTAAAAATCTCCACATGTGAAATTTGGTGTGAAAACAATACCTCCCTTACTATCGTCGGTCGGTAAAAATGGCATTGAAGGGACATCGTTTTGCTGATTCGTCAGAAAATGCGACGGAGCGGCTGAAGGAACTTTCAAAAAACGGCTTTCAAGAGTGTTTCCAACAATTATATGAACGGTGGAATAAATGTGTAGATTCAGGAGGAGAGTATTTTGAAGGGAAATAATGTAAGAATGTTACAAATATTTTTAATAAATTTTTAATAACCAATTCCGCGAACTTTTTGACCCTACCTCGTATGCATGAAAATATTATATTTCTTTAATAATTATAATTTTGGACTATTTGATCAACCTTAAGAACATTTTTGGATAAGATTAAATTAATATAAATGTGAAAATAACTAATACTTGCTTCAGAGGGAAACAATTTATATTTTTTTAATAAAATATCAGAAAAGAACGAGAAATCAATGACTCATCACGTCAATTACCATTGATATATTAATACCCCAATAATTATACATAGAAAAGAAATTAAGCAATTGAATACTCATTATACGAATTAACTATAAGTGAATAGATTATATTTTCCTGTTTTTCGAAAATTTTATTGAGATAAAACCCTTGGGAGTAATTTAATGGATGAGAAAATTAGGTGATTAAATAATCATAACAATGAAATTATTATATCTTGATTCACTTGACTTTCTTATCGTTAAAAAAAGATATATTTTAATTTTTTTTCAATCAATTATAAAAATTTTATATACATTATATATTTCTTAATTTTATTTTTAAATGAATGACCTCTTAACCTTTTTGGAAAGCCAGGGGCAATTTATCTAATTTTAATAGTAAATGGGAATATTTTCAATAATTCTATATATAGGTATATACATAAATATAGACAATAAAATTTAAAAACAAAAGATGGTTAAGAATATCTTCAAATTTGAAGCATTTACCTAAATAATATAAAAAAAATCTGGAGTGTCTCCGCTCGATTATCTCGCAATTTGAATTAGATTAAATAACATATATTATATTTAAATTTAATTAATTAAATAATAAATTAAAATTAATAAATAATATTTATTAAACCAACGGGTCTTTAGCTCTTTGTTGATGGCACCACGTCACGTACTGGCGCGTGATTTGCAGTTTTAAAAAAATTAATTCCGGGACTTTCAGCGATTTAATCAAGCTGAAATTCTATATATAGCAGTTTTATACAATTATTAATCATGTGAAAAAATATCAAACATATATCTTTATTTTTATGCTCAGTTTAGAGGAAAAAAAATGAAAACATGGTAGGTGTAATGGTCCTCATAAGTTGATAGTAAACTACGAATTTTGAATAATGCCCGTATACCAAATTTCATTATTCAAGCTCAAACCGTTTTTTCGTAATCTTGTCTACAAACACACATACACACACAGACATTTTTCTAAACCTTAGTGAAAATGACTGAGGCGAGATAGTAATTATGTAAAACTGTGTAAACTACACTAAATAAAAATAAATAATAAAACACGATAAAATATCTTTATTTTTGGTGTTTTCGGTTTTCAGAAAAAATTTTTATTTCTAAAGTTGGGGGGGGGGAGATTATATAAAAAAATGTAATTTATGCCTTGCATATATTTCAAATTCTTCGAGAAAATATAAGTGAAATCATTAATAAAACACATAATTCCATAATTGAATTAAACTCGAATCTCGTTGTCTATAAAATTAATTAAGCATAAATTAAAATGTTTTTTTTAAATATATATATATATATATATATGTATATGAACCGACATTTCTCGCATTTTAATGATTACTTTTTCTAATTTAGTCCTAGTCGTGGCCCTTTCAACTGGGGTCGATGACAACGTTAGAAGAGTAGGGAGGAGGGGGCTCCTTGGCTTTTTTTTCGCCTGAACGAGTGACACCTCTCATGTTGACAGTGGCGTTTTCCTTTATTTATTTCAAATCTCACACGTGGGCAGATAGGCAAATCCAACAGGACCTGGAAGGACCAATTAAGGGCCACGTAGTGAATGGCGGAGCCCCCACGCGGAGTTCCAGAACTTGAAAAGCCTGGGGGGCCACGTGTGCGCCGAGTTCTCATCAGGAACTCTCTCTCTTTCTCTCACATACTCTCTCTCTCTCTCACACACATACACATACACACTTTACAACATTGAATTGGAAATTAAATGAAGAAGGAAGCCAACGTTCATTCATCCAATGTGAATATTAGATTCCTAATTTGAGTAACTCGAAAAATATTCTATTCTTTAAGAATAAAATGATATAATAAGAATAATAATAGTAAATAAGACACAATAATAATAATAAAAATAAAGTATGTTGAATATAATTGAATTTATAAAATCATATGTATTTGTATTGTTTTCTTCTTTTTTGAAATTTTAAAATTTAATATTTATAAATAAATATTTCAATTTAATTATTTATTTATTTTATGTTTTTATTAATCGTTTAGGTCTTTCAATTTATTATGAACCTATTTAAATTATTCATGAATATATTGATGAATAAATTAAAATAAACTTTTTATCATTCACACAAATAAGATTGTAATTTAAAAACTTAGTAAAGTTGAAAAGTTTGTTTTTAAGGATATTCAAAGCTCATATATAATTATAATTGCAACTTACAATTAGTAGAACATAAAAAACTATTTAAATAATCAATCAAATATAACATCCAAGTAATAATATATAATATTGAAATAATTATATTCTAAAAATATATCTCAATTTATTTTAATTTCTTTTTAATGAAAAATATTTCATTTTTTTCTAATGAATTATTTATATATAAACATTTTATATACCTATATTCGCATTATTAATATTATAACTTTGTTATTCAAATCAATTAAATTAGAATATTAGTACTTAGAATATTTGATATTAAATTCAGAAAGTTTTCTATTTATAAAAACTAAATATCAAATTAAGTTTAGATTAATACTTCACTTTTAAAATAATATTATATATATAAATATTATTAGTAAACAAATTTTAGATTCTCTCTGACATTTCATTTTCTAACAAAAGTAAAATTTAGTGAAACTAAAATTTAACCAGATTTCTTTTTTAGAAAAGAAAATCCGGGATTTATTTTTAAAATATACACAAGAATCTATTTTTAAAATAGATAAGGAGAGAAATGGAGGGGAGAAGGTGGAGAACCGTAGGAGAAAGTGTCAAATTGAATGAAACAGGTGGTCTTTCGTCTTAATGGGGTCGTATTCCTTTTTTGAGCGTGGAAGAAGAAACCTCCTGTATTATTGTTTTGTTTTCAATATATGGAATCTTTCATGGAATTCTATTTATCCAAGCAACTATTGAAAGAGTAATAAATAATAGAGATATGAATCAATATGTCTTTGAACAAGCATATAACAATAACATTTATTTATAAAATAGATATTATGTTCCAAATAATTATAAAAAAAAATAAATGTTTCTTTTTACATTTTTATGTATAATTGACATAATACTTAAAAATTTTATATTTTTAATTTCAAATTATAATAGTTATTATTATACTACGCGCTCTTTGCTCCTAAACAGGGGCTCTTCGCACCTAGTCACCCTTGTAGCCCCGAAGTGATAAAAAGTATTTGGTCGAAAGTCTGTATGCAAAAGGTTTTAATTAATTTTAATTCAATCAGTATATCAAAATATTCATATCTTTTTGTATTTTTATTTAAAACATAGTGAAAAGGCCCCGTTTAAGACGAGGTTCAATGTATATAGTTGAACTTCTTCTTTGAGTAGGATATTTTCTTTTTTTCGACTTTTAAATTGTTTATATACCATATTGACAAAAACAACACGTTCTTTTATTTTATGAAAATTTCCGTATAGATGTCCTCAGAAAAATGTGAACATGGTTTAATAAACCAATGTTTAATTTATATCATCATAGGACATCTAAGATAAAAAAATATAAAAGTATGTGATCAATAAAACTTAATATTTTTCCAGAGATGTGATCAATAAAACTTAATTTTTCTTTATAAATACTATATCTAGTGTAAATTTCAAAAATAACTAGTACCGGGACCCCGAGCCTCGGCTCGGTAATTAAGTTAAAAAAAAAATAATTCATTATTATTGGGTTTGGCTGGTAATATTAATACTTGGGACACCGAGCTGATATACAATTCTTTAATTATTTATTACAATTATTAAATGTTGCATCATTGCATCAATCTGATTAAAATGAATATGTATTATTAGGTATGTTTCTAATTGCATGAATATTTTTTTTATTGGAAGAATGATAAATATATATCGTAATTTATAACTATAAAATATTATTAAAATATATATTTTTAATTTTATTTCGAAATTAAATAAAAAAATTTTAAAATATTTTAAATATAAAAAAAATATTAATACAATATCCTTTAAAAAAAGGCGGGAGTCAAATTTTAATATGGATGACATAGTGTCCTCATCCATATATAAATTTAAATTAAGAAAAAACTAATGAAGATGTATTTTTCTAGAGATGTGATCAATAAAACTTAATTTTTCTTTATAAATACTATATCTAGTGTAAATTTCAAAAAAATCGTTAGAGCGGTTTTTGAGAACCCATGGCCAAACAAACAAACAATTTTAGCTAGAATAATAAGATAAGATAATAAATAAAACCACTATAAGGGGACTGATTGACAATCGTTTGAATTTACTTTTTTATTTAGATTTTTATTTAATAAAAAAATCATTAATTTTTTTATAGTAATTGAAAGAGGCAATTACGCGAGTCTAATATCCCTTTCAGGTTCTGTTAACCCTATTTAAAGCTCTATACCCCCAAGGGGTACATCTGGACCCCGTTGGGAATCCATCTTAAACACAATGCACTTTCGAGAATTCAATTAACTACGAACTCATCAATCATTTAAATTTTTATTATTATAATTATAAATAATTTCATTATTATTTCATTGAATTTCATTAAATTAATTTTTTCATTAAATAAATATTTTGTTGTAAAGAATTTTTTTATGTTGTATTTATTTCTCAAATATCTGGATATTTGAAGTGAAAACCCGACATACAATAAAACAGATATAAGAAAAAATTAGTAAAATAATTTCGACATTAATAGTATATGTAAATTTATTAATACATATACTCATATACTAAATTATTTGATAATTAAAGTGGAATATTTATTTTGTGTGAAAGTAAATTGATATTGATATTTTATTTTATCTAATAAATGAAATTACAATGGCGGATACATAAATTAATTGTTTTTTTCCAGGTACATCTGTGTTTTCTTTCTTATTCATTTTTTTCCTTTTATGTCTTAAATTATTATCGAACAAAGTAATAACTTTTATTTCTGCCCATATATTGGTTGGTATGTTGGATTTCTCGTAAATAACTGCATTGATTGTAATCGAACTCGGCTGCAATTGGATCCCATGACCTTCACAATTCATATTTGCAATACAAAAGCGCAATTAAGTTCATTCCAATCGGATAAATTCATGGACTTTATTCAAATGATTTTTGAATATGTTTTTCTTTCTAATTGATTTTATTTTAATATGATAAGAAAAATGAAATTCTAGCATTATATTTAGTCGATTTTAGCTAAACTTTTTAATAGTCAATTTTTTCAAAACAAGAATGAAAAAATTATCTTCTTTTCTTAATTATTATAATATTATATATATATATATATATATACAAATTTTTTTTTTTTATCATTGTAAAATAATAATTTGTAAAGTTTTTATATAAATAATTTAAATATAATAAACTCGAATAAACAATTTTTTTTTAATTTAGTAATTTGAAATTCCAGATTATAATTTATAACAAATATTATGAATAATTTTATTTATTTTCCGGTTGGTAATAAATCTACGTTAAGTATTTTACGACCTATGATTTGGGTCGATCTTTATTTTTGGATGATGTCCACCTCAGATTAATGAGTGACAAGAAATATTTTTTTTTTTAATTATACATTAAGAGTAACATTGATCACTTATAATATTATTCATCTGGGATTAACTTATTGTTTATAGTTACAATTATCTAATAATTATAATTTTTATTAATTATTATTATGAATATCACGAAAATATCATAAGATTTTTCTTTAGGGTTTGGTTAAAAATATCTAAAATAAAATATAAAATTAATTCACAAGAATTTAATATTATTCAAAAAAATTCTATACTACAGCAAATAGGGAATAATTATTAATTCATTTATTTTTTAGTTTCTGTCTATATAATTATAAGATTTCCATTAATTTGAATTCTCTTTTTTATAATTAATCATTCAAAAGTTTATTAATAAATAAAAATCTCGATTATCTCGCAAATTTGAATTGAATTAATTAACATATATTATATTAAAATATAAATCAAGTATAATTAGATTAATTAATTAATTATAAAATTTAAATTTAGGGTATAGTATTGTTATCCAATGAAATTAATTACTTATCATATATTAAATTTAAATTTAAAACCTCTACCTTAATTTTAAAGTCAAAATTTAAAAAATTAATTCAGGTACTTTTAGCGATTCAATCAAGCTGAAATTCTATATATAGCAGTGTTATACAATTATTAATAATATGAAAAACTATCTTTATTTTTACGGTCAGTTTGGAAGAAAAATAATGAAAACGTGGTAGGTAATGGCCCTCTTCCGAATGAGCTACATTTCTCAAAATTTGATAGAAAACTACGAATTGGGAATAGTGCCCGTATACCAAATTTTAGTACTTATGATTCAAATTTGTCTTGTAGGTAGTAAAGGAAGAGTAAGATGCGGGAATCAACTATCAGAAAATTTCAAATTTCGGAATGGGTTAAAACAAGGAGACGCATTATCACCAATTCTATTTAATTTAGTTCTGGAATATGTAATTAGACAAATTGGGGAAAAATTAAACGGAATAGAATTAAACAAAAAAATTCAAGTATTAGGTTATGCAGACGACTTAAATATAATAGGAGATTCGGCAATTGTAATTAAAGATAGCGTAAAAAAATTAATCGAAGCAGGAAAAGAGGTGGGGCTGGAAATAAATATTGCTAAGACAAAGTATTTAGTAACAGAGAGGAATAGTATTAACACATAAAGTCTTAACATACAAAATATAGAATTTGAAAATGTAGAAAAATTTAAATACTTAAGTTCCGTAATAACGAAAGATAATAATATTCGGGAAGAGTTTAAAGCGAGGTTACAATCGGGAAGCGCCTGTTATCATGCCGTAAAGGGGCTTATCGCGTCAAAATTATTACCAAAGGGGATTAAAGTTAAAATATATAAATAAATATATTTACCGGTTGTATTATATGGATGTGAGGCATGGTCTATGACCTTAGGTGACGAGAATAGATTTAGAGTATTTGAGAATAGGATTCTGCGAAGTATTTATGGGCCAAAGAAAGATGAGGTCACCGGGGAAGGATGGAGACTGCATAACGAGGAATTGCAAGACCTTTCCTCCCATCTCCAGATATGGTTAGAATTATAAAATCGAGAAGGCTGCGGTGGGCAGGACACGTGGCTAGAATGGGGGAGGAAAGAATAGCGAAAAATATATTGGGGGGAGACCGAGTGGGAAACGTCCACTTGGAAGACCAAGGACGCGGTGGGTGGATAATATAGGAAGGGACGTGAGAGATGGGAGAGGATAGGGATTGGAGGGTTGTGGCCCAGAATTAGTATGGTTGCTGTGGCCAAGAACTTCCGAGTTCCGTAGAGCCACAGAGATAGATAGATAGATACCAAATTTCATTATTCTAGCTCAAACCGTTTTTGTGTAATCTTGTATACATACACACATACACCCACAGAGACATTTTTTTCAACCATAGTGAAAATGACTCAGGAGCCTTCTAAACGTAACATCGATAATTTTAGTGATCTCAATACTATTTCTAAAAAGATAGTAACAATTGTATATTTAATTATATTATATACATTTTCAATTTATATATATAGAAAGAATATAGTATATAAATTTAAATTTCGTGTAGCATTAATTTTGTCTTTTTATTATTGTTTCTCTTTTGTTAAATTGACCTGGCAAATGTCGTCGTTCATCATTGGGTGGGTGGCTTTTGTCCAACCCACTCAAATGCCAGTTCAATTCTACCTATATAGTTAGAGAGTATACATGTTTATTAGCCATCTAAGACGATTTAACAGCAGAGGCTGCCTGGAGGATTTTTTTTCCGTTGGACCGGTCCATCCGCTTCCTATATTTGGTTTATGTTCGTAAAAAATCCCTTTTATATTCCACTCAATAAGTGATATCTGTATTTTATTTTCATTTTGTTAATTGACCCTTTTACATAATAAAGGGTTGTATGAGTGTCTATGATTTTTTCAAAGTTAATTTCTTGCACTAATTAAATAGGACATGATAGAAAAGTAAGAAACCAGATATGGAATTAATAAAATATTCAAGAGATTTCCTGATTGTTTTCCTAACAGAGATCATGATAATAGAAAACTCTTTGGATATAAGAGTAAATAAAATGTTTTAACAACATTATTACTTTCACTTGGTCCTAAAATTGTCGGATTTATGTTTCTTCTAAATTTACAAGAAAAGGATTGTAAGTAAATAGAGTGTTTCTCCTAATCAAATATCATATGACGAAATATATATTAATATTTTCCTAATTCTAAATAATAATTTTTTATAATTTTTTTGCTTTTTACATAGACTATATAAAATTTTTTATTATTGTTCAAATTTTAGACCACATTTGAATTTGAAGACTAATCTTTTCGTTTAATATTATACAAGAGGTAATTCATATAATTTCATTATTATATTATTTAATATTATTTTAAATTAACGAAGGATGAATTTCTGGTTAATATAAAATGAAGTATAAATTTTTGTATACATTACAAAAATAATTTTTTTTTGTTTGTAAAGTGAATTGAATTATCTGTGTGATTATTTAAACTAAAATAAATTTCATAAAGAATAAATCTGTGTAAATAGATGATTGAGTATAAATAAAGAAATTCAACAAAAAAAAATATGACTTTTATATGAAGCAGATCAAATCTTGTACATACTTATTAGATATTTTTAATGATTGTTCTTTTAGATTTATTAATTTAGTAAATTTTTATAATTATTGGATAGTATATATAAATACAAAGATTTAATTATTTCTTAAAATTAAATAAAGATTTTTTAAAATTTAAAATTTATTTTAATGTAATTATTACCAAAATAATCACTTTTTCTTTAGAGTTTTTACACATTATATATAAAGTGTATATAATATAATGTATATAATCATAAAAATGTCTTTTAATAGGGAAAAGTCATTAAGACACCATAAATAAACATTTAAGACAAATATTCAAAACGTCACATAC
Organism: Labia minor; assembly: GCA_963082975.1. Lineage (NCBI taxonomy): Eukaryota > Metazoa > Arthropoda > Insecta > Dermaptera > Spongiphoridae > Labia > Labia minor. The sequence goes on along the minus strand of OY720344.1, from coordinate 32,085,676 downwards.
ATCCAGTTTACCTAAAAAGAAAACAATGTAAGTGAAGGAGAATCGATTGATGAATGGAACCTATTGTCAAATTCTACCTTATCAAGACTAATAAATTAATTGAGTTATTGAAAGAGTAGCTAAGGGCTGCTAGGAAGAGGCACGAATTATTCTGCTAGATAGAAATAAAAGTGTAAATCATTCTTTGGGTTGGAAGCGATAAGGAGACATCATCTCTAAGTGATACCACAGTGCCAGGATCATACATCGAGGCCAACAATGGAACAGAGAAGATTTATCATTGAATGTCTGTAAGAAATCGTCTGAGAATCATTACATATCTCGCCTTGCCCTGAACCCTATACTATTAGCAATTAACAGCTAAGCGGTCGACCCTTTATAAATTGCAATTGCTAAACAAATATAAAATTTGCTATATCAATAATATTAAAATAAATGAATTTTATTTTATAGTTAATTTCTAAGTTATAATTTCTCATGATATTTATTATAATTGTATTAAATTCTTTCATCATTAAATATTAATTTTATTATAATTTAATATTTTATTTTAATCTGAATGAATTACAATTTACCTCTTTCCTAATCAACCTTCGCAGGAATCACCCAAATATTTTCTATTAATAATAAACACTACCAGTTAAATTAATTTTTTTTAATAAATCAACCCATACTTATCTTCCAATATACGACAATATATATATAAATATATATTATAAATAAGAAAGAGGGTGTGTAAAGTGTAAAGACCTGGAGTTAATTTCGTTGTTATTCATGATGAATCTATTTGAAAAACATAAAAGATATTGAAATTAAATATTGATATCTAGCTAAGTTTAATTTTTAGTCAACCCAATCAAATACTGATAAGATTAATCAAAGAGAGATTGGATTTTAACTTTCATATAGGAATTGGTTGAATTTGTATAGAAATAAAGATTAATTTCATTCAAAGTTCCCCTTAAAATGCGCGGGACACTTCTACACGATTATTTTTTAAAAATACCCTCTCTTTTGTATAATGCTCACAATGAGCCTGCTCATCAATTGTTTTACTTAATAAAAAAATAACTAAAAATTTGAATTTCACAAAATTTATTAAAATGCCAATAATAGCGTCATTAGTTTGCTATGTAACCATATAATTTTTTTTTAATATTTATTTTAAATTTAAGTTCGGAATGTTCCTTTTTACACCATCTCTAATAGCATTTTTTTAGTTATTTATGTATTTATAAATTTTTATATAAAAATTCTTGGTTAATATGAGATAACGATTTGAACTGACAGTGTAAATGACGTTCATGGCATGGTATACCGATACGCCCTTCCAAGAATAATAAAATTACAATTCTAAGAAATATGAAAATAATAATTTGATAATTAATTTAAAACTATTTGATAATTAATTTTAAACTAAGAAAAAAAAATTATATAATAATATAATAATATATATTATATATTATATATAATATTTATATAATTTATATATATTGAAATAATTTTTAATAAAAAAAAATATTTATTATTTTATTTTAAATCATCATAATCAATATTAAATTTTTTTTCATCGGAATTGATAAATAACAATGGTGACAAATTTATTCATAGAGCATCATGTCGAGTAACTAATGAAAAATCACTAAATAAAAAGTGCAAAAGCTTACTGTCACATGTTTTGGAACAGGCACAACTAACAATTCGTTTTATCAATATTATTTTTTAAATTTCTTTGTATAAAATATATAATTTCAAATTTCACTCAGGTCTAAATCCGGAGAATAAGGCTGATGAGGGAGCAATTCGTATCCTAATTTATGGATTTTCATGGAAATTCACTTATTTCCATTTTCTTCTCAAATCATTGCCTTCTGACAGTGTTCCCATTTCAATTAAAAGACACGAAATTCAAAAGGTCACCGACTTATTGACCTGCTCTCGTTTTATCTAAATATCTTTAAACTAGAATAAATATGAAGACGACTTAAATATAATAGGAGATTCGGCAATTGCAATTATAGATAGTGTAGAAAAATTAATTGAAGTAAGAAAAGAGGGGGGACTAGAAATTAATAATGCTAAGACAAAGTATTTAGTAACAGAGAGGAATAGTATTAACACACAAAGTCCTAATATACAAGATATAGAATTTGAAAATGTAGAAAAATTTAAATACTTAAGTTCCCTAATAACGAAAGATAATAATATTCGAGAAGAGTTTAAAGCGAGGTTACAATCGGGAAGCGCCTGTTATCATGCCGTAAAGGGGTTTATCGCGTCAAAATTATTATCAAAGGGGATAAAAGTTAAAATATATAAAAGAATTATTTTACCGGTTGTATTATATGGATGTGAGGCATGGTCTATGACCTTAGTTGACGAGAGTAGATTTAGAGTATTTGAGAATAGGATTCTACGAAGCATTTATGAGCCAAAGAAAGATGAGGTCACCGGGGAATGGCGAAGATTACATAACGAGGAATTGCATGACCTTTCCTCCCATCTCCAGATATGGTTAGAATTATAAAATCGAGAAGGCTGCGGTGGGCAGGACACGTGGCTAGAATGGGGGAGGAAAGAATGGCGAAAAATATATTGGGGGAAAAACGTCCACTTGGAAGACCAAGGACACGGTGGGTGGATAATGTGGGAAAGGATGTGAGAGAGATGGGAGAGGATAGAGACTGGAAGGTTGTGGCTCAGAATAGGAATACTTGGAGGGGTGTGGTTCGAGTTCCGTAGAGTCACAGAGATAGATATAGAATAAATATGAAATATTTAAATTTTCATTAAATTAGACAAATCATGTTCACTCATCCCAATATAAAACATTTTTATAAAAAAAAACAATATTTTCAATTTCTGTCATTTTAATATTTGGATTGGTATTTTAAATAGAATGATAAATCTAAAATGATAAATGATTTGGGTAGTAAATTTGTCAAACTCATAATTAATTATGTTTGTCGGCGATCTCACATGGAATGTAATCTTAATAAATAAATAATTAATTATGAATGCCTATTCCAAGTAGCTATCATTCATTAATAGTAGTAATATTTTGTATGCCATTCAAACAAAATCTATTTAATTGTTTGATACGCTGATTATTTTGTTATTTTTCATTAAAATGTAAATAAAATTATTAGCTATTTAGCTATCATTCATTTAATTTTCATCTAGTATTATTTAAAATGTGACTTAGATAAATTGAAAAGTATCCTTATGCCTAAGGGCCTAACTAAATTACACTTAATCTTTTATAGGAAAGTTATTTTCACTTAAATAATTTAAATTCAAATAATATTCATCAAAAACCATGTTTCATAATTATCCATTTAGAATTTAATAATAATATTAATAATATAAGTAATAAAAGAAGTACAAAATCATATGATTTGTTATTTGCCTTCTTGGATATTTCCTCTTATGACTCAAGTTTTATTTTAGATTAATTAATAAAGAATATCTCTTAAATAGCTTATGAATAACACCAAGAACTTTGAGGAAAAAAAGTTGAAAATTTAAAATAAAAAAATGAAAAATAAATTCTAATGAAAGTAGAATTTGAAAAGATTGATGATATTATGAACAAATATGTAGATATTTATTTTTAATTTAATGGATATGATGATTTTTAAGATAAAATATTATTATATCAAATAAACTCATTATTTATAAAATTCACTTTTATTCAAAAAATATAAATAAAATCAGATTTCTCCACACTTAGGTAATTGGCTATCTTTATTAAATGTTTGGATTGATTGGAAATGACTCTTTTTAATTTTTTTAAGATAGAAATACATATATAATTTTCTTAAAATGTATTTTGTTAGTTGAGTTCAAAATCCGATAAACTATAATTATTCTTTCTTTAGAAAGGATATTTTATTTTTAATCAATTCTGTCAAAGTCCTTGAACGTTTGTACTATTTTATATATTGTATTTTAATTTATTTATATATTTGATTGAATAAAAATTTTTTTTACAAATACATTATCATATGTTTTAAATGAATAAACAATGTGTCGGATAGTTGTCGTTGTTGTTATTGTTGCTGTTAGTGAATCTCATAAGATCATCATCTTATTCTAAATGTATCTACGAGGGCATGTCAATAAGAGTCCGTAACTTTTTGAATTTTCCGTCTCTTAAATGAAATGGCAACACTGCTCCTGTCAACAGATAACTATCAGCTGACTTCTGTCGAAATTTTAACCAGATGGGTCTTTTAGTTTTAGTTTGACACCCATTAATAGCAGACTAGCTCGTGATTATAGAGTAAAATGGAAAAAAGTGAATTTCCATGAAAATTTATCATACGAATTGCTCCCTTATCCACCTATTCTTCAGATTTAGCCCCGAATGACTATTTCTTGTTTCGAAACCTCAAGAAATGGCTCGGTGGAAAAAGATTTGACACCAACGATGAAGTGATCTCACAAACAAATACCTATTTTGATGTCCTCGATAAATCTTATTTTTTGGAAGGGATAAATTGGAGAAACGTTGTACGAAGTGTATCTAGCTCAAAGGAGACTATGTTGAAAAATAAAATATTTTTTCATCCAAAAACCTGCGTTTCATTCAAAAAGTCTCGTCCTTATTGACCTCCCCTCGTATAAACCAATATAAATTAAGCATTTATTTTAATCTAAACTAATTAATAGATATTTCTAAATAAAAAAAGGAGGATTTTAAAATGATGCGTTTAAATTTGCGAAGAGATCTACGAGGATACAATAAATTAGGGAGTGGGCTACAAATGTTTTGACTAGGGCGGCAACATGAATGGTGGGGCTTGTCGCCCACGGGGAGGAGAGAACGTTCACCCCAACCATTCAAAATGGCCTCAATTCATTCATAACAGACATACTTCCTCCCTTAATCTTTGAATATATATATATATATATATGACTAAAAAAAATGTAAATAATTTTGTTTACCATGAATTAATGCCATTATTTATCAAAGACGTTTTTATCATTTAAAATTTAAAAAATAAATAAATAAATAAATAGAAATATCATGTACGTCGTAGGTTATGATCCAAATATTCATAAATACAATTTTCGTCCTAGTTTTTCACCACCAAAATACGATGTAAATTAAACAAATAATAATAATAACATACTTTTTAGAGATAATATTGCGATCACGAAAATTTTCGATGTCGAGATTTCGATGTTTTTTTACGTTTTGGGGGTCCCTGAGTCATTTTCACTAAGGTTGAGAAAAATGTCTCTGTGTGTGTATGTAGTCAAGATTACGCAAAAACGAATTGAGCTAGAATAATGGAATTTGGTGCACTGTCATTATTCGAAATTTGTAGTTTTCTATCAAATTTTTAGAAATGTAGCTCATTCGGAAGAGGACCATTAACTACCACGTTTTCATTATTTTTCTTCTAAACTGAATGTAAAAATAAAGATATATTTTTGATAGTTTGTCACTTGATTAAAAATTGTATAAAACTGCTATATATAGAATTTCAGCTTGATTATTCAATCAGCTATTCAGCTGAAAGTACCGGAATTAATTTTTTAACATTGCAAATCACGCGCCAGCACGAGACTTGGTGCCATCAAGAAATAGTCAAGCACGCGCTGTTTTATTAAATATTATTGATTAATTTTGATTTATAATTTAATTAATTTAATTTAATTTAAATATAATATATGTTCACTAATCCAATTCAAATTTGCGAGATAGTCGAGTGGAGACACTCCAGCTTATTTTGATTTTTAAAATTTTTTCATAATGAAAAAAGTTTTAATTATTTGATCAAGAATTTCTATTATGGCACTTGGAATTACATAATATTCAAGCATTTTTACAACTGCATTTTTTTGAGGAACAAGTTCCTTTACAGATGCATCTTTTAAAACCTTGTCCACCAGTAAAGGACTGCATTCGTATTATTTCTCTTACCGATTTCTCAACATCTTGAGAAACATCTTCGTATGATATAAACTTTTGTTCGCAAATGGCGAATTCATGCCTAGAATGAGATTGTTTTAAAACTCCATGTTTAGTTCCTAATTTATATACATTTTTGTCGTCATCTCTAGACAAAATAAGAAAAATTAAATTTTTTGGAAACGTTTTACCACGATTAACGTCTGAAATGGAAACTCTAACATAGTCACCAATCACAGCAGCAGGAAATTTTTCTTTCGAAAGATTACACATTTTGATAGCTTGATTTTCTAAATTTTCCCTTACTTTCTTTCGAGCCTTATCAATTAAAATTTTCTTTTAAAACAGAATTTAACTTAAAACTACATCACTTTTATTCTTTTCTTTTAATTTTGTTGCCTTTAATTTGAATAATATTTTCTCATACTGATGTTGGTTTAAATAAATATTATTATTGTTTTTTGTGATACAATCTGTTCTAGTTGATTTTTAAATTTTTCTTTTTGTTCCATTGTTTTTCAAAAATTCTAACTAAAAAATAATTTTTTTTGTAGAAAAATTAAAATTTTAAATCTATAATTATGATAATTTTAACTTGCCTGAGTCTTATTTCTCTAAATATCTTAAATGATAGCCAGAAATCTTCAGTACTATGGCATTAATTTGTAATGTATGCTCATATTTACCAAAACGACATGGTCATTGTGAATTCAATGTACATTTCCCTTATTTGAAATTGTAAATGTTAGTTGAATGCACATTACCCAAACGAGGAGGCAAATGTGCACATTTTCCGGAAAATATGTATATTTGCGGCAATATCTACTTTTACCATAACATCTCTAACTATCGCTGTGGCTCTACGGAACTCGAAAGTTCTTAGCCGCAGCAACCACATTTCTCCAAGTGCCCCTAACCTGAGCAATAACCATCCAATTCCTACCCTCTCCCATCTCTCTCACGTCCACCCTCCGCGTCCTTGGTCTTCCAAGCGGACGTTTCCCAATCGCTCTCTCCCCACAAATATATTTTTCTCAAATATATAGTCTATTTTGAAAATTTAATAAAATAATTAAGTAATTAATTATGTAAAGTTATTATTACTTACATTAGCCAGGCGGAATAAATATAAGTAAAAGTAAATATTTTGTACGCGTTGAATAAAATGATAAATCCCAAGAGTGGTTGTTTGTAAGAAAAATATGAAAACATACAATCAAGTAAAAGATTGGTGACATTCTTTTTTTTTAAATGTTTTAAGTAATCAATTGGTTCACAAGTAAACAAGTGTCGGGGAGGGAGAAGAGGAGGACAATAAAAAGAAGGGGAGTCTGCAAGGCAGTAGTAGTCAAGATCTACTCTAAAGATTCTAAAATAGGCTGGGAGGAAAATATTTGTAAACAGGCTTGAAGAGGCTGTCGACTAGGGCTGGTTTCGGTTGGAAGTTGTGTGCGAGGTTCGTTCACCTGGCAAGGCCCCGGCCTTGGCCTGCATGGCCGTCCCCAGTATCTCCCCCCCCCAGCAATGCTGCGCGTGCGGACTACGAATATCGACCTGATGCACGGCTCCAGCAGCCAAGGGGGCTCTGCCTCGGGAAGAATGCATAGCTTCCTGTTGTTTCAGGGAGTCGTTCCTCCTTCCTCGTTCAGGTTGCACTCCCACCCCACCCACCAGAACTTCTTTTTATTCACACCATTTTTTACTTCTGCAAAATATCCAACTCTTGAAATTAACTAAAATACTTATGAAAATTTAAAAACTATATATATTTAAAAGAAAATAAAAAAAAACAATAATATTTTTTAAAGAATTTGTTTATTTTTACTAAATTTTAGCGATATATTGGAAGTTTATATAACATTTAAATGTTTTAAATTTTAAAAGACCGAGTGTTTATTTTTTAAATCATCTCGAATTTCAAAGACCCGAACCTCCCCCCCTTCATTAGATATGAAGATAAATAAAGATTCCCGAGTGTTTGTGTCCATGGATCACGGTTACTTGACAAGTTGAAAGGGAAGGGTTAAGGGGAATGTGAATAGTCCAATTAAATAGATCACGATGGCTGTTGTTTTATGCGAAAAAACCTCTTGAAGAGACTTCAACAAAGTTAAATTTAACTTTTCTAGAAAGATTAAAGAAATCAATTGAAAATGGCTGGCTTGGTAATTTATTGATTTCTGAAAGATTATGTCAAGACACTAAAGAAAAAGTTAATTAAATAAAATAAATAAATGATTATTGCTTGGATGGAGTAAGAGGAAAGTATTTATATTAAGTTTGTCTTAAATAAATAAATCTAAATGATTTCAATCGGTTAATTTCAGATAAATCCTTGAGATTTCAATAGATCTAATAAAATAAAAAGATAAAAATAAAAATAAAAGTAAATAGAATGTTATTAAAATGTTTAAATTGTAAAATATTTGTACCTGGGTGAAAAAGTGCTTAAACAATTTATAAAAAAATAAAATAAACAATTTCCATTTTCAATTTTAATGGAATTTTCTAATCTATTCCTTCATCTCTCTCAATCTCAATTCCCATAAATATAATTCTAGAAAAATAATTCTGAAATTCAGTACATTCGAGGGTGGGGTGATAAGTTTCCGGCCTGACCAAGAAAAACGATGTTTTTAAATTTTTTTTTGTTATATTTTTCAACATAATCTCCATCAACACTGATATATTTCTCATAACGGTCTTCTAATTAATTTATTTAATTTAATTAATTATTTAATTTAATTTAAGTCTCATCAACAGTTATGAATTACTGCGCCTACAGCGCCAAATTGACGGTAGAAATGGTTTTTCGAAGCAGTTTTTGGTCTAACGTTAGCAAACGCGGCACCCACGTTGCACACAGCTTTCCATATTCAAATGGTTGTGCAAAATATTTCGCACACGTTCAGCTGACATCGTACAGGTCTCACCTATCTTGAATGTTGAAAAATAAAGTAAAATAAGTTGACCTGTGGCCAGGTCCGAACCGACCGACGGTTTGAAGTAAATTAATTTCTAGCTACAGAAACAATTTCAAATAATTTTAATATATCTATTAATGTAATAAAAAACAGATATGAATACATAAATAATAAATATAAACATTTTTAATTTTATTTTATTTATAATATATATGTAAGACCAGGCTGTGACGTCATGAATGGCTGGATGACGTCATATAATTTTAAATCAAGAAAAAACTAATAAATATGATTTTTCTCGAGGATAAAACCAATACAAAGTGCATGATTCGTGGCGATATATAAAAAAATCTCCTCATGTGAAATTTGGTGTGAAAATAACCCTTCCCTTCCTAACGTCGATCGCTAATACTACCACTTCCGGTTTCCGGATTTGCACCAAAAGTTGATCAATTCATCCCACTGAGGCATTAAGTAAATATACCAAATTTCATCAAAATCGGTTGAGCCGTTCAGGCTGTACACATCTATACGGACGGACAGACGGACAGACAGACGGACGGACAGACATCATGCTAAAAATACTTTTTTCTGTTTAGAAAATGCATGATTCGTGGAGATATGTAAAAATCTCCACATGTGAAATTTGGTGTGAAAACAATACCTCCCTTACTATCGTCGGTCGGTAAAAAGAATTTAAAAACATCATTTTTCTTGGTCAGGCCGGAAACTTTTCACCCCACCCTCGTACACTATTTATACATCTTTTAAATATTTGATATTGATATTTTTAACAACTAATATTGTGAAATAATGAGTTTCAACTTGGTCAATTACTAATAAGTCAATTTTACAAAAAAAAAAAATAGTTTTATTTAATCAATCAAATATTTTAAATTGGTTAAAAAGTGCTAAGATATATTATAATAGATACAAAATTATATTTTTTTTACTTTCTTTAGATTATCGTAATGCGAGAAACTTTCTCGTTTGGGTTTTTCTAATTTGTTTTTTTTCTTTTTTTTCTAATATTCTGTTTTTCAAGAAGACAACACCTCGAAAAAAATATTCAGGTTACATTTTCGAATGAAAGAAGAAATGCACTGAAATTATATTTTAGAATTAAACATTACTTATTATTCAAATTAGATAAAATATTTTAATGATTACTATATTCTTAAATTAATAATAAGTTGAAGAATTCAGTATAGTTCAAATATGACAGAAACAATGAGTATATAATTCTACATCTCTAAAATTGATTATATATTTATTAAATATAAATATAATTAATGAATAACAATTAAAAATTATTTCTAGTTTTAATTGGAGCTTAAACATAGATATCAGATTATAAAAAATATTAGTATTTTTGAGCTCAAAAAATCAATAAAAAATTATTTTGGAATCCCGAATATCTCAAGTATTAGAGGATTAAAACTTATATTTCTTTAAGTTTTTATATTTGAAATTAGAAAGAAAAATATGAAATAAAAACAAATAATAATCAGGTACTAGTAAAATTTATTTGAATTTTATCAATCTTCATTTATTAATTAACGATTTGGATTATTTAATTGATTTTAGATGATACTCTGGGAAAAAAATAAAAGTTTGGCTGTAAGGAGGAGGGGACTGATAATCATTAGAATTATAAAATTTAAGAAAAAAAAAAATTAAAAAGTATAATCTAAGTCTGGAGATGCGTAACTGTAGGATGCCCACTATTATTTCAAATATATACTAATAATATTTTTTCCTATGAGAGAATATTCATTAAAAGTTATTAATTTGAGTATATACCTTCTATTATAATGAAGTTATAAATTATTAAGTCTTTTTTTAGGGAGTCCGGTTTTGATAACAGGATCTTAAACAAGCCAAGCCCTTCTGCGAATAGTGACGTCCAAATCCACTCCCTTCCAATGTAAACTATCATTCAGACATTGCTATGTAGTGGTATTTTCCTACATCATTCGATCTACGATTCAAACGACAACGGAAATTTTTCAAATATTTTCCATCCAATATAAGAAGAGTTGATTAAACTCAGTCCAGTATCATTGGGTGACAGTTTTTGACCTCTTCGGCATATAATTTTTCCTTGACTTCATTAGGATCTAAACTAACAATCTTAATCCATAGACGTACTAGTAAATGTTTAGGTATCTTCAAATATTACTACTATACATTTCTTAAAACAACAATATATTAGAAAGAAAATAAATAAATATTTAACTTATTCTTTTTCATATTAGCCAGTATGAGAGAAAATGTCAATTTTTTTGTTTAATATTAAAAATAATGTGAATGGAATTTTATTCATAATAATCTATATCTAGTTAAGTATTTACTTTTGATAATACACAGATATATAATATGAATTTTAAAATAAATCAAATCAAATAATTTTATTTGTAAATAAAACGTATTTTTAAATAATTTGAAGATAAAGATGTTTTAATGTATTGTTTAAAATATTGTATTTTTCTCAGATAAAGAAGTATGAAGAGGAAAACAAAATTAGAGAGTTTAGATAAGTTTAAAGTTAATGTAACTCATTTGATTAAGGCACTTTAAATTCAAGTTCAAACCTCACTACGTTCTTAAATTTAAAATTAATAATGAATAATTAATAAATAAAGAATGAACGATTAAAAATAGATACTGTTTAGCTCTAAAATGTCTTAAAAGTATTTACATATCAAAAGTCTTATATAAAAATAACTTGCTTAGAATTTGCATTTTTGGAAATGTAATTCTAGATCATGTGTTATCTTTTGAATAACTTTTTTGATACAGTTATATGTTTTTATTGATTTGATTATTAATTGATTTTGTTTTTAATTTAATTTAATTATTTGTAAATATCTTCTTTAGCTTTCTACATTTACTTATATTCTTAAAATTGCTCAAATGTTTTAAAATTTGTGAAATATATATACGAAGGGGGGTCAATAAGTCCGTGGTTTTTTGAATGAAACTGTCAGGTTTTTGGATAAAAAAATATTTTATTTTTTTAACGAAGTCTCCTTTGAAGTCTTTATACACTTCGTCCAACATTTATCCAATTTTTTTTATCCCTTTCAAAAAATAAGATTGTCGAGGACAACAAATAGGTATTTGTTTGTGAGATGATTCGCCGAGCTACACATTTCTTCAGGTTTGGAAACAAGAAATAGTCACTTGTGGTTAAATCCGCAGAATAGGGTGAATGAGAGAGCAATTCGTATTCCAATTTTCATGGAAATTCACTTTTTTCGATTTTCATCTCCAATCACGAGGTAGTCTGCATTAATGGATGTCAAACAAAAACTAAAAGACCCAGCAGGTTCAAATTTCGAGAGACGTCAGCTGATAGTTGCCTACTGACAGGAGCAGTGTTACCATTTCATTTAAGAGACGTGAAATTCAAAAATTCACGGACTTATTGACCTTCTCTCGTATATATATATATATTTTTCTAGAATTCTAGAACAAGCAAATGTTTCATAAATATTAATGTTTTTTTTTTGTTAAAATGATAATCAAATGCAATCCTAATTATTTGAAGTTCGTATCAAATAGCGGAAAATGAAGTTTATAATTGATAGTATTTGATTGATAAGATTAAATAAATATATATTATATATCGGATAATGAATTCATCTTGATTATATACTTTGTTATTTATCACTAAAACACTTTTTATTATTTTTCTTATCAATTATCTATATTATAAAATAATGAATTTTTTTTACTATTAATTTCCTCATGAATTTTTCTATTTGATATTTTTCGTGATTTATCGACCTTGAATTATTTAAATATCATTTTGCTCATTTTCTATTGGGTATTAGTTCTATAGAATTTTTTCAAAGTATAAGTATACAATAAATTATATTTTTTTCTTTGTCCATTTTACTACACAAATTGTATTTAAATATAAAAGATTTCTTATAAAAGTCTATTTTATATCTTCGTCTTATTATAATAATAAGTATACATAATAAATGTATACATAAATTTATATAAAAACCTGTAAATAGAAATTTTAATTTCTCATTAATATTACAGTTATTTATTGAAAAATAATAATAATAAAAATTATCAATAATAAATTTTAATAGATATTTTATTTTAAAGAATAAAATTCTTTCAATTTTTATTTTGGTATCTTCAAAATTTATATATATGATTGTTTTTTTTTTAAATTATTTTAGCAATGACCAAATGGTATTAATTCAAAAGAACAATTTATTAATCTATTACGTTGTCATTTTCGAATTTCTCAGTCTTTACAATTCCATTTCTACAAGTTTTCCTTATCATCCATCCTCTTTCAATTTCCAGATATTGAAGAGTATAAAATATAATGTTAGAATGTGTACTCTTCCTTTAAGAGAATAAATTTTTAATTTAGAGAATTTGAAAAAGTCAATAATAAAAGATTCAGTTTCTAGTTCAAAAAAAAAAAAAACAATTGAAACTTCAAATTGATTTAAATTATATTTTTTCATTAATTTTTTTATCAGTATTAAATGTCATTAATAATTTATTAGGTTATAAAATAATCAATAATAAATAATTTTATTTTATTAATATTATAGAAAAGTATAAATTCATATTTTGAGTGTGTGTGAAGTAAAATATTAACAAATTAAATAAGTATTTTTTTCAAAAATGTTATTTTAAAAAAAAAAAATAATTCACAAAAATAAATATTATATTTATAAAACATTTAAAATAGGGTACTCAGATAAGAAAACAAAACATTCGTTGAATTTTTTTTTAAATTATTTTGAATTCCTTAATAAAAATTCCTAATTTCGATGGCTGTAAGGAATAAATTATCAAAATCTATGTTCCAAAACAATAGTATTCCCATTAACATTCTAAATTCATTCAATATAAGAAACTTTTAGGTATGGGAAGTAAGTAATATAAATATATGTATATGTATATAAATATGTAACATCTACCTATATTTATACAATATTTTGTATAAATAAGAGAAAAACAAATTCCTTAAGATCCTGATCCTGTATTGAAAGACAAAAGCTCGGAATAAAAATCCAAAGCTTATGGAAAGGGAAACCACCTCCGGAGAGCACTTTCTCCTTTCGTCCTTGAACAATCTCAATGAATCATTCGATTCAATCACCAGAAGAACATTCAGCCCCTAAAAGTTAAAATGGCACTTAATTCTCTGGGAATTAATTGGACTCGAGAGTTCCGGGAAACATCCCAGGTGTCAAGTGACCTCTCCCCCACCCCACACCACGCCATAAGAAACATGAAAAATATGTCATTGAATCATACATACAAACAACACTGAACCTGTTAGATTTTTTTTTTTTACAAAAAGAAATAATTATTTTTCTAAAGAGTAATTAAGTAATTATATCATCACATGATTGATCATTAATTTAAATAAAAAAAATAATTTGGAGTTATTTATTAAACATAAATTAATTGAATCAGAAGAGTAGATATTCATTTCAAATCAGTTCAAATGTAGGGTTCTTCTAAGCCAGCTATTCTCAACCATTAGTGGTCCGCGAAAAAATTTTACTGGTCCCCTATCCACGAAAAAAATTACTTATTTTTATATTTTATTATACATCTTTACATTTAAATATTACTGTAGGCAAATGATAATAAAAATATTACAATTAACTTACGTAGTAGTTCTTTATAAATACTTAGTAAAAATTTGTTGTTAAGAAAATATCAATGGTCCGCAATTTTTTTTAAACAAATCTACTAGTCCGCGGGCCAAAAAAGGTTGAGAAACGCTGTTCTAAGCTACTGTACCGTTTTACTATCCAATCCTGTTAATAAAATAAGTTGACCTGTGGCCAGGTCCGAACCGACCGACGGTTTGAAAAATTAATTTCCAGCTACAGAAACAATTTCAAATAATTTTAATATATCTATTAATGTAATAAAAAACAGATATGAATATAACATAAATATTTTTAATTTTATTTTATTTATAATATATATGTAAGACCAGGCTGTGACGTCATGAATGGCTGGATGACGTCATATAATTTTAAATCAAGAAAAAACTAATAAATATGATCTTTCTCGAATATAAAACCAATACAAAGTGTATGATTCGTGGTGATATATAAAAAAATCTCCTTATGTGAAATTTGGTGTGAAAATAACCCTTCCCTTCCTAACGTCGATCGCTAATACTACCACTTCCGGTTTCCAGATTTGCACCAAAAGTTGATCAATTCATCCCACTGATACATTAAGTAAATATACCAAATTTCATCACAATCGGTTAAGCCGTTCAGGCTGTACACATCTATACGGACGGACAGACGGACAGACATCATGCTAAAAATACTTTTTTCTGTTAAGAAAATGCATGATTCGTGGAGATGTAAAAATCTCCACATGTGAAATTTGGTATGAAAACAATACCTCCCTTACTATCGTCGGTTGGTAAAAAAGTATCTATTATTTAAACAAATCTTTGATATATTTATTGCGAATAAATTTAGATTTTTATTAAATATGAAATTAATTAAACTTTGTAAAGAAAGAAAATTAAATTGATATGTTTACATAAGAAATAAAATGAATTGTTCGAATAAGTAGTTAATGAAAGAGTAGATTTTTTTTTTTTTTTTTTTTTTTTTATTTTCCAAAAAATTTTTACATCTGCCCTCAAATAGGGCAATAATAAAACATTTCAAAATATACAAAAGTAAATTAAAGTAAATTATATACACGTGAGACTGGTTCAGGATAGGATTACTTGAAGGGACAGAAAACAAAGAAAAAAGAGAAAAAAAAAAAAAATAATAATAATAAAGTAAAGAAGAAATTAGGAAGGGCAGAAGGGAGATGAGAGGCAAGAGAAGAAATAAGGAAAAGGATAAAATTAAGAGAGAGAAGGGGACAGTCTGCTAGCATTGATGGAGATATAGCTAGGGTCTAATTGTCAATAAGTCTTGAGGTTGAAGTCTTTTAAGTCTTCTTGTCAAGTTGTCAGTACGAGTAAGTCGTCTGGCGCTTTGGTTTTGATGATTAATGAGACGATTGTGATACTTAATGCTATAATGATGAATGACTTCGGTGACCAGGGGGATGTTTAATTCTTTGTGGAGATGGATAACAGGAAAGTAACGGGGAGCGCCGACTATGGTCCTAAGGACAGCGTTCTGGAACCTCTGAATGATATTAAGATTGGATGATTTTGAGGTTCCCCACAATTGACATCCGTAGGTCCATATCGGCTGAATGATAGTTTTGTAAATGAGGATTTTGTTTTGATATGAAAGATGAGATTCCCGCCTAAGCAGCCAGCGGAGCTGACTAAACCTAAGCGAGAGTTGTTTTTTTTTTGATGAAATATGATACTTCCAAGTCAGTCTTCTGTCTAGGTATATACCTAAGTATTTGGCAAAGTCTCTTTGTGGAATTATGGTGTCTAGTCTAACTGGAGGGCAAGTCTGTCTGTTTAGAGTGAACGTCACGTGAGTTGATTTAGTCTCGTTAACTGCCATTCTCCATCTAGCCAGCCAAGGCAATGAAAGAGTAGATTTTAACCAATCGAAACATTATTGTTACTAGTAACTCGCCATCGATGATTTGATTATCAGTTGTTTATAATGTTGATCGACGAATTTGAATATTTTATTTATATTTAACAATACAGATAATTTCAAAATACGGCCCGCGGGCCGAATAAGGCCCTCGATGTTATATTACCAGGCTCTTCTTACAAACATTGAAGAAACTTAAAGATATTTTACTTGTATAAGTGTATATCTATATATATTATTAATATATATTCTTAGCCTTGGGTAGTATATAAAAAAACAATAACAAATTTTTATTTTTTACGATTTAATATTTAATTAAAATCCTTGATAGATGAAATTTTACTATTTAATTATTTTTTTAATTTAATTTTTATATAGATATTATTTATAATATTTATTAATCATTTGGGTAAATGTTTTCAATAAAAGAAGACATTTTATTTCATATAAATCAAGAATTATTAGTTAGATTTTATACTTTATTGAGAAAAATAAAAAATATAAATTATAATTATATTTTTGAAATATTATATATTTGTTTCAAATACTATTGTTTAAAATAACCATATTTAATCTTCATTTATTTATTTATATTTTTTAATTTTTTCAAATTAAATTAAAAAAAAGTTTTAGCAAAAAATAAAATGAATATCATTCAGAACTGATCGAACTTTATTTTTATATATATATCATTGATGTAATTTATTCATTTAACAAAATTACAATTTCTTTGTTGTTTAACAAATTTCGATTAGCGGAATTGAGATACCAATGATCATTTGTATAATTTGATTAACTCATCAAGATTCGGAGTGGTTCTCCATTTTGTCACAATGAATTCGGGTCACAAGACAATTGACAGGCCCTTCTACTCTAGCCTAGTTGCATTTCTCTAGGCAAAGAAAATATCTTCCTCGATTTATACTTGCTATATTCGAAAGTCAAATTTCATTAACTACAACTTTGAAAATAAAAAAAAGTATAATTTCAAATCACGATATTTATATATCATTTTTAATGCAAATTAATTAAAAAATAAACATTTAAATAATAAATAATATAATTGAACAAAGGACAAACTAAATATTTTATAACATCCTTTTTTAAATTCATATCACGATCAAAATTTTTTTTATATAATTTTAAAACAATTTTTAAATATTTAAAAAAATATATAAATTTAATTTTAATACTACTTATATCATTAAGATTTATGTATAAATTTTAGACATTTGAGTATAGTGTAAAAGAGAATAGAAGAGATCACTTTGACTTTTGAATAAAAATAACTATTATATTTATTCACAAGTAATTGTCTCGAGAAGTGACATTAATAATAGAAAATGTCAAATACTAAATGAGGAAAGAAGTGAAAAGAATGGATATTAAATAAATATCAAATCAAACATGATTTATTTATTTTTTTTTTTTTTTTATATGTATTTTTTTCTTATTAGATTAATTTTCGAAATATTAAATAAATTCTTCAAAAAAAAAAACAATATTTCAAAATAATTTAATTAAAATTAACAAAATAAAAGATGAAAAATTATATTTTTGTAATTAAAAAAATTAAATATAATTCCATCAGCTTTGATTAATAAAAGATTTACACAATAGAACAAAAATGAAAGAAATAAAATGGTAAAATTTATAAGAAATTAAAAAAAAAACAAAAGATTATAAAGCACAAGTGAAAGGGAAGAATTATTATTAATGCTTGAAGCAATTGGTAACTTTCAAGAGCGTAATTACTTATATATTATAATATAATCGTATTAGAATGATGCCAACCTATGATAAAACGAACAAATGAACCTTAAAATAAAAAGCGAATATAACAATTTATTAAAAACAGACTTTTTTTTGACAAGATCCAGTTTTTTTTTATGTGTATACTAATAATTGATGAAACTTGAATATGAATCTCACCCCACATTATTAATACTTAATTAGAGAAGTTCTAAAAATATAAATATAATACCATCATATAACTATTTATTTCACAATATTCAGTAATGATGATTTGAATGATTTTTTTTCATGATTTTTAATAAATAATATATTTTCTTAAATTAGATTAAATTTAATATAACTTTAGACATAACAAAGATTCAAATTTATTTTATTATTCAATTTCATAGAATAATGTAATTACACCAATACCTCACTTTGCGTGGGGGTTACGTTCCAATTAAACACGACGCAAATTGAAACTACGCAAAATGAATTAAGATTTTATATAGCAAACCATGTAAAGATTGAAGATAGGTTCCAGGGTTACGCAAATACTACTTTTTAAAAAGAAAATTGAACAAAGTAAACATTTATAAAATTTTATTACATTCATACTAAAAACAAAATAAACTATTCAATTAATTTATGAAAAACATAATTGAAATTAATCACTGTCTGATGAGTTCATAGTGGCTATTCTAAGTCGGCTTTTTTCACAAAAAATTGGTTCAATTCAATATATATTTAATATCTATTTAAAAATAAATTAAAATTAATAAATAAAATAAAAATAATAATAAATAAATAAAATTAAAATCACAATTTACAAAATTTGCGATGATCTCAGTAGAAAACAAATTTTTAGAATATTATTTTGTATTGTATTGTATTTAATTTTTACCGACCGACGATAGTAAGGGAGGTATTGTTTTCACACCAAATTTCACATGTGGAGATTTTTACATATCTCCACGAATCATGCATTTTCTAAACAGAAAAAAGTATTTTTAGCATGATGTCTGTCCGTCCGTCTGTCCGTCCGTCCGTATAGATGTGTACAGTCTGAACGGCTCAACCGATTTTGATGAAATTTGGTATATTTACTTAATGCATCAGTGGGATGAATTGATCAACTTTTGGTGCAATTCCGGAAACCGGAAGTGGTAGTATTAGCGATCGACGATAGGAAGGAAAGGGTTATTTTCACACCAAAGGAGATTTTTTTATATATCACCACGAATCATGCACTTTGTATTGGTTTTATCCTCGAGAAAAATCATATTTATTAGTTTTTTCTTGATTTAAAATTATATGACGTCATCCAGCCATTCATGACGTCACAGCCTGGTCTTACATATATATTATAAATAAAATAAAATTAAAAATATTTATGTTATATTCATATCTGTTTTTTATTACATTAATAGATATATTAAAATTATTTGAAATTGTTTCTGTAGCTGGAAATTAATTTATTTCAAACCGTCGGTCGGTTCGGACCTGGCCACAGGTCAACTTATTCACTTAAGATTCCATTTAATTTTCCACCTTGATGTACATTCTGGGATATCTTTCCAGAGAGAAATAAGAAAATTTCAAAGAATTAAAAAAAAAAATAAAAATAAAAAAATTAAAGACAAAACAACGAAATCTCCAAAATCTAACGACGCACAGTGAATATTATTACTAATTAAGCAGCGACGCAACTTCGAAAAAAGCAAAACGAAACGACGAAACGCGAGGTGTTGGTGTATAATAATATAGAATGTATTATTCTGATGTTTATTAAAGTAATTAAAGCAGAATATAAAAATTATATGTTCTATAATTATATGTAGATACATTAAAATCATTTGAAATTGTTTCTGTAGCTGGAAATTAATTTATTTCAAACCGTCGGTCGGTTCTGTGTCTGGCCATTTTTTTGCAATGTGGCCCTCGAATGGTCATAGTTTAGACACCCCTGATCTATATATATATATATGATACATAGATGATATATATATTTAAAGTATAGAAGATAAATAACTAAAATTAATTAAAATAAATAAATAATTAAAAAGAATAAAGAATAAATTATTTATTCATCACTTACCATCACTCATACAGCCAACGTGTGTGTTGTCATGTTCACAGTTCGATGCAAACTAAAAAAAATATTTTATTTTTATTTTTATTTTATTATTTTTACCAAGAATTGGCTTATCGCTTTTTGAAAAAAAAATATTTATTTTAGTTACACACAGGAGAATTGTTCTAGGAGAACCATTCAATGCCTATAGAAATTGAACATAAAATAATTTTAAATTAGCAATATTATTGGTATTTAATTATAAAATGAAATTCATTAATATTATCAGTAGATTATTTGAAATAATATTGATGAAATAAAAAATCCAACTTAAAATAACACCCAATATAGTATATATTAATCTGATTAAATAAAAACTATTACATAAAAATTAAAAAGAAAAAAATATTTTCGAAAATATTTTAGAAGCGTCCTAAGGATTAATTTTAAATTTTGAATTCATTCGTTGGAAAGGTTTTTGCTTCTGATATTACAACCAGCAAGCTTCCCCGAATGCAAAAATGTGTTCTCTTTCGAATTAGATAAGTTTAAGAATCTCCTCCTTTCAATACAGAAAGAATTTTTTTTTTAAGTTTAACTTTCAATTGCATGAATATTTATTTATTACAATTTACAATATTTTTTATAATATATAAAGAAAGCATTTAATCAATGCAGATATATCCATTATAATCAAAGTGTTCAGGCCTTAGAAAATATTTTTAATATTTATGAACCGGAAATTTCAAATATCTACACTGAAATAAAAAATACTTAAATCATTGTCTCTAAATAAATTTTCAAATCATCTGACTCATTATCATAAGGATTAATGTGAAGTCCATTTTATTTAATTAAAAATATCACTTTAGGGGTTTTATTGTACATAAATAAAAATATAAAATTTCTTTGTAAAATAAATTCAATTTTATTACATTGTCCCCAGATAGTAAAAATTTTATGAGACCGAAGTAGATGCCAGAATACATTGTTAAGTATTAAATTTTATTAATAAAATAATAAATATTTCATCCTGTTTTTCAATTAGAAAATGTCTAAAAGTACTTAATTTTTTTATAAACATGCAAACAAGATTTAAAGCTTAATGGGTTGAATGAGTTTAATTTTAATTTTAAAAATTCAAACTTTATTTATTTATTTTTCTTTTAGTGAAATTAAATTATCGAAAATATTTAATTATTTCTATACAAATCACTTTATTAAAATAATTAATTAAATTTAAAAATCTTAAGAAAATTTCAATGGCATTTGTAGGGAGATGTGAGCTTTTATTTTATCCAAAAGTAAAAAAAATTCCATATAACATAACTTAAAAAATTATATAAAATAGAAAGAAAATAATTTATTATAATTTATTGGTTATTTAAAATTTTTTTAATAATTTTCATGTTTGTACGTGTTAATATTAATTAACATTAACATTAGTGTGTTTATATGTTTTAAATTTAACATTATAAGATAATTTACTTTATTTTGCTTTGCGGTCCTGTGAAAATTTGTTTAATAAATTCATAAAAGATGTAATTTAAATATTTTTGAGCTAAAGGAATAATAAAAACTACAACTTTTCCAAAATTAATTCAATATCTAATCTTATTATGCTAGCTAAAATTGTTTGTATATATATAAAAATCATATTGTCTGGACTTTTTGTTATTATATGAATTGAAATATTGATTCATGACATAGTTTAAAAAAATTATCAGCTATTTTTTTGTTTCCTCTTCGGAAACTCCCGTCTATATTTTATATATTAGTATAAATATATAAAAGTATCTTAGTATATATATATTAGTATCTATATATATATTTATGTATTATTTCTCTAAGTTCAATAAGTATTATATAAAGATAAAAATTACATTTAGAATAATAACAAAAAAAAAATTAGTAATTTAAATTGTTGACTGTTTAATTTTGTAGCAAAATCTTTTGTTTCTTATATTGTGTGTGTTTTTATTTGCACAAATGGATATTGAATGCAAATGACAATATGTTTATACATTCATGGAGTAATACTAAAATACCATAACATCCATGGATAATTTTGTCAATTTTGATACCTTGAAGAAGAGTGCTGCTCGCACTCGAAATGTCTGGCTATTCAAATATAAAATGTATTAATATTTTATTTTTACCTGACTGCTTGTCCATTTCCTTATTTCTAGAAATATATTCTACTGCTATAATCCTTAAGATTAATTTATTTTAATTTTTTTTTAATCTATATATAAATGTGCCATTTTTAAAAATTTTAATTGATTTTCAAAGATAAATTAATTCTAATCATAATTAAAAAGAACTATTATTAATGTTTTATTTGTATTTAAATATTAAAATAATAATTTTATTAAATTAATTAAAATGAGATAATTTTTAAAAAATTTTTAATTATTATTTTATGGATTAAGATGAATTAAAATATAAATATATTATTGATGTAATTATTATTAATCAACTCAAATTTTATAGTATTATAATATTTAAAGGAAGACAAAATTTTCTTAAAACAATCTATTTAATTTCTTCTTTAATATATCAACAAAAGTATTATCATGGGTTTATTTAATTTCTAATTTTATTTAATTAAAATAAAATTAAATTTAATAAAAAAATGAAGTGACATTTGTTACTATCGTTCGATTGAAAGTTGCGAGGATTGACTTCGAAAGTAGCCAAATGAAAAAGTCAATTGGATTTTCAATAGAATGGAAATGAATTCTCAAGGTGAGATGCACTTTCTTGAATGAATCGGCACTGATGGTGATGCTTTATTGGATTAAAAGGCGGCTCCTTTGATATGTTAGTAAAATGGATAAATTTAAAAATAAATAGTCATTTTTGCCTTTTGAAAAATGCCACTGAATTTGATTAAAACGTTCATTGATAGAAAATATAACAAATTAAAGTAAAGTTTGATTTTAAACTAATTTATAATATTTTAAATCGAATAAAAAAATATTCTTCATTATACTGTATGATTAAATGATATATATATATATATATATATATATACAGAGCCGTTCCGACGAGGCACCCGGGGCGGCGCGAATTTATTTTTCAATATGGTTCTTAAAAAAAAAAAAACGTAAAATGTTTTTGCTGTGTTATATTTTATTAAACTGCAACTTATATATACATATAAAAGATTGAATATTACTCTAAGTTAAATAAAAGTCTAAATAATTATCATGTTCCAAAATGAAAAAATAAACAAAACGTCCTGGGAAAGAAAATGATATAATTTCAAGGAAATACTCGTCACCTTTATTATCATTTTGAATCTAGGATGAAATTTGCTTCTCTTTGTACTTGGAATTTAAAAATATCTCGACACAATCTTTAAGATATTAGGAACCTGATTCTTTTGAATTGATTAAACATTTCTTTATTAATTTCTGATAATTTATTAATCATCAACCTTCATTGACTTAACATTTTTTTTTCAAATTGTTTTAAATATTAAGTTAAAATATTAATTAAAAATGTATAAAAAAATAAAAATGTATGTGAAGGATATTTGAAAATTCTTTGTAGAATTTTTTTCTAAAAAAATGATGAGAGATTGTATCTATAAACATAAATTCAAGAAAGTTATTAATTATAATAAATTAGACGGTAAATGTGACTTGAATTGGCGAAGAAATATTAGCCAGAAGTTTGTTTATAAGGAACCCGATTGGGAAACGTAAAAGTGAGATATAATATCAAAACATTTACAATAAAATCTAAAATAAATTAAAATTATAAATATATATTACTTATTAATATTACTAATTATTATTAAATTAATTTAAATAAATAATTTACAAAATTGTTTTAAAAGACGATATCAATAAAGATTTAATTAAGCGATAATATTCCATTCTAATAGTCTATAATTTCCTCTTTTGATTTGCTTTAATCATTTAAAATAATAAAATTACTTAAACTGATCGTCATAACCTCCTTAATTTGAAAACAATTATTTTACATGTAAGATGCACTTAGATCATACAATCATCATGTTATGCAATCTCCTACATTCTTTTGTAATTTAATCTAAAATTCTTTAAAACGAAATATTTAAGCCACTGCTTAACTATTATATATAATACTAATTGAATTAAAAATAATATAATAATAATTAAGTTTTATTATAATATATCCCTTATAAAATTGAAAAAAAAAAAATAAAACTGAAAATGGATCAACAGTTTTTATTAACATAAATGATAATTATTGTATCATTTACCTTTACCATTAATCATCTATTTATTAATACTAAGATTTTAAGCCTCCATACTTAAAATGATTTGATCCAAATAGAAAACACTTAAATATATAATAAAATTTATTTACTACTAATAAATTAAAAAAAATGTTTGAGGAAAAGAATTAAATTTATTATAAAAAATAATTATTTCAGATAAAGTGTAAAAAAACAGCATAATACAAAATGTAAATTGGTCAGCTGTGTCATTAATATGGTAAACAAGTTACGTTTATATCAATAAAATATCGTTTGACCTTTTAACAGGTTGTAAGTTTCAATTATTTTTTTTATCAAATCAAATTTATTTATCTACCTATATTTATTTATATGTATAAACCATACTATACTAATAATAAATAACACTAAAAATGTAAATGTAACACTAAAATTATAATGAAATGTAATTTTTGTTTAATTTCTATATTATATACTTAAATTACCTATTGTAAATATAAAATCTATCTTGTTTGGTATTTTTTAATCTCTTGTTTCTTTTTTTTAATTAGAAATTATTGTTTATATATAGAGAGTGGTATATATAAAATTACATTTATATTCTCGTATATAACATTATATAATCTTTAAATATATATAAATATTCATATTTTATTGAAATTCTATTAAATTTTTGAGAAATTCCCACCTGCAATATTGATTTCTTTTGGGATGGCATTGATTTTACTAGTCGGATTGTGCCAGCATCCAGGTGCAGCATGACCAATGACCAATGTCGAGTGCGGGTGTCACTTTATCGTGTCTTTGCACCAATGAGCACACCTCATCTCACACCTGTAGCCTAGAAACGGCACCTGGGCGTCAAGGCTCTAGAACGGCATTCCTGAAAAAAAAATCGCCTCCTGCTCGCTACACTGAGTCACTCCCAACAAAAATCTCCTTCCTAAATAGACAAGGCATGAAAACGGAGAGTGGGGATGATAATCCAAAGAATCTAAATAAGACGAAGATGATGAAAATGAAAAATCAGAATAAGAATACATATTATAAGATTATAAACTTACATTTATTATAATTCTTTTTTATTTTGAATTATATTGATTATGCATTAAGGAATGAACATTGAAAAACAAAGAATAAAATCAAATCATGAATTTAAATGATGAATAAAGATGCTTATTAAAAATATAGGAAACTTTAAAGAAGGCATTCTATTTAAATAAGTTATTTTAAAGCATTACTATAAAATTAATGAAGAAAGTGGTATTCAATAGAAGATCAAATAATAAATAAAGTAAAATAATATTTAAATAAAATTTTTTTATATTTCCTTATAAAATTTAATTTTTCAAGAAAATTAATTTTTTTTTCAGTCTCGATTTATAAACATATATACTTTATTTAATTTATTTAATTTCACATTGTTTTTAAAATATTAATTCATCTATCATTCTCAGTAACAATACCGAAATTAAAAGTTAATTTATGCAGCGACCACATTCCTCCAACCGTCCTTATCCACCTACATTCAATTCACATTCTCTATCAATTTTCTCACATCCTAATTTATATTATATTATCAATTCAGCGGTCTTTGATCTGTTAACCGTTCGCTTCCAGATTAATCTTCCCATAAACAAGCTTTTCGTCAACTATTCCAATCAATTATTCCTCCCATACTAACCTCCATGATTTTATAACTCTAACTATACGTAAAGATACATATATATAGATTATGTTATGCCTTGTTATGCAATCTTCTTCATTCGTTTGTGATTTCATTCTTTTTCGGTTACCAATAACCCCTTTTTTAAAATGAAATCTTTAGATTTCTTCTTATAATCAAATCAAATATAATATAATAATTAAGTGTTGTTATCAGTTAACACTTTTAAAGTTGAAAAAAACAAAAAAATAAATGAAAATGAAAATGAATTGTCAGATTTGATTGAATCCAAATGATAATTAATTATGTGGATTGTATCATTAACCTTTACAATTAATCAACAATCATCTATTTATGTTTACTAAAACTTTACGATTTATTTTAAAATATATTCTAAAAGTGGGGGGATGCCTGCTTAAGATTATGTAAAATTGTATATTCAGTAATGGAAACAATTAAAATCTATTTAGAAAGGCAACGAGGAAAAGTGCAAAGACTTTTTGCGGGCGACGAGTTACTCGTCGCCAATGGAAATAGACAAATTTTGGAGAGTAAGGAACCGGAAAGAAGTGAAACGAATAAAACCTGATTGAAAGAAGGTGAAACTTGATTGATTACCTACGGAGAAAATAATTCTCCCTCCACCTACACTCTACCTCTCCTTCTCTACCCAATTGGACTATGACTACGCATTATAAAACACGTATCATGATAAAATGTCAATGATAAAATTGATTATTAATTCTCTTAGTGATCATTTTCTTAGAAAAAATATTCCTTTGACAAGATGAGATAAGATCTTGTAAAAATAAAAAAAAAAATAAAAAAAAAAATAGAAATTAATTTATTATAAGAAATCTGGTATTTATTAATAGGAAGGTAATATTAAATTAAGAAAAAGAAATTCTGTGGAACTTAGAAAAGATAATATGTATAACATTATCTATAAAAAAAAAATTATCTTAAAATACTTTCAATGAAAATATATTTCAAATCAATTTCTTTATCGAGAGGAATAAATTTTAAATTTATAATATATATACTTAAAATTTTTGATATTTTTTAAAAACTGACAATATATATATATTTAGATTATTTTATAGTTTAAATTTTTTTATAAAATTAGTGAAAAAATGTTGGTTTCATTAAAAATATTTTTAGTAATAATGTATATTTATTATATATATTTTTTGTTTTAATGCTGGTTATTTTACATGAACATATATATAATATATTCATCTTTGAAAAGTGAAATAATTTAATCATTAATTATTGTTTAATTTTATTTTTAAATTTTAGGAAATTAATTTTCAATTTTTAACTCCATCATTAATTTTAATGATCGAAATCATTTCAAAAGAGAACGATATAAAAATAACAATTGACATTTGAGGTAAATGCGTTTCAAATAATAATACTTTTTTAGTATTTTGATCATAAATATATTATTAATATATATATTATTCGTATAATGTGGTAATGGTAATACATATAAATAAATAATTTTATACTTTTAATTTGTATTTTATATAATTCATTTGGATAAATATATATGAATATTCATAAATTAATATAATAGGTATATGGAATATAACCATAAATAGTTATTACATACTTTCAAAATGGATAAAATTGAAATTTTATTCAATTATATTAGATTATTATATAAAATTATATATTTTATACTCTTTTTATCATTTAGTTTTTATATTAGTATATTACATAGATACTAGAATATAATTTATTAATTATTAATTTAAATTATATATATATATAAAGTTTAATTTTAATTTTATTCATCTATATTTGAAAATCAATAAATGCATTAATTATTATTTATACTTACGCTTTTATATCATTTCATTTCATTTTTACTTTTAAATATTTTACTTTTAAATATTTATATATATGTTTTTATCTTCTTTCATTTTAAACATGTTTGTACAATAGTATGAGGAACATTATTATTATTATTACTTATCAAGGCAAGTTATAAGTTTCGTTATAGGGAGATCAATTGAGAAACAATCGGTTGGTAGTCTAAAATGAAAGGCATTAATACAAGGGTTGCCAAACTTTTTAGTCAATTATAAAAAATTTAAAATTTTTCATACGCAACTAGGTATGTGAGATTTGTATATTAAGAATGGTTTTTACTTCGAGTCCCAATCGATCCCCATTCGACCCCTACTGTTGTTAAATAGACCCCTGGGGGAAGATTAAGGAGGAAGGTATTTTCTGCAACCAATAATTTTTGAGTTGAAAAATAAATATTAGTGGTAAGTATAATTTTATATAGAAGTTTGAACATCTCATGAGGCTTTAAAGGAGCATCTAATTAGTTAATATAAGTATATATATATATATAATATGTACTATATATGTATATATAAGTAAGGATATTATTTATTATTATATAATAAAAAGTTTGAAATTATAAAAACCTTCAATGTTTAAGGAACAAAATTGAATTTGTAAGCCTAAAATCCTGAAGAATTTGCAATTTAAAATCATGATTGAATATAAGATTAGTCCAATGATTTCCAAAGTGAGCGCTTCCGCCACCTTGTGGGTGCTGCAGCGATCCAGGGGGGCGGTGATGGTCACAGGTGCATTTAGGGAAAAAAACTTGCTTTTCTTTTCTGAGTTCAATAAATAAATACATAACTTCAATGTTTCTAATTTACACCTTTATTTATAATATTTTGCGTATAGGTACATTTAACTTTCAGTTTACTTGTTAATAAAATTAAAAAAAGTGAATTTTCAGGGCGCGCTTGGCCAAAATGGCTTGGAAACCACTGGACTAGTCAATCCTCAAATATTGATTTAAACATTTATATATATATATATATATATTATTACTATGAATATATACATATATATCGATATTATCCATATTTTAATGAAATTTCTAATGATTTAAAATCCGAATTACAAGTTTTAGAGAAACATTTTCAATTCTCAATAAGATTAATCGAAAATTAAATATTTTTTTATATTTCATGTATATAGTTAATTTTCAAATATGTAGTTTATTGTTTATTCGGATCTTATCTTGTGATTCCAAAGGAACAGTCAGTTTCTAGATCTGATATCATTCGCTTTTTTAAATTCCTTCAAGATAGCAGAATTCCTGTCCTTGAGAATAGTCACAGATATATAAATTTTAATGAAAATAGCTTATAAAAATGAATTATATAACTAATAATAATAAATAATAAAATTGAATATTTATACTTACGTTTTTTTGTATTATTAAATTTTTCTATTACTAAATATATAAAATTAGCATGAATTAAAAACAAATTATAAAATGAATGCAAAACTCCTCGAATAGATAAAATCAATAATCCTATTTTCAAATAATGTGATTCTTTGTGTCTTATAATTAATAAATAAATAAAACAATAACAAAAATTAATATTATAGGATATATAACATGGGATGATTGGAGGAGTTTTTTTGTTAAATTCTTTTCGAATCGTCGGTCTTTTTTGACGCTGGAAGCTTTTTGACTTTCTTTATCATACATAGATTTTATCTCATTTATACTTCTGAATATATTAAGATTTTTGAACGATGACTGTTAATTCACCAAAATAACTGTCATTTATTGTTCTAACTACGTTCTATGTTGTATGTTTTTGTTTTTTTTGTTCCCTACCTGATTTGTTGTCTGTAAAAATCATTATCACGAGTGATTGCATGATCTTATCATGACAAAATGAAATAATGTCAAAGTCATTGACAAGATAGGTGACGGAGATGAGAGAATAGCAATGAACATGTGTATGGAAGTGAGGAGAGGGTGGGGGGAGGGAGCATTGGCCGGGGAATCCTCTGTCAGCAAAACAAGATGACTTCCAGGTGTCGTCGGGGGATACTTGATGACAAACGAAGGGAGGATTTCTGAACAGTCAGCAGACAGGTCAAGGCACTCGATGACCGTCTCTTTGTAAAATCATACTATACTTTTATATTCAATTTACTTTCAATTGAAGTATAAGTATAATTTAATAAAAAAAAGGAGGGAATATTGTTTACATTCATTGGATGACTCATTTTTAGATGAAAGATTTATCCTCTTAATTTTTTTTTTATTAAAATTCCAATAACACATACAATTTTTGTCTTAATTTATCTTAGATTATTATTGTGAATAAATTTTCAAATAGTTTAATTAGAATTTACATTTTATTTAAATATATTTTATTTTTAAAATACAAAATAAATGAAAATCTTTTTTGTTAATTTTTATATGAACTACGAATAAATCTAATATTTAATATTATTATTATATTGAAGTGAAGTATAGACATATCAAAGGGCATGGCTATGTCAGTCGTAGGTGACTTTGAATGCACTAGATCCAATAAGACTACGGAAGTTAAGCAATAGATCAACCAGGTTTCTGATTAACATTTGAGGACATTTCATGCTGTTGGCTACGGATTTGTTTTGGTATTAAATATGTTGATTTATTTATTTATTTTTTTTAAACATTTATATTATATTTTTCTTAAAAAACCCTGAAAAATCATTAGTTTATTTGCTATGAAAATAAAATAAATAAATATATTTTAAAAATCATTAATTTTATTATTACATTAAAATAAAATAAATAACCAAAGACTTTTTCTTTGACTGTTTAAAAATTATTAAATATAAAGAAATTATTGAATATATATTATCAATAATAACAATTTTTACCATCTCGTAAAATAGTTTCAAAATTTTCAATGTCAAAATTTTGATGTTTTTACACGTTTTGAAGGACCCTTAGTCATTTTCACTAAGGTTGAAAAATGCCATGTGTATGTGTATGTAGACAAGATTACGCAAAAACGTTTTCATTCAACAATTCATACAATAACCAAACTGACATCTGACATTTGTTGGGCCCTTAATGAGGCAATATGTAGCAGCCTGCCTCATAGATGTGAAGAAAGCATTTAATCTCTTTATAAATGATATCTTACTACCCTATGGCATTAATGTAACACAAGGTAGCGGCGGTCTGCCTTTTGCGGATGATCACTCGTTAACAAAATTTTCTCATTTTATTATAATTGAAAATTGAAAATAAATTTAGATAAATGTGAAACCATTCTATTTCGGACGCGGGAAATAACAATTTGAAAAAAAAACACTGGAAAGATTTTCAGATTAATGTACAAAATCAAATGATACCCCATAAAAAAATTGTAAAATACTTACGACTACATCTTGATGAATGACTATTATTTCATCAACATGTAGATATATAATTAAATAAAGCCAGACCATGGGACTCAAAATAGTATTCTTTTGCTCTCATCTAAATCCAAAATTGAAATTATTAAGTTATCAACTATTCATTAGGCCTCTAATAAAATATAGTTGCATGATCTAGTACAGCGGTTCCCAAAGTGTTGGTCCGCGAGAGAATCGTACTCTTTCTGCGCGTAGAATAACGCCGCGGGAAATAAGTCGTACTGCTGCTGAATGTTTCAAGTTTTTTAATGTGAGTTATTGGAGTCAGTTTTAATATTAATATTATCTACATTAAACAATAGAACACCAGAAGTAAGTACCAAACTTTTCATTTTAATAATTACACAGTTACGTCAATACATAACCTCAATTTTCACACTTCATAATATTTATTTATTGGAACGGAAGGTGGAGAGAAGAAAAAACACAAACTATCAACAAAATATCATTTCTACTACTTAAAATTTGTGTTCATTGAAAAACCTGAGAGTGAACTGGAACCACAGCCGTTCTGAAAGCCTATCTAACGATGCATTAAAACCTTCAAAACTTGAAAGACACTTGAATTCAAAACACCCGGATTTAGCAAAAAAAAACCCGCTAGAATATTTTAAAAGAATGCATGAAAATATTCAAAAGCATGTTATTGCTTTAAGAAAAATGACCATGGAAGATAAATCATTACTAAAGGCTTTCTATTTCATAGCAAATCAGATCGCGAAATGAATAAAGCCTACACGATTGGAGAAGAATTAATTAAGCTATGCATGTTAAAAGCCTGTGAACAGATTTTGGGAATGCAGGCTGTTCAGAAATTGAAAGTAATTCCTATGTCTGATAATACTATCAAGCGCAGAAACGAAGATATGACCGAAGACATTGAAAATTAGATAATAAAAATGGTGAAAAATTATTTATTTTATTCAATCCAACTTGGCGAATCTACGGGCATTACAAACAAAGCACTTCTTCTTTGTTTTGTGAGGGTTGAGTGTGAAGGAGAGTTACATAAAGAACTACTTTCTTCGCTTAATTTGCCGGGTAGAACAA
This sequence comes from Labia minor, assembly GCA_963082975.1. NCBI lineage: Eukaryota > Metazoa > Arthropoda > Insecta > Dermaptera > Spongiphoridae > Labia > Labia minor. The sequence continues at coordinate 32,053,271 of OY720344.1, read as the reverse complement.
GTTCTAGCAGCTCTGAGATTTTTAAAGCACTTAATAGTTATTTCCGGGAACATGAAATTGATTGGAAAAAATGTATTGGAATCTGCACAGATGGTGCCGCAAATATGACTGGACATCTTTCAGGAAGGTGAAGAATGTTGGTCACCCAGACATTTTATCTACACACTGCATTATACATCGAGAACAACTTGCAGCGAAAAAAATGTCCCCAGAATTACACGAAGTATTATCAAATGTCATTGAAATTATAAAGGAAATTAGACCCAAAGCACTCAATTCTCGAATATTTGAGGCACTTTGCGAAGAAATCGATTCCGAGTATACTCATCTTTTTCGTCATGCTGAGGTGAGATGGCTGTCGAAGGGCAAAATATTGACCCGACTATTCGCTTTGCGGGAAGAAGTCAAATTATTTTTCCAGCAGCAAAATAATCCGAAATTGCAAAAATGCTTGTCCGACAATAGCTAGCAAAGCTTGCATACCTGGCATATAAAAACACATTTCTGATAGGTTTCAATCCTCCCGAGGCATTCCCTTATCTGGATGCAAATGGTTATTTACAGATTAGCAATAACATCCCAATAATTTTCCATGTTTTTCGGAAGAATAATGACAAAAGAATAATTTATGATCACTACCTTGATGGAAAGGACCTTAAAGGCTGTGAAGGTATACTCTGGAAATGTCAAATAGGGACAAAGACCTAAACCAGAACAAAGAGTATTGTTAGTTGGTATTACAAAAAATATATAAATCAAATTGTAAATAATTTAAAATTTTTTATTGTAACTATTATTTTCAGGTTTTTTTTTCTCTATGCCTTTTTCTGAATAAATTTAATATAGTATATCATTAGCTGTAAAATAAATTTTATTTATGAATGCAATTGAAACAATGTAAAAATTTCATTTTTATATACATTTATTGTAACATCTCAGCTTAAAAACGAATGTGCTTTATTGCACAATTTTGTTATAAATTGTACATATTGTATAAATTGAATCCCACATGGGTTTAGGGATATTAAAACTTATATATATATTTGGCTAATAAGCACATTTTAAACTAAAAAAACGCAAAAACGTTTTGAGCTAGAATAGTGAAATTTGGCACACAGGCACTATTGAAAATTCATAGTTTTCTATCAATTTTTGAGAAATGACGCTCATTCGGAAGAGGACTATTTCCTACAAGGTTTTCATTTTTTTACTATCTCGCCAGCACGTGTCGTGGTGCCAACAACAAAGATCCGAACAAGCGCTGGTTTAATAAATATTATTTATTAATTTTAATTTATAATTTATAATTTATTAAATTTAATTTAAATAGGGTATTTGTTATTTAATCCAATTTTGCTTATTTCCTCTAAACTGACCGTAAAAATAAAGATATATCTTTGATATTTTTTCACACGATTAAAAATTGTATAAAAGTGCTATATATAGAATTTCACCTTGATTGAAATTACCGGAATTAATTTTTTAAATTTTTCAACACGTTGACGGCCAAACACGCGCCACACATAACTTGGTGTCTGTCATCAACAAGGAGCCAAACACGTACTGGTTTAATAAATATTATTTATTAATTTTAATTTATAATTTAATTAATTTAATTTAAATACAATATATGTTAATTAATCCGATTCAAATTTGTGAGATAGTCGATTTGAGACACGCAGATTTTTTTTTTAAAGAAACTTATTGCTTTGTGAAGATCATTGTCAATTTTTAAAATTTTATTTTAATTAAGAAATTCCTTTTGGATTGTTCATTTAACAATGAATTTAAGTTTTTTAAATTATTTGTATTTTGTTAGAAAGGATAGATACACTTTGTAATAGAAAAATAATAAATAATACAATAGATAAAAAATTGAACAGTCATAAATATTACAGGTAAAAATGTCAAAATTTGAAAATTGTCTAAATATTTTCAATTATATTTATGAAATTATATGAAGGAAAAAAGTATTTTTTTTTAAATTTTTGTTTATTTTGAATTGAAAAGATTTACCTGCAAATTTTGTCTTTTCAAAGGGTCAAAACAAAAACCTATAAAAGGTACCTGAATGACCCATGCAAATTGGATCCCATTATTGTATTCTTTTGTTAAAAAGGGAGTATATATACAGAAAACGTGTGTTAAGAGCCATTCAGTGTTCAGTTCTCTTAGCAAGCAGTTGCTCTCAAAGAATTTTCTGACCAACACAACCAAACGATCCGAAGACCAAACTATCTTCAATATTTCTTCCCTCTTCTGACCTGTTCATTTTATTATATATCATTAATTATTTTTGTTTTTTTTTTTGATTTCAGAATGGATTTAAAACAGGAGTGGAACGTTCTTCACAATATCATAGAAGAAGGACTCAATTATTATCATCATAGAGCATCTTTCGATGTTTTCCTCGATGAATCAATAAGAATTGAAACCCCGGAAAGATTAGTAGGTGGTGAAATCAATTTTTTAGACATAATGGCAAATAAAGAAAATATTCCGCCGAACGAGGATGACATCGAGACGGTGATAAATCATCCGATTAATCGCCGAAGAAATAGGAGAAGAAATCTGGACTTAACAAGTAATGTAGTCAATAGAAAAAGAAATTACTATTACAATTTAAGAATTTAATTATTCTTTTATATAATATCTAATTTTTATTTTGTTATAAATAATGTAAAATCTATATAATATTACTATTCTCCAATCGTATGTAAATATTATATTATATTAATATAATTGTATTCTTAATAATATTTATTTTTTATATTTTAATAAATATTTTTGTATATAAGTAAATTAATTTTTGATTGATTTTTCATTAAAATTCCTTATATTCCTTTCCCCAACCTTATTAGATATTTTAACTTTATCAAAAAAACAATTTATATATAATTAAAATATTAATTTTAAATATTAAAAAATATATTTGATATATATCCTAGCAAACAATAAACTTTTTTTAATCCTTCTATAAAATATATTTTATAAAATTAATTTAACTTTTACAAACAGTCATTCAACCAAATACTTATGTATCACTAGACGGCGCAGGGGGAAGAGCTATTATAGTTAGCATATAAATCCTTAAAAGAGTAAATTGAGCTTACAATTTGATTCTTATTAAAAAAAATTAAGTATTATTAGAAATTATTTCATCCTAATTTCAAAATTTTATACTTTTTTTGCTTATTTTTATTTTAATAAATAATTGAAATCTATTATTATTTTGACTTATTTATACTGTATGAAAACGAAATTTAACTATTTTATTAATCATTTTTCTTTTGTTTATTATTTATGTACCTTGAAAGATCTACAATTTAAATGTATTTTTTTATTTGTTTTTTTTCGCAATTTGAAATATTCTAAAAAGAAAAATTGGTATAAATCTGTGTGGTTGGTGTCGAAAATGTTGTTCCTGACTTGTTCTTCCTTATTGTCATCACGGAGGCTTTTCGGTGGTCCTTGAAGAAGGAAGACGCGTGCCGTTTCCCAATCCTGGAATCAGATAAATTGTACGTTACTCGAAAAATAACCACAAAGGGAGGTCTCTGCCCTTTAGCAATCCACCTTTGCAATCCTCCCGGCTGCACTCTTTCCAAATTTTCATGAGCTTCAACGATTTATAGTCCCGGCTGTATAGCAAGTCACCGCTTGACAAGATCTTTCATCTCATCGCTGAGACAAGGGTTGCATGCCTTGATGTGACGCTTCTTATCCAATCTCAAATAAGAATAACGTTCAATGTAATAAATGACCTGCATTTTCTAGCATCACTCTTTACATTCCGTCAAAGCAATTAATTTTTTTTTTCATTAAATACTACAATTTCAATTTCACGAATAAATTTATACTTAATTTCTATTATTATTATTTTATAGAAATAAAAAAAAAATCTATTTATAGAAATTCATAATAATAAATAATAATTAATAAATTCATCTGAAAATCAGAATAATTTTATTACATATTTATATAATAATATATCACTTAGATATTATATTAAATTTTTTTGTAAACTTGATTAAGTTAGAACCTTTAAATTTAAAATTATTAAATCATCAATTTATTTATCATTGAGTATCAGTCTTGATCAATAAATAAATAATATTAATCTAAATGACAGTAAAAAAAATTACTGCCGCTTCTACTATAATTTTACTAATAATATTTGAGTAACAAGTTTTTAAAAGTATTATATAAAAGGCACAATAGAATAATTTATCGGTGATTATCTATTCAAAATCTAATTTGTTTAATTGTAACCACAAAAATAAAAAATACATATAATTAACATTCCTGATATGTATAGTAATATCATTCATAAATATATTCAATTAATTTATTAGATAAATAAGGAATGAAAAAAAACAATATAATATGATATGTAAATCAAAGTTCAATCATTTTAACTCTACCTAAACATATTCATGACAAAAAAGTGAAAGTTTTAATAAAATTTTTTTAATAATGATTTTTAACAGAGATGATTGATATATATATATATATATATAAATTAAGAACATTCGGGAAAAGTTGTATTATCTGTTATCATAGATTGATAACATATTCAATCTCAAAAATGACATTGTCTAACATTTCATCAAAAGTTGAAAGTAAAGTTAATGCACGCCCACATCTATTCAACCGAAATAGAAAAATAACAAAAAATAAATAAATAAATTATGAAAAAATAATATCATAATAATTTTCAATAAATTTTAATATCAAATCAATCGTTACGCTTATTATATAAATCCATTGGTTTTTATCTAAATAAAAATAATGGAATGTATTATATGATATATAAAATGATATTCAGATTTCTACTTTTTTTTCTTGTAAGATTTTTAAACGGTTGAACGATTAAGAGATGTTTCTAAAAATTGATTAACTTTAACAAAAAAATTCTTAAATAATAGAAACATAAGGTGTTGGTGGGTGAGGGAGTGAGAGATTATTGAACTTCCTACTGAAAATTTACAAAATAATATTTAACACATTCCATTGAATTGAAAATTTGCCATAATCAAGTAATAATATTTATGAATTACTATTTTCCATATATTCACTTAATAAATTGTAAATAGACTTTGATACTAGAAATTCACAAACATTTTTAATGAAAAATTATTTTTTTGTCAAACAACTTTCAAAATATTACGAAATCTGATTTTTCAAAATCAAAATACTAAATTTTTCGATTAAATAAAAAAGATTTATTATAAAGTCAATAATTAAAAAAAAATTGTTCTGTTCCTAATTAATTAATTATATTACATATAAAATTTCAAAAATATTTTTCAATTTTTTTTATAAAATCCCCACAATAAATTAAGTTAAATTTACAATTAGATATTTCGCTAAAAGTTATTTTAATGTTATTTTAAATAATTTAAGATCTTACAAATTCTTTATTACTATCGAATTATTAAATTCTACTCATTATTTCTTTGTAAATATAAAAATGAGTAGTTTTCTTTTATTCCAATTAATAATATTTGAATTTTTATTTATTATTTTAATTTAATTTAAATTTTAAATTTGTATTGTATAGCATAGCATATTGAAATGAATAATATAATAATAGAAAGTAAATGAGAAGCCCCTGGGATAGATGCAACCATCTACACTTAAATCAAATTGCCTCTTTCTTTTTACAATTAATTAAATTAACAATTAAAATGCCAGTTTAATTTAAAAAGTAAATATGAATATTAAATTAAATATTTATTTTTAATTATTATTATAAATCAGCTTTTAAAAATTAAAAATTCGAGTGATTTGTGTAAAAAAGATTTTAACTTTTAAAACTTTAACTAAAATTTTTATAATTAAGAAAATAAATTAAAAAATTTATTTTTAAAATAAAACCGAGGTTGGGAAAATTTTCTAAATAACATTTATATAGTACATAAAACACAGCAAAGTAATAATCACGTATAAATAAATTTCCCTTGAATCATCCGTCATTTAAATTGTTTTTATTTTGTTGTAAGGATTAAAATTTATTTAACCTAAAAAAAAATACAAATTTTGATGTTGTTTTTGGTTTGAAAATAGATAAAGTCCAATTTTTTTGTAAATGACGTCAAACTATACAAATACAACACTATTTTTCCTTCAATCTGTGTTTGACGTCATTGGAAGCGATATCTTAGAAAAACAGGGCCAAGTTATCAGGGTGTCTAATTAGCGATCTGCCTAGCCCATCATTTTCAAAGAATAAGGAAACAGAAGAACGTCCGAAACATCTAACGAATAAGAATACTTTGCATATTTTTATTTCTTATCTTTATTAGAGATTTAAAGATTTAAACGATCACAAATCTTATCTCTTGGGAAAAAGAGGATTAAAGACGACCATTCATTTGATAGCATGTAATTAAAATGCGCCGAAGTTGTTTGCCATTCTTCAACCTATTCTATTAACATATTCTATTTTAATTTACACGATTGCCTTACCATTAAACTAACAGTAAATAAATAATTAAATTGATTTAAACCTGACTTTATATAATACATATATATACGATCATATCATCACCAATCATCTTTTATATTTGTATACAAAGTAAAAAGATAATTGGAAATCAAGGTAAATTTTTCTATTCAAATAATAAATAAGTATTTATTTAAAATAATTATTCTTAAAAAAAAATATAAAAAAATCCTATTTTCTACTAGTGTAATATTTTTAAAACATGAAATGAATAGATTCACCTGTAGACACTTGTTGAAACATTTTAATATATATTATATATATATATAATAATAATAATTTTTAATAAAAACACTCGGTGAAGTTTCAAGTTGATTGTTTTTGATTTTCTAAAATGCCTATTTCGGTTATTACACTATCATCAGTAAGTTAATGTCATATTTTGTTCTGATAATGGTGTAACTACCGAAATGAACAAAAAGAAAAAACAATCTATTTATTACTTCTCATTAATCTTATAAAAATTATTATATAAATATTTTTTTTATATTAAATTTTTTTATATTAAATTTAGTTCAATAATGTTTTTAAAATCAGATAACAAGGAATTATATGATAATCATTCATCTAAATATTATAAGACTTATAAAATCGTAACATTTGATGATATTAATGATAAATTCGATGTTAGGGAAGGAATAGATAAAGAGAGTTCAAGTGCATTAGATTATCCATGTAAAAGTCATTTTTCAATTTAATAATTTATTAACTTTAGTATATCTTTTACATAAATAAATATTTATTAAGAAACAATTTCAAGCAACAAAGAGCGTAAACAAGAGTAAAATTATTTTTTTATATCGCTTTTTGTTTATTTTTAATTTATTGAGAAAATCTCAAATATCACATAAGTATAAAAATAAAAAATAAACCTCATCAAGATTAAATTAAGTAGACTTTAATTCCAACGCCAATTTTATTAATTATATAGTAATAAAAAATAATATTTTTAAGAAATCTATTTAATAGTGCCTTTTATCTATTTTTTATGTATATCTAAGTTGAAAGGGATGGCAAAGCATTATATTATTATAATACGGAATATTTTCGAATTTTTCTATTTTCTCAATCAAATGATAATTAAATGAGTATCCAGTCTATCCGTAAATCACTTTCCACGAGGCTACTTTAGTTAAGTTGAAAGAGCAGTTCGCATTTTGGAGGATTTATTAGGACACAAGGGATAATTTACTTACGAGCATCATCAATTAATTAATGAGGAATGAAATTTATTTTTTTTTCTATTTTTTTGTTTCTGTTTCTTGTGCTCGCGATTATCCCGGAACTGGGTCGTATATTTCGGGTCGTTTCATAGGAGAGATGGACCACCGCGAGGCACGCGCTAAGGGCTTTGACCCAGCCTCTGCCCCGGCCTCCGTCCCTCGGGCGCCTGTCGTGTGACGTCACTCGTGACCACGCATCCGAGCCACTTCATTTTTTATTAATCTCCATACTAAAAAGCATACAAAAATGCAAAAAAAGATGGAAACGCAACAGGCACCCAAACAACCTGTTGCTAGACATCACCACCCTCAACCCCATTTCCAGTTCGAATTTTCTTAAATATTATAAATCTTCTTTTAAAAATTTTTAAAATTAAATTACACCTTTCTAGAATAATAAATAAAATCTGTAATATAATTTTAAATATTAAAACAAATTTATAGAATAGAATTCAATTTAATAAAGGCAGGAAAAAAACAATTTTCTTTTATTTAAATTTTTTCGATAAAATATGTATTATAATTTTAATATATTTTAAATATAATATTGTAACCTCTTGGTAAGAATGAAAATGTATTTATGTATTATATATAAGTATATAAATAATTTTTCTTTAACATACATGTACAATATTTCAAAAATAAAAAAAGTACTTAAATATTTATTAATAATTTAAATATAAAAATTAAATAAAATAATAATAAGTATTTAAAATCTTATTAATAGCAATAATAAAGAAGAAATATGATCAAAAGTAAAATTTAAAAGACTAGATAACTAGTATCATTTTTAACAAATGTTTTTTTACTTTCCAGCATACTTCGTATAAGGGAAGTATTGGAATCGTCAAAAATTTCGACTTCGAGATTTCGATAGATCTTGACGTTTTAGACCTCCCTGAGTCGGAAAATACCATTTTTCGAATTATGTCTGTGTGTGTGTATGTATGTATGTATGTAATGTCTGTGAGCAAATTTACTCAAAAACTAATCAAGCTAGGACTTCGAAATTTGGTACACCGATATTATTCACAGTTTGTAGATTTCTATCAAAATTTCGTCAAAATCGGTTAACCGGAAGTGGTACTTTACCTACACTGGTTGCGTTTACCTTTCAAGTAAAGTACCAGTTTGCTTCGAGATATTTGCTTCCTATTTTTTATATAGATTTAAAAATATGAAAAAAATTCAGATAACAAATTTCATCATGATCTAACTACCGGAAGTGACATTTTACCTATACAAGTAGCGTTAGGTGTAAATTATAAATATATATAATAGTGTTAAACCATTTTACTTTATAATTTAAATTAATTAGTTTGTTTATTTTTATTGTTGTTAAAACATAATAATAATAACCTAATTACCTATTTATATGCGGGAAAGTCTAGGAGAGGACACTCCCGAATTTTTTATATAAACACATATTAATTCATAATTAATTAATTAATATGATTATATTCATAATTTATTTTGATATAAATATATTTTTGAACACAAAATAACTGGATGAATTAATTTGTACACCAAATATTTATTTAATTATAATTAATTTTAACGAAATATATATTTTTTTAAAAAGTTCATATTTTCTATTTAAAAAAAAAATAAATAAATAGGCATAGTTATGGAATAGAACTGGTTCTATTTTATGAAAGATAGAGAGAGAGAGAGAGAGAGATGCAATTTCAAATTCCAAATTCAAGAATATCCAAAGAGAAAGAAACTTAATTTGGAATTTTAAAATAACATAAAAGAGAAAATTTAAAATGTTTAATAAATTATAATAAATGTAAGTTAAAAAAATATTTTTAAATTGTAAAAATGTTTGAATTCTATTCTGTTTTATTCTACTAAAATGAAAATTTGGATATGAAATAATTATAGAAATCTGCAAAACCAACAGATGTTTAGACGTTTAAATGTTTTATTCAAAAGAAAATTTCTCAAGATATGAAAATAAATTTTTTTTCATGTTTTTAATAAATAATGATGCATTTATAAATACATTTAACATTTTAAACTTTTCTCCATGTTGTAACTAAATGTTGTTAGTCGATTTGTATTATCAATAACTTGATTCATTAAATTATAGTCAATCCATTTTAACTCCTCCTAAGATAACGTTAGGTTGTTGTTTTTCAATTTTGGATTGAAGAAAACAGGAAATTCCAGACAAACGATTGATACAGCGCCTCTCTAGTAATTTATTCACTGTTTTGATCCTCTGCCGGGAGTTATTATAATTCATTTCACTCTGCACCAACCAACCAGTTAACGAATTCCATATTACATTCAAATCATATTTATAAGAAATGATAATTCTATTATTTATTTTAAATTCAGTTTTATCCGGATGAGGCTGAAAATTAATCAGTCATTTGTGTAATGGTATTTTCATCTTTATGTCTATCATAAATATTAGCATTTAGTATTAAATTAAAGCTTGATTAATTAGGCTTTAAATAAATCAGAAAATTAATTCTTGAAACATGAAAATATATTTATAAAATTACTAATTTGAAAAACAATGGTAGGATTTCATTATTAAAAATAAAATAATTCAAAATTGATTGTTGAATTTAAACAATAATTATCAAATTTAAAAATTTTAAAATTAAGGATTATTCTAAAAATACATACAGTAGATCCATGTACCATAATAAACGACATATACCCATACCTTCTGAACTTGTGTAGATAAATTTAACTCCTATTAGCCATTTTATAACATTATAGTTAGGTTTGTTATCTCCACACCTTTTTACTATCTCGCCAGAGAAAATTTTCGATGATGAGATTTTGATGTTTTTAGACGTTTTGAAGGTTCCTGAATCATTTTCACTAAGGTTGAGAAAAATATCTGTTTCTCTGTGTGTGTGTATATATATATTTATATATATGTGTGTGTGTGTCTGTGTGTGTATGTATGTAGAAAAGATTACGCGAAAACGGTTTGAGCTAGAATCATGAAATTTGGTACATAGACATTATTCAAAATTCGTAGTTTTCTATCAACTTTTGAGAAATGTAGCTCAACCGAAAGAGGGTCATTACCTACAACGTTTTGATTTTTTTTCTTCTAAAGTGACCATAAAAATAAAGATATATGTTTGATATTTTTATACATGATTAGAGATTGTATAAAACTGCGATATATAGAATTTCAGCTTGATTGAATAGCTGAAGTACAAAATTAATTTTTTAACAGGACTGCAAATCACGCGCCAGCACCTAACGTGGTGCCATCAACAAAGAACCAAACATGCGCTGGTTTAATAAATATTATTTATTAATTTTAATTTATAATTAATTAATTAATTTAATTAATTTAAATATAATATATTATGGTATTTAATCCAATTCAAATGACGAGATAGTCGAGTGAAGACACTCCTGCTATAATTTTAACATACTCTTTCTTAACAGAAAAGAAGATGTTTTCTTAATAAAATGAATTAATTAATTAAAAAAAATTGATATATAATAATTCTTGCAATTTAAATTAATATCAATGACCGGAGCAAATAAAAATTCTGTAATATTCAAATTTTATTTAGGAAAATATTTTTCTTGTTTCTATGTATTTCTATTAATATTGAAATATATAGATATAGAAATATATTATTCTATAAATAGATCAATGGCTTGTGCATTTCTTATTTGACTCACTCATTTAGTTTGATAGATTTTGTGCTAAATCCTCCAACTGTGTCCCAGTTTTTCATGTCAGAGCCCTATTGCGTTTCGGGATACGGATTAAAATTAGATGTTCTTTCGATTTGTTGACTAATATTATTATTATTATTATATTATTCTTGATCATGGCGCCTCAGGCATCAATAAAAACTAATGTTATATAAGCATACATGATATTATTATATTTTTACCTTGACTATTTTAATTACACTATCTATATTAAATTTAATGTGTTAAAACACTGAATAATTAAACTTGAAAATTAACGTAAAGCTCATAAAAAATTAAAATATTATATTATTATTTAATGTGATGGAATAAAATAAATATATGTATTTATATTTATCTATAATATCTATATCGATCCCTAAAACCAATAAAAGAAAAAAAAAATTAGTATATTTACGACTTTAGACATTCGTTTAAAAAATTTAATATATATTACTTACTAAAATTAAACTTAAATAATTAAAGAAAAAAAATAATTTAACTTTACAGTGTTTTCATTAAAAATTATTTTTATCAAGCTTTATATATATATTTTTTTAAAGTTTAATTTCACTTTATAAAATTATTTGTTTTAATATATTTTTTATCCCTTTTAGTATTTTAAAGAATTTTGATTGATTCCAATATATTAATTTGAACAGATCAATTAAATCCCAGTCAAACGTCAAGAAATGAATGAAGACAAATAAAAAAGAGAGACAGGCAGGCAGCACTAATCTAGATTCGCTGTTGATGGCGTCACACTTGGATTGTGATTCATGATTTCTAATTTCATTCTTGAATAACAAAATCATGCCCACTAAAATTTCAAAGAAATTTTAACCCTTTAAATGTCATCTTAGTGAACTCGATAAATAAATTTATATTTTATTTGAAAAAAATTACTTTCAAAAGACTAATAGTTATTTTTTTTCTTCTATTTTATATTCGATAAGTGTGTTTTTTTTATTTAATTTTTTATTTCAAAAAAAAATACTTAAAAATTGCAGAAGTTTTAATGGAGCTGAATCATCGATCTTTGGGATTATTATACCTGCGTTATAATACCCATAATTCTTCAAAAAAAGAATAAGTCAATCTGTGCAGACACAGAACCGACCGACGGTTTGAAATAAATTAATTTCCAGCTACAGAAACAATTTCTAATAATTTTAATATATCTATTAATGCAATAAAAAACGGATATGGATTTAACATAAATATTTTTAATTTTATTTTATTTATAATATATAAGGAGGTGCTGGCTGTGACGTCATGAAGAGCTGGGAGAGATGTCATATAATTTTAAATTCCGAAAAAACAATACCTTCCTTACTATCTTCGGTCTGTAACTAATGAAAATAATTTTTCCTGAGTTTAAAACCAATACAAAGTGCACGATTCGTGGAGATATATAAAAAATCTCATGTGAAATTTGGTGTGAAAATAACCCTTCCCTTCCTATCGTCGATCGCTAATACTACCACTTCCGGTTTCCGGATTTGCACCAAAAGTTGATCAATTCATCATACTGATGCATTAAGTAAATATACCAAATTTCATCAAAATCCGTTGAGCCGTTCAAGCTGTACACATCTATACGGACGGACGGACAGACATCATGCTAAAAATACTTTTTTCTGTTAAGAAAATGCATGATTCGTGGAGATATGTAAAAATCTCCACATGTGAAATTTGGTGTGAAAACAATACCTCCCTTACTATCGTCGGTCGGTAAAAAGAAAAAAGCAATCGACGTTAGATATATTTTTTAACGCCTTATAAACAAAGTGCAAAATTATAAGTATGTTTTATTTTTTGAAATAAATTAACCGAAAACATATACATCCTTTTTACTATCTCGCCAGAGATAGTATTGTGGTCATGAAAATTTTCGAAGTTGAGATTTTGATGTTTTTATACGTTTTGAAGGTCCCTGAGTCATTTTCACTAAGGTTGAGAAAAATGCCTGTGTGTGTGTGTTTCTATCAACTTTTGAGAAATGTAGCTAAACCGGAAGAGTCATTACCTACAACGATTTGATTTTTTTCTTCTAAAGTGACCGTAAAAATAAAGATATATGTTTGATATTTTTATACATGATTAGAGATTGTATAAAACTTCGATATATAGAATGGCTGAAAGTACCAGAATTAATTTTTTAACTGCAAATCTCACGCGCCCACACCTGACATGGTGCCATCAACAAAGAGCCAAACATGCGCTGGTTTAATAAATATTATTTATTAATTTTAATTTATAATTAATTAAATTTAATTTAAATATTAAATATGTTATTTAATCCAATTCAGATTGCGAGATAGTCGAGTGGAGACACTCCAACTTATTTAATTTAATGTTTAGGGTCTCCAGAACAAATTAATCGATTTTACATAAAAATCTATGGCAAATCGATAACCAACAATTCGGAGAGCGAACCTAGTCTTGGAACGCATTATGTTCGTTAATCGATCACCCACTGTATTCTCAATAATAGAAAATTTAATCTTTTTTTTTTAAATAAAATAAATGGTTTTAAGATTTTTTTTTTAAATGAAATTGATTGAATAGTTTTTCATATTACAAATGCAAACAAAAAATTAATATATACTTAACTAAACAATATCAGGTCAAAATAACTTATCAATACTAATAATAAGTTTTCTAGTAGGTATAAGCAACTACAAATATTATATTGAAAAAAAATTCTCCTACTAAAATAAAATAATATACCTTTTTACAATATTTATCAAAAGACAATTGATAATAATCGCTCTATAATAACTTTAATTTTACCTCATATTTATTTTCCTAAAAGTTTTCTTGTAGGCATATTTATATTTTTATATATTTTATATGCATATACATATATTTTGAATTTAATCAAATTGTTTAATACATTGTTTGACCAAAATTCTCTTTTATTTAACCTGAATTTTTGGTTTTAACAATTTTATTTTTACAAATGTGACTGAAAATTAATAATAAATTCAATATGTTAAAGGTAAGTTATTAAAATACACGGTTTTAAGTTTCAATATATACATTTTTATTCAACTTTAGGATCATTTTGATAGTTACGTCATCATCAAAAATTTATTCTCTAAAAATATTTATGTATGCCAAAAGTTCAGTTTCATACCTGTTAACCATTTTCAAAATTAACAAAACTTATGTACATCTTCATACAATTTTGGTTTGTATAACAAGATCAGATGTCGTATATAGATTTGTTATCGTAATAGAAAGTCAAAACAACTCTGTAGGATTAATAATTCACCCTTTGAAATTTAATTTATTTTATTTTTAATTAGAAAACCTTTGGGGGTAGGGTCGAATAAAAAAAAGCAATCTCAAAAATCAAAAGTCCCTGAGAGATTGTTTTACTATTTAAATGGTCATTGTAATTTTATTGTAAAAAATTGCAAAAATTGTAAATTCGTAAACTAAGTGAATATGGAGAAACACGGCTAACAATTTATAATTTTTCTAATAAATAAGTAAAAATTTCCATCTATAATTATAACCTTAAAACACCGATCAAAGTTGGTTTATTTTCTATTAATAAAGTGTAGTTTTTATTACCAATTGTCGAATTAAAAAAATTTATATCTAATTAGAATTATGAAGAACATAATACAATATATATTTTTATTATCTTTAAGCAAGAATACAGAATATTAAATTTGAGATCAAACGCAAAATAATCCGTTAATCCTTAACGAATTTCATGACAAATTTATTATTTTCTTTCAAATCATAATTTTTACATACGAATTAATACATTTAAATTAATTGAAGACATTTATTAATTGAATTTCCAAACAACGTTTATTATTTTTCAAATTTATCAAACTAAATTCATTGGAAAAATCATTAAAATTGTGACAAATTTATGTTTCATATGTATATTCCTAAGCAACAGTGTTAGTAGTATTATTTAAATCATGATACGTTAAAAAATACGCAAACATTGATTTTTCTTTTGTAGCTTGTCTTTCCAAACCGTCCAATTAATTATGAGGCCATTGTATCCTAAATGAGCAGGATATGAGCCAAGAAGAATTGATTTTTCCCTGATTGAAGGAAGTTGGGTGTTGTGCGGTTCCAGTTCAAGCCCAATTCCTTTGCATCCAATTATCTTCGTTCGTCTTCTCAATCAGCAGGCGCAAGTAAAACGGCTCGTAAAAACGAAAATAAAATTGAAAAATGTATCCATTACTTGACGCCAGTTGATCCATGAATTAAATATAAAATCTCTCGGAGTGAAATTCGTAATTTTTTTTTTTTTAATTTTTTTATTGATCATTTCATTTAGTGATTTTTCGGTGAGGATTCTTAAAATATATCTTTCCAAGTGTTTATTTCTTAGAATATTTGAAGAGAAAAATGTTCTCTAAAGAATGATTTCCTGTTTTCGCAAAGGATTTATGCCGTTTAGATTATCATCACTCAGTGTTAATAAAAATTTCCAATGCAAATATATTTCATTAAAGATCAGTAACGATTGCTGTATTGCAACATTCATTTAATAGAGACGCCCAAAAAAAAAATTGTTTTCCAAATGAGAAATTTTTAATATTAAGTTGTATTATGGATCTAACAAATAATTAATTCAAAATTTTGTTTAAAACAAACTGATGTTTTTATCATTAATGAAGTCAAAATGGGTAAAATAAGGCCCGCAGGCGAATTCGGCCCTTGATGTTATTTTATATATCCCTTATAACAATTCTTGGATCTTATTAAAAACTTTGGGGTTAAAAACTCAAAGTTATTTTGTTTTGAATACAAATTATATATGTATATATTTATATATTTAAATCGACCCATATTCTAAACTTAAACTAGGTAAAGCATATTATTTTCAATAAAATTTATTCTATATAATAAATAAGAATCGGAAATTGGTCATTGATCAGTTAGCATCCAATTTTATTATTATACATATACTAGTTGCTCAGACCGGCTTTAGTGCTGTCCCATGTGACCCCGGATTGTTGAAAAATTGTAACATATTTTTCAATCACTATTTTAAAACAATCATTTTTCTTTTTTTCTTTAATTTAATCATTATATATTTTATTGTATACTAGCTGCTCAGAGCGCCTTCGGCGCTCTTCACACCTAGACGGGGGCTCCGCCCCCTGTACCCCCGAGTTGTACATAGTATTTGGTGGTTGAAAGTATTAAAAGGTTTTCATCCATTTTGTTTCAATCAGTATATTACATAAAACATTCATTTCTTTTTGTGTTCTTATTTAAAAAATATATTTTAATTTAATCACTATATTAATTATATATATTATTATTGTATATGTTATATCTATCTACCTATGTGGCTCAAAGATACTCTAAAGTTCTTAGCCGCAACAACCACATTTCTCCAAGTGTCCCTATCCTGAGCCCTTATTCCATCTCTCTTAAGTCCCTTCCTACGCGTCATTGGTTTTCCAAGCGGACATTTTCCAATCGGTCTTCCCACCAATATCTTTTTCCTCTCCCATTCTTGCCATGTGCCCTGCCTATCGCAGCTTTTTCCCTTTTATAACCCTAACTATTTCTGAAGATGCAGAGAGGCCATGCAATTTCTTGTTATACAGTCTCCCTCATACCCGGTGACCTCATCTTTCTTTGGCCAATAAATGCAGGGAAGAATCCTATTCTCAAATACTCTGAATCTACTCTCATCTCCAAGGGTCATAGACCATGCCTCCCACCCATATAATGCAACAGGCAAAATAATCTTTTTATATATTCCCTTTGATAATAATTTTGAAGAGATAAGCCTCTTTATTGCAGATAACAGGCGTTTCCCGATTGCAACCCCGATTTAAATTCTTCTCAAATATTATTATCCTTCGTGATTACATTCAATTTTTCTACATATTCAAATTCTACATTTTGTATCTTAAGATTTTGTATGTTAATACTCTTCCTCTTTGTTACTAAATATTTTTTCTTATCACTATTAATTTCAAACCTCCATTAAATTTTCCTCGCTATCTGTAATTGCAATTGCCGAATCTCCTATTATATTTAAGTCGTCTGAGTAACCTAATATTTTACAATTGATTTCCGCATCTTATTCTTTCTTTACTACCTTCAAGAGAAATTTGAAGATTGAAAATTTGAAAAAGTTTATCCGGATCTATTGAGTTATGCGTATGTTTTACTAAAGTCTACAAATAATTAGTGAACAGAAATATTGAAATCGCGGTTTTGTTCCTAATATCTGTCATAATGAAAATATCTTAATTAATGTTGGTCGATTTGGCCTGAACCCGCAATGATATCTCCTAATATTTCCTCCGCCTATAGTTTATAAGTATTGTATATGTTATAATAGAGTATAATATTTCTTGATCATTACATTTTGGTATTTTATTTTCATTGCTAGATTATTATTGAATATTTTTAATTATAATGAAACTTGAGAAAATGCAAAAATAGAGACTTGAGACAATTTATAAAAATTAACGGTATAAAACTATAGATAAATGACCAATATATACATTCATTAATAGTATTAATTTAAATTAATTGATTTATTTGTTTTTTTTATTATTAAGTTCATTTATTAATTTTTTTAGATCATAGTTATTTTCCTTAAAAGAAACTTAAATTCTGTGGTGCTAGGGGATTTGAAAATTATTAGCCGCAATATGAAGATTTCGCTTACAGTTTCTGTCATGTCCGACCTCCATCCAACAGTTATTTTCTGTTAAGTTTTTTGCTTCTCTTAATCATGTGATCTATATATTTAATTTTTTTTGATTCATTATAATAAAATTTAAACAAATAAAAATTTTTACTTTGTTAATTTATATAAATTTCAATATAAACTGATTGTGAGTGATACGCTTAGCCAATACTCTGAATAATTTGTGTACAAAAATATTGAATGTTCTTAGCGAGATTTGATATAATGTTGTACGATTTGTCCTAAATCTGATTTAGAAGAAAATTATAAATTGCATTAAAATGAGACCTTTTAGAATAAATTATTTAATTGAAATGATATTTAAATATAAGAATTTAAAAAAATATTATATTCTTTGTTTGGCAATTGTTATTTAATTATGTGCAACATGATTCGACTTGCACAGAGCATCGTTATTTTTTATTAATATCACATAATAAAAATGAATCTTTTAAACATAATAAATAAAAAAGACATTTTAATAAATTTAAAAAATATACCCAATTTAAAAATGTCAAAAATTTAAAACAACTTTATATCATCATATTTTAATTTTTATATAATATATATATATTTAGTAATTAATAATAGAGTAATTAAATTAAAATAAAAAACAAAGATAATATAATTCAGTCATTTTAATTCAGGTTAAATAATATTTTTTTTTATTATTCAATGATAAAATTTATATATTATTATATATATATTATAGAAAAGAAGAAATATTCAATTAAATAAAAAATAATTTAAGATAAAAATATGATCTAATAAATATTTTAATTAAATTGAGAACTTTTAGAATAAATTATTTAATTGAATTGATATTTGTATATTAGAATTTAAAATAAAAAGGGAAATATTATAATAATTCTTCGATTGGGAATCTCTATGATAATTCATTGTTTGAAATGATTCCGCTAGGCCGACAGTGAGCCGCGAGCTGCTCTTGAATGAACAACACGGAGAATTATATAAACTTTAAAAAATTAATTTCTGCGGTTATTGATAAGATATTAATAAAATTTATAGCCTATGTTACTCTAGAGGTATATAAGAATATTGTGATGTAATTTCAAAGAAATCGGTTCAGCCAATTCTGAGTCTATAAAATAGTAATTTTCCGGACAGACAGACAGACAGACAGACAGACAGACAGACGTGAAAAATTCTAAAGTCACTTTTGGATTCTAGAGGTCATGAAACGCGAAGATATGCAAAAATTTTTAAATTCTGAGCAATGTGCAGACAAAAACCTTTTTTTATATATATAGAAGATGTTATAAAGGGATACAATATTCCTTGATTTGCATTTCATTTTTAAGTTTGTAATGAAATTTAGAAATAGATAATATATCTTGAACATTGTTCTAAAACTAAAACTTACATTTATAAGGTTTATAAAATTTTAAAAATAAACATTTAATAATTTTGATTTAATTAATTTATTTATTTGTTCTATGGGCCTTAAGCTTTTTCTGCATTGAATGCTCTCTCTGGAACCATAATCATCTACTCGTCCATATTCTAAACCACCTCCATCAAACTCCCATTCTCTCCTAACTCCCTCACGTTTCCCTTTATATTGTTTGCTCACCGCATCTTTGATCTACTAACTGTTTGCTTCTCCATTGTTCCTCTACTAGCTTGACTTTTCTCTCCATTTCTACCCACATCGTAACCTTTTCGATTTTATAACTCTATCTTTAAAGGTTATACAATTCAGTGTCATACTGTCTTCACTATTCTTCAATGATTTCATCCTTCTTCGGCCCATAAAAAGCGTTACTCTCTTAAAACTTTTATTAAAAATAAAAATAACCTTTTAGCCTGTGAATGGAAAATTATGAAAAAAAATTTTGTTGGAATATTTGTTTGATATGACAGGCGGTCGATTTTCGTGGCAAACTTAATTATGAACGGTGAACTTGTGAGAAAAAGGAGCATCGGAACTACAAGTCGCCGTAGAATTTTTTATTATTTTCTCATTCATCTATTATTTATAAAACTATATAAATTAAATCAACCAAAACAATTTAAGATTTAGGGTACAGTAATGGGAGAATGGGCGCAAACTAAAGCACTACGGGGAGTTTGACCTATGTTCCAAATTTGATCGCAATCCGAGCTACTGTATGGAAACGTATAACAAACCTAAAAAACACTTCTTATTAAAAATACTTAACAATTATCAGGTCAGTGATTGGAAATTTACGTTCTTGTTAATGGGCTTAAGTATTCTAATAATTCGAGTTTTCGGGACTTATTAAGAATGGATCCTAAATTTTGAACTCTTATCTACTCCAAGTCTAAATTAAAAAAGAATCACGAAAAGAAAACATTAAAAACATTGGATTTCAATAACAATTCTCATCTGAAGCTACATAAAATAATAATAAAATCGTTAAAATTAGAATTATTTATTATATTACAAAATTCTAAAATGACTGCCAAGACAATGTACCTAAAATATCAATTAAAAAATATAATAAATATTAGATTATTATGAAATAATTAAAAATAATTGTAATGTAATTGTGAAAAATATTTACAATGTAATGAATATATATAATATTTATATAATAAATTAATAAAATAAAAAAATGAAAAATAAAAAACACTGTTTTATTAATAAACATGTGATGTCAATCTTTAGAATATTAATTTTTATATAAAAATATATATGTTGTTAATATTAATGGGATATATGACTTTTTATCTTCATTATATTTATAAGTATAGTATAACATATGATAATTGCAAAGAAAAAGAAAATAAATTTTAAAAAAATGTGTTTTTTCCTCCATGGTTATTTCCCTACTTCGGTAAAGAATAATAAAAATTGAATACCATGTCCTATTAATTAGAAAAGTATTATATATAATTAATTTTTACCAAATGTAAAAAATTATATGGTAAACGAATGTATATACATATTTTAGTATTGGTTTATTCGCAATTTTTTGTATATGATTCATTTCAACCCCCTCTCTCTCTTTTGCGTCATCTCTTACTCTATCTCTTTCTCACTTAATTTCTTATATATTTTTATTATTAGTGAAATAAATTTTGGTTTTGTCCCTTTCGACAATTTATTATCCTCTGCTGTCTCCACGCGTCTCGCTCATGGATTAGTTTATCTATCAACTTGAGACAAATTTAGCCGGAGTAGGTCAATTACTGATCATCTGTTCCCAGTTGAGTGTTTTTTTTATCTGAGTTTGTATCAGAAACTCACTCATTGTGGTATAAATCATGTTCTTGCTTTTTCTATATAAATATGTGCTATGTGGAAGAGTGCGACGAAGAAATTCCTTTTTTGCATGAATATTTTACATTCCTATAATATAGTTAAATTAATTATTGTATAAATATTTAACTAATTAATCATTTTATAAATTATAATATTTTCAGAAAATATGAATAAACAAATTAAAAATATGAATGAGAAAGGTACTCAGAATTCATAGAGAAAAAAAATTTCTTTTAAAACATATATAGCTTTAAATATTTTTAATCTATATATTTAATACGATAGTGTCCGTCTGTACGCAAAAAACTCCAGAGCCTAAACTACAAGGAGTAAGGTAACCAAATTTTTATGAGGTGAAGGGTACCTCAAATGATGAAAAATAAAAAAGAAATTAGAATCTTAGGTAACTCCTGAGCTGAGCTGCGGGTGTTCCATTTTCCAGAAATATATATAAAGAAGAGTTTGTATGAATGTAATTTATTTACTTTTTTGCTGTCATAGAAACAGATATATATATATATATATATATATATATATATATATATATATAACTAGAACCTCTCTCTCTCCCTCTATTTAAAATTTTAAAAAATGAAGTGTTCTAGCCAAATTAAGAAATTTAAATTCTTTATGCAACATTGATAGGTAAATGAATTGGACTGGAAGAGGAGACATGTGATTAGAGAAATTGGGGAAAAATCAACCGAAATGTAATTAAACAAAAAAATTCAAGAATTATGATACGGATACGACTTACATACAATTAACATACAAAATGTAGAATTTGAAAAAGTATAAATATTTAAATACTTAAGATCTCTAATCACGAAAGATAATAATATTCGAGAAGAATTTAAATCGACGTTGTAATTGAGCAATGCCTGTTATTATGCATTAAAGGGGCTTATCTCATCAAAGAGGATCAAAATTAAAATATATAAAACAATTATTTTTCATGTTGATCGATGACTAGGGTGACCATATTTCGAAAACACCAAACCGGGACAAACAGTATTTTTTAGAACTAAATTGAAAAAATTTTGAAAAAAGAATTACGAAATGTCATGAATATTGAAAAAACGGGACAGTAGGGTGTCCCGAAGACATTTTTGGGACAGAGCACCTAAAGACGGGACGTTTGGTCACCCTATCGATGACTCTGGGAGATGAGAGTAGATTTAGAGTATTTGTGAGATTAATATTGTTTGCAGCATTTATAGGCCAAAAGAAGATGAGGTCACAGGGGGATGGCGGAGATGGCATAACGAGAAATAATGTCCAGATATAGTTAAAGTTATAAAATCAAGAAGGCTGGGATGGGAAGGGGACGTGGTTGGAATTGGAGAAACTAGAAATTGGGAGAAACCGATTGGGAAACATCCGGTGGAAGACCAAGGACCAAGGTGGGTGGACAATGAAGGAAGGGACATGGGAGAGATGGGACAGGGTAGGATTTGGTTGTAGCTCAGGATAGGGACGCTTAGAGAAATGTGGATGCTGCGGCTAAGAACTTTCGAAAACTGTAGAGACACAGAGTTAGATAAATATAACATATACAATAATAATATATAATTAATTTACTGATTAAATTAAAATATATTTTACAAGAAAACAAATACATGTCGTATCTACTTATACTGATTGAAACAAAATGGATGAAAACCTTTTACATACAGACTTTCAACCAAATACTATGAATCACTCGGGGGTACAGGGGGCGGAGCCCCCGTCTAGGTGTGAAGAGCGCCGAAGGCGCTCGGAGCAGCTAGTTTTTTATTATAACGTTTTTCTCAACTTCACTTGGCGTCTGTCTCTCTGTCTGTCTGTTCGCTCTTTTGACAAATTTAAATTTTTATTAAAGTTAAAATAAATATCATTTTTTAGATACTCAATATTAATTTGTTTTATAATTAGATATATAAGTTCCTTTACTCCAATAGTTTTAGAATATTCTTTTTATTTATATTTATTTTATTTTTTTCATAAATTTGCATGTAAAAATAAAATTAGGTTACTGGTAGTATAGAAATACCTATAAACTCTACCTAATATAATATTGATGAACATAAATATATATTTTAATTCCCTTCCCTAAGTACTCATTTCTAATTTTTTTCGTCGTATCTGAATATAATGGCATTGTATAATTTATATATTTATAAATACGATGGTCTTAAATAAGTAAAGAGATAAATGGCTAAAATTCAAAACGGTTTATTTGATTCTTACGAAATTCAGGCTATTTTATCACCCCCACAGTTTGCAGTTATCCCATCTTTCTTGCAGCTTCCTAATTTCCTTGTCAAAGTATTCTTTTGATTTACCCCGAAGCCACTTTTGTACCACTTCCTTAAATTCCTCTTTGTTATAAAATATTTTTCCACGTAGAGCGTCTTTGATTGGTCCAAACAAATAAAAATGAGATGGGGCTAGGTCGGGACTGTAGGCAGGATGAGGGGACCTCCCAACCCAATTTTTGAAGTTTATCACGGGTCAGCTGGGCCTATGATAGCGGGCGTTATCGTGCTGAAGAATGACTCCTTTTGAAAAGTGTCCACGGCGTTTTCTTCTGTTAGCTGGTCAATTCTTGTGTTCTAGCATCTCAGAGTAGTATTGGCTATTGATAGTTCGCTGATCTTCAAGGAAATAGCAATAGACTGGACATCAAATTATGAAACAGCTGATCAGTTGCCAACTAACACCCCTGAAAAGATTGTAGACACACATTCATTGAATAGTTTTAAAATTATTATTGATGAATGATCCTCGTATATATTAAATTCATTTATTTAATTTCCCATGAATAGGGCCTAAGAAACTACCACTACTAGTAAGATATAATGATTGGTATTTAAAAAGAAATTTTTATAAAGATAAAACCATCTTAAATTAAACACCAGCCTTATTATAATGATATCATAAATTTATACTACGTCCTATGTATATATGTATATACATTTACATCTGGTATCAATCTCAAGTGGAGTTCTTAATGATAACAAATACAACGATAGTGTGAACATTGACACGCACATTCTCTGATAATGGACTTAACATAATTTTTTAGATTATAAATCTCATTAGGAAAAGGGAAGTGATGGAACGACCGCATATTTCCTTCTATTCGGGGGAGTGGAGTTGGTCGCAGATATCATAACAATAAAACAACTGAGGGTCATTATCAGATTAGGCGGACAAACGTCACTCTCTAAGTGTAGGTATGATCTAGATTAGGAACATTCCTTACAAACGGACATTGTTCATCGACAAATGGCCGTCGGTCATTGTCTTTTCTATTGTCCACTTGGAATGTCCACAGAGAGATAATTGCCACGAGATTTATGTTTTTTTCAAAATATGCTCCGAGTCTTATATTTATTTTCCAATGAAAACTTTGTTATAAAAAAAAAATGCTTCCTTGAAATTTAATTATCTTAGCAAGAAGATAAATTATAATTGATAAAGTATTCTAGTTTTCAATTTACTGATATTTGGATACGTTACTATGAAATAAAAAAATTATAAACAATTATAAAAATATTAATTAATATTTAAAAATTGTAAGTTATATTGTTATATTTATTTATGGGATAAAGAAAGATGAGGGGAATGGCAGAGAGAGCGCATAACGAGGAATTGCATGACCTCTATGCATCTCCAGACCAAGTTAGGGTTATAAAATTGAAAAGTCTGCGATGGACAGGACACGTGGCTAGAATGGAAGATGAAAAAAATGGCGATTGGTGGGGAGACCGATTGGGAAACATCCGCTTGGAAGACCAAGGACGCGGTGGATGGACAATGTAGGAAGGGACGTGAGAGAGATAGGAGAGGTTAGAGATTGGATGGATGTGACTTAGGATAGGAGCACTTGGAGAAATGTGGATGCAATAATTCTCTATTTCCGTAGACCACAGAAATAAATATAGATAGATGTGGATGCAATAATTCTCTATTTCCGTAGACCACAGAAATAAATATAGATAGATTGTTATATTTATTATTACAAAAATGTATCTTTTTTTAAAGAAATTGTAAGAGTAATATCATAATACTCAAAATATAAATGGCATATACCTATATATATATATAAATATATATTCTGAAAAAAGAAAATATTTTAATTTTTTAAAAATAAAAAAATGCACTAAATTTATCAGAGGTCATATGATTAATATTTAAAATTGACATCAACTTTATTGTTCTTTCAGTTGATGTCTTTTCCTTGCTACATTAATTTCACAGATAACTTGTTGAATTGTTACGAGTGCCTCTAAGATTGCAGATGCCACTGATCTTCTAATGCAGATAGATGCAAAGGATGCAAATCTGAACTGTGACCCCGCGCGTGCCGGCCTGGGCAGTAATGTCCAGAGCAGATGGCAACCGTAAATCAACTGATGCTTATCCGGCCGCATTTATTAGATCACATTGTTATCTCTGCCAATCTCATTGTTTCGCTAACCGTCATCCTTCCGTTGACAGATTACTTCATCTGTACTTCGCTTGTGTTTATTGTCTTTGTGTGTGTCTGTGTGAGCATTATAATATATTCAATAAATTATATACCTATATGAAATTGAGCTGTTAAGAAGAAGAGGTATTATATATAATATTTTTGTTGAATCCATCTCGTGGCGAATTTATCAAAATTGATAAAATCAAAACTTTTGAAAAATTATTATGAAACTTATGAAATTATTATACATGCAAGATTATTTAAGTTAAATTATTTATGTTAAAGTTAAAAAAATATTAATATTAATTTATACTGTTAATTAATCATTTGATTTATTGTAATTGCATCGATTAAATTTAAGGATAATCATTAACTAACTAATAATAACAATAATAATATGTATAATACGACATTCTTTTATTTATCATTAGTCATTTTATAGTCGTCTAATTTAAGATCAAGACTCATGTGATCTTTAGTGGTTTTAATCCAACATAAATAAATATTTTTTTCTCAAATAAAAAAAAATACTAACTCTTTTTATTATTATTATATTAAAAAAAATATTAATAAAAATTCTGATTTATTGTCTTTAATGCACTCGAGGTGGATTTAGAAGAGTGAAATATTTAGACAACATTCAAGTGATAGGAGAGTATTGGATTTATTTATTTATTTATTTTTAAAAATAATATAATAAATCATTAAAAATTTAAAAAAAAATAGAAAGAAGAAATTTTGGATGTTAGTCAAGGATTTTAAATAAAAAAAATAATAAATAATAAAAAATTTTTCTAATATTTTTTTTTTTCAAATAATTCCCCTTCGACTTGTTACATTATTGTTTTATAATATTTTATAAAAGTAGATATGGGAAGAAATATTGAATTTGTAAACATATAATTAAATAAATGTGTAGTAGTTTAATTTTAATTTGCTGGCCAATGTGAAGATTTCACAATAGAAAATAAATTAATTAACGCTCCAACTATGTAACTCAAATGGTTATTTTAATAATTATTAATAATAATGTAGTAGTTTAAACTTGAGGTAACAAACTAATATTTTAATATAAGTATTAAATTGTATTTTCAATTGCTAATTTTAGATCATTTATGATGTTCTTCCTTTTTTTAAGTCACCTTTTAACTATTTAAGCCAAAAGTTCAAGTTGGCTCTCATTCCTAACACTAAAATAGCCAAAATCACATATTTATTATATATTTAATTATTAAATCTTGGGTATTTTAATCATAGCTCAGAAACAATTTGGCTAATTTTGATAATTTCTTCCCATGTATTGAATGGTTAGAAACTGTCATTGTTTGTAAGGATTTTTCTTTTAATTATATATATAATTAACAAATTTATGAAATATTTTAAAAGAGTTATATTAAATTAATTTAGAGATTAGAGCATATAATAATAATAAATATTTATTATTATATGCAGTGGCGTACCTAGAACTTTTGCCGCCCGGGGCGATCTCCAGTTTGCCGCCCTTTCTATTATAAGTCAATCAAATAGTGGTTTTTATACATATAAATAAATTATTAAGTTATTTAATCACTATTAATTAATACACAGAGTAAATTTTTTTACTCATATTTGTATGCACTCGTAAACATATTTATATAATGTTTACTCTTCTAGCTTTCATTCTAGAAAAATCGTGTAAAATGCTCTCAAAATTTATATTATTTATAATTTCTTGTTCTATTGACAATATTGCAAGATTTTGTAATCTTAATTGACTCATTGTAGAACGAAGATAATTTTTCCGAACAAAATCTGAAAGATGCGTTTACGAATTCAACGAATTTTAATGAATACAATAAAATAAAATTATTATCCTGTTCTTGGAATTAGAATTCAAAATTTACACTAAAATGCATTTATATACACCGAGGAATAATATTCGAAATCATATAGTTAATCATAATTTATATAAATCAAATAGTAAACTTATATTAATCATAATAATCATTTATTATTCAAGAAAGAAAAAAAATAAATATGAATTGAATAAGTTGCTTTTTACAACTATAACGAAATATAAAAAATACCGCCCCAAGATAAGTGCCGCCCGGTGCGGATCGCACCCCCCCCCCCCCCCCAGGTACACCACTGATTATATGCATTATATTATAATTAAAGGTTCTTGTCAATTTTTAGGTTAGGATTCAATCCAAGCTTCTAAGAATTAAAATTTTTATTCTTTTATATAATAAATAATATTAAAAGATCAGCTTAATCGAATTCTTAATATTATTTAAATCGAAGTCCTTTTATTAATTAAAATTTAAGAAAAAAATTATAAAAAAATAAATAGAAATAAATACATTAAGCATATAGCATAAGTTTGAGGTATAGGTCTGAATTTTTGATCTTCGTTTCTAACCACATAACTTTCATAAATTAATTTCTATGTTATAAAAAAACATGTCTTAGATCCCATAAGCCATTGAGAAATAGATATTTTAAAGAAATAAATAGATAAATACTATATTATTTTTTTTGTCTGATAAAATTTCCAAAGAATTATTTATTTGAATGATAGAGGAGGTGATGTACATTTCAGTTTTTTTTTTATTTCAAATTTCGAAAGAATACTCCATCTTAATCCGGCGTCATAATTTTTGTGGCCAGCTTTGGTTGCAAGATGCGGAAATAAGTACGACGCGCCTGTTGCAATGAGACGAACCCTCAATGACCCTGTAATGACCCTCGAGCTGGTCACGGTAGGTAGTAAATTAAGGGTTACATAAAACAACAAAAATTTATTTTTTTTTTATTATAAATCCGATCACAACTTTTTCTTATTAATATTTATTTTATTCAACATTTTATATCATTTCTAAATAACTTAATAGTTGAAATTTCTAAATATACATATATTTGTCTATTTTATGTTTTTAAAAAGGATGAATTTGATTAAATTTCCATAATTGGAGCGCTCCCTACACGATTTTCATGGATTGGATATAAATATTATATCAAAATTGATTTTGAAAATTTGATGGGAAGCTACATTAATAGGAAATTGGATTCTTTTATAAGAAGACTCATATCTTTATTTGAAAGAAAATAATACTATATTTATTATATATATATATATATTAAATGAAGTACAAAAGATGTGACTAATGGGAAGATACGTCAACCTTTTTCTATTTTTTTGTTTCATTGTCTGAAAATTCTTCTATGTTTCATCACCATATTACAAAATTTTTGAAAAAAATGAATTTATTCTTTTAAATATAGAAGAATAATAAAAAAATATTTTAATGCCAAATAAATAATATTGGATGATTAATTTTGTTCTATAAAAATCATTTTATATTTTTATGTTCTATTTTGATTTAATTAAGTGGAATGTCCCCCAGAAACATTCTGCACATAAATTAACTATAGATTAAATATATAATAATTATTTTATAAATTTCAACCTTGAGAAAAAAATTCATTGAAAAAAAAAAAATTTCGGAATTTGTTTTTTGAGATTGAAAGAGGAGGAAATATTCAAATATTAGTTAATAGAGTAATAGGATTTATTTAAAACCAAGAAATATATAAAAAAGAAATTTCATTTAACAAAAGATATAGATTTTTTGATTAAATTTCAAAGAAACGATTACAATAAATATGGAAAGCACAATGTTTTTCTAGAAATATATTCAAATTGAGAAAGTAAAAATTAAATTGAAATGCGAATCGAGAAAGTTTTTTTCTATTGATTTTTTATTAAATTACATTCATATTCATTAATTGAATCAATTAAAATTCTTTTTAATAATTTATTATTCATTTCGATTATCATGATTTAATGCAACGAAAAACTTTCTGTGACATCCATTCCCATTATTTTTTTTTTATTTTTTACTTTTATATTTATTATACTATGAACCATTCATTTATAAATGATTTAATAAATTTTTCTATGAAAAGAATTTATTTTAGATATCTTTAGATATATTGTATTATAGATAGATTAAAAAAACATAATTAGATAAACACTATATTTGATCAAAATTTATTTATTCTTGATCTCTCATTATTCTGAATTTTCTCTGGTTTCTACTTCTATTATGTTGCTTGTTTTCAATAAATTATTTTTTAAAAATTTTAATTTTTATGAATTTATGATATTTACCTGATGGAGATTTGGGATTTATTTCTATTGACGAAGAGAGTGGAATTTTTTTATTTTCAAAAAATTTTCATGTTATTTTTTTTTTACTATAATATATTACCAATAAATTTTTTAATTATGACTTTAAAATTTAATATTTAATTTGATTAATTATCAAATAAATGAGTATATTGGTTAAAATTGCCGAAAATCAAAACGACCAATGAATAAAGTGTATTTTCCACTTTTTTTTAAATCATGTTTAGCTCTAAAATGTTGAAAACTGTAATTTTAAACAGACTGAGGTTTACATCAGATTGCTCATCTAATGTTCGTGCCTATTTGATTTGAAACAATTAAATATATAAATATAAAATCAAAAGTAATGATACTATTATGTATTATATATACAATAAGAAAAAAGCTTCTACTTAATTATTATAATACAATAATTAAAAGGGACTATAATTTTAATTGCGTTGACTTGATTTTTCATTTTTTTTATTTTAACAAGAATATTATTAAATGTCTAATTGAAACAATGATCATTGATATTTTTCAATTTTATAAACTTTTTTTAATGATTAAAATTAAATTATTATAATTTAAAAAATACAACATATTGCATTGTAGAAAAATAATAATAATTCATGGACTATATTGTTTATTTTTCCCCGGCGCCTGAATCTTATGCAATACGATTTGAATAAATCAATAAGTAATGGTGAGAAGATCCTGAAACACTTCTTGCAAATCAAATTGTTCACCTTGATAGAGTTCGTGATATCATTATTTTTTATAGATGGTGCTAAATATAGCGCTTTGTCTGATTTCCATTCATATAGATATGTTTATAAATATATTCATGAAATTAATTGATAAATCAAAGAATCATTGAATGAAATATAAAAATAAATGGGGTTTAAATCAACAACGATCTATTAGATGCAAACAACCGAGGAAAGAAGAACGTGGGCAGCATCACAAAAGTATCCACCAACCCTCCTCTGCACACTTTAAAAAAAAAACATCTACAACTACACATTCTCTTATAAAAGAAACTTGATAGTAAATTTAATTACTAGCCGAAAGATCCTCTTTTAGATCTATTGATATGATGTTACAATAAATTATCGTCTATTCTTGAATTTAAACTTTACGGTTAGAGTGAAGAATGAAGATTTCAATCTAAGATACGATATAAAACCCGGTAAATTTATAGCATCCATATTAATTAACTTAGAAGATTATGGACTTTATGACTTAACACCTTTTATTTAACACCGAATAAGGATTTTGAATGAAAAATTTCCTTAAAATCAGAATTGGAAAATATTTCAGTGCCAATTAAATCGTGATTGAATTTATTTGCTTCCTAAAGAATAAAAAAATAATTAAATTAAGCTTATTAAATCAATTATTTTTAACTAAATTGACCAGTTTTTTTAATATATATCGTTACTAATAATTAATTCCCTCAACTAATACTTTTTACTATCTCGCCAGATAGTATTGCGATCACGAAAATTTTCAATGTCGAGATTTTGATGATTTTATACGTTTTGAAGGTCCCTGAGTCATTTTCACTAAGGTTGAGAAAAATGTCTGTAAATATATATATATATATATGTGTGTATGTGTGAACATGATTATGCAAAAAGTAGAATAATAAAATTTGATACACGAAAATTCAAAATTCGTAGTTTTTAACAACTTTTGAGAAATGAAGCTCATTCGAAAGAGGACCATTACCTACCACGGTTTTATTTTTTTCCTCTAAACTGACCGTAAAAATAAAGATATATGTTTGATAGTTTTTCACACGATTAAAAATTGTATAAAATTCTATTCTATATATAGAATTTCAACTTGATTGAATCTCTAAAAATACCGGAATTAATATTTTAAATTTTGGCTAAAAAATGTAGGCAAAAGTTTTAAATTTAAATTTAATAGATGACAATTAATTAATTAATTAATCAAATTTATTTATACTTAATGTATAATTTAATTAATTAATTAAATTTAATTTAAATATAATATATGTTAATTAATCCAATTCAAATTTGTGAGATAGTCGAGTGGAGACACTCCAGATTTTTTTATTTTTAATATGAACAAATAAAAAACATAAATGATTTTAATGAAAAATAGATAATTTCACCAAATGAAAAATGATAGTATAGTTTAGAAACAATTAGGAAAATTGTCAATGATGAATTGATTAATAATGAAGAAGATGTGAGGTGGCTGGCAAATGGAGGTTGGCGGGGGGCCAGCACTCACCGGGACACGAACCCCTCCAATATGCCGCGAGCATCCAGGTGACCTTACCGAGATAAACATAGAACATCATGTTGTCGTCGCTAAATTTTCTTTCAAAAATTCAACCCATGCACTAGTACAGCGAGTATTATAATGTTTACTCTACGCTTCCAAATCCATATGCATAGATCTATATTAGTATGGATAACTTCATTTGGAATCTTCTTCAAGAATTTTATATAGAAATAATCAGAAAGATCAACTTTATGAGGCATATGCTCTACACTCCAAACTAATATTAAATATATTTCCTTGATTTTTATCAGGACATAAGTTACCCTTTCCTGAATAGAATAATTTAATAGTTTGTTTTTGTAAAATTCATAAATTTTCTATTCTTTTCATACTTAAATAAAATCTTTATAATAATAATAATTATATTTGTTATTATAATAAATTAAATCAAATATCTATTTTTAATAAAATCAAAAATAATATTACAGTAATTTTAAGGAAAAATTAATTTTTATAGATTATTTAATAACAATAACATTTAAATATGAATTTTTCAAACTTTTAGACGATAAATTTTATGTTATAAGTATTCATATGTATGCAAATTCATATTTAATCCTATCATAAATAGATGAAAAACATAAACATACGAGTAGGTGTCTTGTTCAATTAACAAGGACTAGTATTTAGGTATTTAGGTATTACGAAGTTAAAACAGTTTTCAAAAATATATTAAAATTTCCTGAAATACAACAAATGATTATTATATAAACAAATTAAGCATTTCCATTTTAACTCATTTATTTATTCATATTATAAGTATTGTGGTCAACCACGAAATAAAATAAAATGAAAGTTAATATATTTAAAAAATATATAAATAAAATATATTAATATAATTTCACCTTTTATGTTAAATAATTATCCTACTTTTATCTCTAATCCATTTTTTTTATAATTTATACATAACTTCTTTTCAAAGGAAAAAAAAAGATTGATAAAAAATTCAAATAAATGTAAAATCATATATTAGATAAATAATTTAAACCAAATTTAAATGAGAGATATCTATACAATTAATATTTATATAAAAACATTCATATGTAAATGTTAAATACATAAAAACGATTTAGTGTATTAAAAGTGTCATTGAAGGTTAGTTAGATCTTGTTTTCATTTTTATTTTTTTATTTTTTTTTTTTTTTGTAAATTAAAGTTTACATTAATTTTCTGTATATTGTATGTTAATAAACAAAGCATGTAGTACAATAAATAATGAAGAAGATAGAAACGATCGCAGAGAGATCATCACTTAAAATAGCAACGATGTTTACAATTAACTTTAGTGATACTTCATTACACGACCTAATGTGATCGTCTAATAATGAACTATGATTTCAGACAAGGGCTGGCTTAAAGGGTAGTTTCACCTCTAACAAAAACGTCCACGTGTTCATTGAGTGGTCAGAATAACTTTTAGTGGTCCATGTGAGTGGAGTGTGTGCGGGGGCAGGAGTCACTAGCCCTCGTCACACGCCGCCGTCTCATTCGCCTCCGATTATATCATCACCTCGGTCGGTATCTGTCTTTGACCAAGATGCTTGTTTATTCTATTAGAGCGGTTTTTGCAAACGTCAACATAAACATTTAGAATACTTGCCATAAAAACAACAGTTATATACTTGTACTTCTTTAACCAAAGGGACGAGTGTTTCGGCTTTCTTCAATATTATTTTTTTTTCTTTTCTTTTTTTTATAATCTCAAGATATAAATAATTAACATTCATATTTTCATACCATTAAATTTAACACAAAATAATGAATGTTTTTCAATTTCAAAATAAATATAAAATGAGATAAATTTTAATAAATTAACATTTCACATATGTATATATATATTATATATAAGTATTTTTTTTTTTTGATTTATTAATTAGTAAATTATTTGACAAATAGATTTGAAATAAGTTGACCTGTGGCCAGGTCCGAACCGACCGACGGTTTGAAGTAAATTAATTTCCAGCTACAGAAACAATTTCAAATAATTTTAATATATCTATTAATGTAATAAAAAACATATAGGCATATAACATAAATATTTTTAATTTTATTTTATTTATAATATATATGTAAGACCAGGCTGTGACGTCATGAATGGCTGGATGACGTCATATAATTTTAAATCAAGAAAAAACTAATAAATATGATTTTCCCGAGGATAAAACCAATACAAAGTGCATGATTCGTGGTGATATATAAAAAATCTCCTCATGTGAAATTTGGTGTGAAAATAACCCTTCCCTTCCTATCGTCGATCGCTAATACTACCACTTCCGGTTCACGGATTTGCACCAAAATTTGATCAATTCATCCCACTGATGCATTAAGTAAATATACCAAATTTCATCAAAATCGGTTGAGCCGTTCAGGCTGTACACATCTATACGGACGGACAGACGGACGGACAGACATCATGCTAAAAATACTTTTTTCTGTTTAGAAAATGCATGATTCGTGGCAATATGTAAAAATCTCCACATGTGAAATTTGGTGTGAAAACAATACCTCCCTTACTATCGTCGGTCGGTAAAAAGATTGGTAACAAGAAGGGTGGGTGGAGGTAGAAAGAATGATTTATTTAAATAATATTTTAATGAAAATAGGAACAAATTATTTTAAATTTTAATAAATTAACATTTCACATATGTATATATATATTATATATAAGTATTTTTTTTTTGATTTATTAATTAGTAAATTATTTGACAAATAGATTTGAAAAAAGATTGGTAACAAGAAGGGTGGGTGGAGGTAGAAAGAATGATTTATTTAAATAATATTTTAATGAAAATAGGAACAAATTATTTTCAATTTTAAAAAAGATTTATAGTTTTTAATAACTAATAATAATAATAATAATAATAATAATAATTGGAGTCTAGTATTTTCATTAATTTATTTATTTTTTAAGATACTTATAAAAATACCACATAATTATTATCGCTATTGTTTAATTAATTCATTATAAAACAAACGTTTTATACTTTATAAAATTTGTAATTTATCTATTACTAAATTCTTGTTTTAATTTTATTCTCTTATTTATTACAGTGCATTCTTCCTCACCTACTTATTTTCATTGCCAACTGGCAAAATTTGATTTAGTTCTATTATCTGAATATTATATCTTTATAATTAATCCTTGCAACGCTTATATTCTCTCTAAGAAAAGATTTTTACATCAATATATATATATATATATAAATATATTATATAAAATTTTAAGTACTATATTGATCTAAATGTATCAATAGAAAATATTTATTTATTTTTAATAGCTATATTTAATTATAGTATAAATTTATTATTATTTTCAAAAGATAATAAATTAATAAATAATTATTTGTAATTTAATCTTTATCCAATTATGGTATATTTTATATGCCATCAATATTTATTAAATATTTATCTATTTATTTATTTAAAGAAAGAGATAAAAAAAAATATCATATATTGATGGTTAAGAACCACTCACAACTTTTATTACCTTGTTTCACTTAATTAACAAGAATGATCAAATCTACCTCGTTAATGATTTTTACTCACACACTAACATATCAACCAACTCATATATACCTTGAAATAAATCTCTTATCAAAAATGATTCAAGATAAAAATCCTTTTTTATATAATATTATTATGATATTTATTTTATTTACAGAAAAAAACAAATAATTTGTCATGAATTTCTTCAGTATATCTGGAGTCCATTTACTTTATGATTTCACCTTCCCCCTTTTTTTCTTCTAAAAGCAATAGAACTTTTAGAAAAATTTCCAAATCAAATAATCATACTATATTCTATAATAAATTGATTTATTTGCTTATCTATATATATATATGTATAAAAGGGTTTTTGACTGCACATTGCTCAGAATTTAAAATTTTTTGCATATCTTCACGTTTCTTGAACATAAAATTCATAAAATTGTTAATGTCTATCTGTCTGTATGAATGTATGTCTGCCCGGAAAATTGTGATGTTATGGACTCAAAATTGGCTTAACCAATTACTATGAAATTGTATTATAATATTCTTATATTTCTTTATTTATAAATAAGTTATCAATTTTCTAATCAATTAACAGCAAAAATTAATTTTTATTTTTAAATTTATATAATGCTCCGTGTTGTTCATTCAGAGCCTTAATTGGCTCAGTGAAGGTGTCGATTCATTTCCGACAATGAATAAAAAATTAATAATTCTAGCAATTCCAACAAAAAAAATTATAAAATTTTTATTCTAATATCATTTAAATCATACTAAAAGTTATAATTTTAATTAATTAAATAAAATATTTTGAGATCGTATTTATCTTAAATTATTACTTTTTTAAATTATTCTTATTTTATTGGAATATTCCTTCTTTTCATAGGCTATAAAATTTATCTATATGTAATGAAAAAAAAAACAGAAATTATTTTTTTTAGTGTTTTATGAAGCCAAAAAAAATTTTAAAACGCAATTAAACTTTATTTTTATTTTTAGTTTAATTACTCAATTATTAATTATTACTATATTTTAAGTGTAAAAAGTGATTTATAGATTACATAAAAATTAAATCATGATTTTTTAGACAAATGATAAAGAAGGAGTTGTTTTAAATTTTTCTCTTTTTAATTTTGGCTAGATTTTTTAAATTTTCTAAAAATTCAACTGATTATATTCTACAATATTATAATTTATTTAAAGGTTTCGTTTTTTTATTTATTATATCTAATAAATTCTCTTTTGTGAAGTAATATTAATAAAAACTAATATTAAATTATAATAATTAGAATATTTGAATTTGTTTAAATTTTTAACACAATCAATTAACGTATTCAATCATAATCAAATATAATATAAACTTTTGAAAATCAATTTGCTATTAAATTCAATTAAATTGAGTTTGAAATAAAATTAGATTGTGATAAATTTAATAAAATTAATATTAATAATAATACATTATTCGTATATTTGCTCTGCCCCCTGCAAAAAATCATTATAACGGCAAAAGAAGCAAAAATGATTCTATTGAGGAGAGAACAAGTAATAGAATCAATGAATGGATTCTAGGATACAGATATCCATAAGGCAATGGGGAAGGTGGTAATCGTTCAATGATGAGAATGTCATTGGGAAAATATTGAGGAAGTTGATTCATTGGAAAAAAATAAAAATAAAAAATAATATAAAATAATGGATTTCACGACGAATGGCATAGAATTGTTAAAGAGAGTGAATAATGTTAATTAATGTGGCTACACATGGCGAAAATTAATCAGCCTCCCCGTGGGAAGAGAAGGTAAAGGAGAGATCAAAATAAAAATGGCGGAGGATAATGAAACAAGAGGCAAAATAATGTCGCCAAGGTCAAATAGAAACTACTTCTCACATACCATTACAAGATTAGAATAGTTTAATAGCAAACGAGTAGTAAAAAGAAATGATTAAAGAAATTTAGTTAAAAATAAAGAAATTTAATGAGAAAAAAATTCTTTAAGTCAAATTTAAAATACACTTTTGCAATGATTTTTAAATTTATTTTTTTTTTTCAATATTTATTTATTCAAGTGAAAAAATAATCCAAAATTTATAAGTAATTATAATTGACACGTGTATGCATAATCAATATCAACAATCTATCTCAATATGCAAGATAAGAATAACAAAACATATAATTATAATAACTAAGTAATATATATAAACAATTTAAGCATTAAAATAAATACCTATGCTTGACCCGATCTCCAAATGGAGGAATGCAATCGACAAATATCATTATATATTATATCATTCAATAACATAAGTTAATTAAACTAAAATAATATAAAATGACCAATAAAAATAAAAATAAAGTATATATATATATATAAATTACCATTCAAATAATCTGGCTCTAACCTCTAACCTCTAATGAACAAATTTTATTTATTTTGAATTACCATTTTTACCAAGGTTAATTATAAATAAATAACACTTTAGATTTATTTAATTAATTAATTAAATCAGCAGTGAATTGATTTGTTAGCATTGGACGGGTAATACGATCATTTATGAAGATAGAGCACGTATTTTTTCATAGGTTAGAATATTTATCAACGTACAAAAAAAAAAAAAAAAATTAAATTAAAACGCTAACGTTAGAAAAAATTTTATATTATTTTTATCAACAATTTTCACGGGTAATTAAAGTAAATGACTTCATTGTGACAGAGATAAAAGGATATAATCGTGCTATATTGAGAGTAAAAAAAATGAAATAAATATTTTTATATGCATTTCTAATATTTATAAGATTTTCACATATATTTTTTTTTTTAATAAAATTAAAATAAATTTCTTATTACTATATATATATATATATATATATATATATATATATATTATCAAAGAAATATTCAAGTAAATGAAAATTTATCATTTGATTATTTAAAATGATTAATAATTTTCAATATATTATTAATTTATATATAAATATATCATTTTTATTTTTAATTTAAAGATGAAGAGGAGATAAGGATGAAGGCATTCGTTGGTCGCCATAGCAAAATCTAAATATAAATGCATGAAGTAGAATATGTGGATAGAATCCATCTATTAATATAATCATTTTTAATCAAACGAGTATTTAAAAAAAAAAACTTTCAAAAGTTCAACAACAGGAAATAGAATAATAATTTAATAATTTTTCAATATACTTTTTTCAATATAATTTTCTTTCAATGAGGAGATGATGATATTCGTATATATTTTTAGATAAAATAGTTTTAAGGTCATTAATACTATTTTTTTCATAAGTTTATATCCAACTTTATAAGGAGGAATTCATCATTTAATTATTTCCTACAAGTTGATGATTATTTAATTATTCTTTGAAAATATATCACTTATATAAATTATACATTACACTCAAACAACTAAAAATAATTTTTCAATGTGATCTGTAAATCTATCAAACTAAATATTCAACAATTTTTATTTGCTTAAAAATTTATAATAAAAAAAAAAATAGAAAGAAAATAAATATCTCTACGACAGCTTGGATCTTAAAATATAATTTTTTAAATAATTTAATTATATATATATATATATTTATATACCTAGTCATATACTAATATAATAATATATAACTTAATACATAAAAAATTATATATTAATTAAAAATTAAAACATATTACATGCTTACTAACGAATTAAAGCTAAATATTTTCCACATTATTAGATTACAAATCGTTTTATAATATAACTTGTTGAAATATATGTTAAGATATCATCTCTTTTATACATAGAATCGAATTTGAAAAACCTTCAGGTAACAAATTCTACAATGAATGGAAAATAATCTATTCAAAGCAGCTCATTCGTTCCCTGTTGCCTGCCTAGGAATGAATTGAAGGACAGATTACTTATATAGTTTTTATTCATAATTCTTTATGAGATGACGATTTAATAATTAATTTAATTTAATAATAATTAACAATTATGAAAATCATTTATATGCATTCAATTCGTGAAAGATCATAATAATATAGGTATTATAATTAAAAGAAATCATGTCAATCTGTATTAATAGATTGCAAGGGAGAGGGGGAGGGGGAGTAAATACTATTGTCCTTGGGTGGAAAAAGATCACAGTTCCCGCCACTGTCAAGGATTATAAAGTTTTGCTTTGTGGGATACAGTACAACTTCTTCGATGACCATGATTTTTATTAAAGAAGGTCGGCTTAGAGAAAATAAATATCATACTAATTGGTTTATAAATGATTTGGAGCGATTTGTTAAAAAAAACAATTAAAAAAAAAGAGAAAATTAATTAAAAAATCGTTTTCAAGATAATAATTATTAATCATTTATGTAAATCAATTTTTGGCACAAAATAAAAGAAAGATATTTTGGGAATAACTTTTGATCCATATTCAAGTTTATGTTAAGGGTTAAATTTTGAGTTGACACGAAATTATAAAAATCAAATTAATTTTTCTGATTAGTTTGATTAGATTTTGGAATGTACTACTATTTTGTTTAATTTTTTTAGCAGTATTGAAAGTCGTTTAAAAAATAATTTTAGTCAATTATTTTTTATCTAGATAAATTGATAATTTCTATGTTAACAGAACAGTAATTTAAATAGGCTAGAGTGTCTCCATTTGACTATCTCGCAATTTGAATTGGATTAAATAACATAATATATTATATTTAAATTAAATTTAATTAATATTATAAATTATAAATTAAAATTAATAGATAATATTTATTAAACCAGAGCATATTTGGCTCTTTGTTGATAGCACCACGTGAGATTTGCAGTGTTAAAAAATTAATTCTGGTACTTTCAGTGATTCAATCAAGCTGAAATTCTATATATCGCAGGTTTATACAATTTTTAATCATGAATAAAAATATCAAACATATATCTTTATTTTTATGGTCACTTTAGAGGAAAAAAAAATCAAAACGTTCCGGTTGAGTTACATTTTTCAAAAGTTGATAGAAAACTATGAATTTTAAATAATGCCCGTATACCAAATGATTCTAGCTCAAACCGTTTTTGCGTAATCTTGTCTACATACATACACACACACACCCAGACATTTTTTTCAACCTTAGTGAAAATGATTCAGGAACCTTCAAAACGTATAAAAACATCAAAATCTCGACATCGAAAATTTTCGTGATCGCAATACTATCTCTGATGAGATAGTAAAAATGACCTGTGGCCATGCCCAGGACCGGCGGACGATTTTAAATAAATTAATTTCCAAACAACATTATATAGATATGTATAAATTATAAAAAAAAATATATTTAAAACTTGAATCAAAATCTAAATCTTGAATCTAAACTACCATTTCCGGTTTCCGGATATACACCAAAATTCGATGAACTCATACTACTGATACATTAAGTAAATATACTAAATTTTATTAAAATTCGTTCGGCCGTTCAAGCTATACGGACAGATATCATTATAAAAAACTTTTTTCTGTTGACAAAATGGATGATTCGTGGAGATATGTATGAATCTCCACATGAGAAATTTGGTGTGTAAACAATACCTTCCCTTCTTATCGTCAGTGGGTAAAAAAGAAAGAAAAGGGGGATTAGAATTGAAATAATAATTTTGTATTAGCGCAAAAGAAATTAAAAAATGTTTTTTAATTTTAGAAAAAACTTATTTGAGCTTAAATTTGAAGGTTTATTGATGAAATTTTATATAGAATCTTTCTTTTAAGCTTCCACAATTCTATGTTCATGGTGAATGTCTTATGTTCTCCATCATTGTTATCAAAGACAGGATTGAAAGGAATTTCTTTAATTATTCATAAGATATGTTTTGGAATAATACACAAAAGGGAGAGGTTTGGAATGATTGTGGAGTATGTTTTTGCTAGAGGAGGCTTGCATTCCAAAT
Source organism: Labia minor (assembly GCA_963082975.1). NCBI lineage: Eukaryota > Metazoa > Arthropoda > Insecta > Dermaptera > Spongiphoridae > Labia > Labia minor. Next base: position 32,011,570 of record OY720344.1, on the reverse strand, counting down.
GCAAAATGCAAACAAGGATGCAAGTAGGCAAGCAACTTGGAGTATCGTGGTCCGCACGCGCAACGCGGCGCGTGCACAGGGGCCTTATGCGCTTGGCCTTGTGCGGGACGGCTCAGGTCATGTATAAATAGTCAAATGCAGTGTAATTATTGGCAAGTGGGTAGAGACACGTGGGCCCCACTGAGGCAGCTTCCTCTAAATGGACCTTCGTACCATCACAATCATCCACTCTACCACCACCGACCCTATAAATACCTTGGAGAGGGGGAGGGAGATATCACTACATTCATGGTCCGTGCAACAAATTAATGCATCTATTAAAATGTTGCATTTGGATGAACGTTTTGGCCGTCGAAATGACATTGGAGGAGAAGAAGCGTCATGCTCCAAATCGGATTTTTCATTCCCAGCATTCCAACAATCAACCCGTTTCAATTCAAGGTCCAAGGGAGAGGGAAAAGGGGAAGATGGGAATACTTTACTTGAGTTCATCATTTGCAATTCTCATTAACCTTGGCAATTTTCTTTTTATTTTCAAAAGATTTTTTTTAATACCGATGCCAACAGTTATTTTATCATCGTGGCAATATTCGTGAAAACGAATTATCAGTACCCCCGTCCTCTCCCACCTCCCCGTTACAAATAGTTGCATTCATGCCAATATCTATATATTCGAAATGATTTATGTTCATAGATTTATCTCGATGGTGTTGTATGGAGGAGACAAATGTGATCTAATTTGGCATCTCATTCAAGGTCAATGTAGAGGACATCTCATAGCTTCCACGATCATGGATTCGCTCATTGGCTTCCGAGATGAGTCACAATACAGCATCTTTAGGCCAATCAAAATCACTCACCCCTTAGTTAAACGAAAACTTTCTGAAACGTTATATTAAATAAATAAAATAAACACAGAAATAAAATCTTCAAGCGTTTCTATTGATGTTATAAATAACATTAAAAAAAAAACGAATTCAGCAACTAAATTTATAAGTGAAGTGCCTTTTTAGCATTGACATGCATCCTAATAAAAAAACAATGAATTTCAAATGTTATCCAATTGATTATATGATTTTTTATTAATTTTCTTCAAGTAAATACCACGTTATATTTTATTTATTTATAAATCAGTTTACTTAAGGTTTATTATTTTATTATTATTATTATTAAGCCCTCTCATAAGTTGCAATGAATATTAGTATAATTTAATATTATGTTAGTACATCACCAATAAAAATATAAGTAAAAGGAAATGATTAAAGAAATTTAATGAGAAAAAATTTAAAATACCCTTTTGCAATGATTTTTAAATTTAATTTTCTTTTTTAATATTTATTTATTTATTCAAGTGAAAAAGTAATCTAAAATTTATAACTAATTATAATTGACACGTGTATGCATAATCAATATCTACGAAACTATCTATCTCAATATACAAGATAAGAATAGTAAAACATATAATTATATTAACTAAGTAGTATATACACAATTTAAGCATAAATCAAAGCCATTATAAATATAAATATCTGACTAAACCTATGCTTGACCCCTTCTCCAAATGGAGGAATGCAATCGACAAATATCATTATATATTATTCAATAACATAAGTTAATTAAACTAAAATAATATAAAATTTCCAATAAAATTAAAAATATAGAAAATATAGGTATATATATATATTTATATATATATACAGGATGATTATAAAAAGACTTTATATCTTTGAAAGCACATAGATTTTATTGAAATTACTTACAAAATTGAGAAAGGTGTCATTTTATAACAAAACACTTCAAGTTTAACATATGAGTGTCATCTATGTGCTTTCAAAGATGTAAAGTCCTTTTATAATCACCCTATATATATAGATAGATAGATAGATTACCATCCAAATAATCTGGCTCTAACCTCTTAGCTTAATGAACAAACCAACAAAATAATATGAGTACAAGTCCTTAATAAAAACACACAACTTTGGTATATGGTATATTTACTCTTTTACTGTACGATCTATTTTCCACAATCTTAACGAGGTATATTGGGTCTACTATAAAGAGAGATATTAAAATGTAGATTTGACAGAATGGATAAATAATATTCACTTATACTTTGAAAATTTGGCAAAATTTTCATTTTAGTTATTACACAAAGGGAAAAAGGCTATACTACCAAGACTATAAGCCTAAATAATAGAGAAAAATTATAACATATTACCTGGTTCACCGAGCTGGTGGTCGATACTTCAAAAAAATTATTCTTTATGAACTATGAATATTTAAGATTAAGATTATTATTTAAAATAAATAAACGACAAAATATATGAAACAATTTCAAATAATTTAAAAGAACATAAATTAAAAAAATAGTCATAAATCATACAGCCTTTAAACAAACGTATTAATGCACCGAAAGACAGAAAAGTATGATCTGTTATATATAACATAATATATATTTCATAATTTGATTTATTTATTTTATATTTAAGGAAGCGCTGCCCGGCGTTGGCTGGCGCCATTTATTTATTATTAAAATTTCTATTTTAAATTAAGAAAAAACTAACAAAGATTATTTTTCCCGAGGCTGAAACCAATACAGATCGATTTTTCTTTATAAATATTATCTATGGTGTGAATTTCAAAAAAAAAAAAATATATATATACAATTTTTGCTAGTATAATAAGATAAGATATCTATCTATCTCTCTATCTCTGTGGCACTAAGGAACTCGAAAGTTCTTGGCCGCAACAACCACATTTCTCCAGGTATCCTATCCTGAGCCACAACCATCCAATTCCTATCTTTTTCCATCTCTCTCACGTCCACCCACCGCGTCCTTGGTCTTCCAAGCGGAGGTTTCCCATATTATCACATTTAAGAAATACTTTGTAATAAAATTACAATTAAAGGAGAGGTTCCCAAAGTGGTCTATATCGACCCCAGGGGTCTATGGCAACCTTTAAGGCTACTACGTCAGCAAATCAAAAATTTGGGTCCATGAAATGAAAATGGGGGTCTACGATCGTGGATCTCATGTCTATTTACTTACATTATACTCTCTTATAATTCAATTCAATATGGCTCTAAAAAAATGTAAATTTTTTTTCCGACATGGCTCTCAAAATAGTATAATTTGTTTACAAAAAATCAATTTAGGGGGTCTACCCAAAATCGAAAAACATGGAAAAACATGACAAGGGGTCAAAAAAGTTTAGGAAAATATGTTCTAAAGTAAATGAAGAAAATAAAAACACAGTATGGTTATTGAAATAATAAAATTTCTTCAAATGTTTTATATTCAACTAAATAAATAAATAATGTAGGTAAAATTTTCGAAGTCAATAATAATTTCATAATATATTAACCTTCATTTTTTTAATTAATTCAATAAATAATACATAAATGTATTTTCAACATACACCAGTAATAGTTTATATAAGAGGACCAAAAGAGAGGATTTTCGATATTTATTGAAAACATTGACGTACAAATTACGTAGATGATGAACAAATTTTGAAGATGTAACCAAAATCCTATTGAATTTCACTTCTTATCTTACTTATCGTATGTTATTTGGTTGTTCATCTTATATATTTATCTTGTAAAATTAATTCTAACTGGGAAATTAAAAATAGACCAATCAGAAAGAAACCCCTCCCCCATAAACTATTGTTACTAGGGGCTCGGCTCGTTATCAGAGGGCTCTTCACCTCTGCCCCCGAACGATACCCTCTCCACTTTGCTAATGCAATTCTATAAAAAAACATATCTTTATATTTTCTTATTTATTTGAATGGCTCCGATTATCTAATTGAATCGATATTTTCATTTAGTTTTGATAAAGAAATAAGTATATCTTATCATGAGAGAATAATCGATATTCAATTAATATACTATATAAATTTATATAAGATGATCAAATGATTATTTCATTGAAATGTAAAGAAAATTCATTTAAATTTTAAGTGAATATAGATATTTACCTTATGTATACCTATTTATACAAATATTAGGTCTCGTTTTGCCTATACAAAACCATGGTCGTTATCAGACCCTTTTATTGTTAAAGAGTAGTATAATACTAGTCTTAGATTGTTGTTAGGATATTTTATAAATTATAACCAAAATAAGTAAATTAATAATGTATCTTTCTTATCTTATTATTGTATGTTTGTAGATATATATGTATGTGTGTTAGTATATTTTTTAAATAATTTATCCTCTAAGGATTTTTTAAAAATCTCCCTATAGAAAATTTTAATAAAGAAAAATCGATCCGTATTGGTTTCAGCCTCGGGAAAAATATTTGTTAGTTTTTTCTATATTAAATATTCCATTGCGATAGCAACGACATTGCCTCCCGACAAATTCTTTTATAATTAATATTGTTTAATTATTTTTTATATTTAAAATATTTTAAAATTTTTATTTTTGAAGTAAAATTAAAAACATTTATTTTAATAATATTTTGGAATCAAATTATAAAATATATAGGTAAATTATTCTTATTAGTTTAGCAAAAATAGTTAAGTATCTTAAATATTATCTTTCTGTCTTTCAGCTCTAGAAAATTTTTAACATAAATAATATTATTATTTATTAATTTTTAAAAATAATTTATTTCTTTTTATTTGATATTCATTTAAAATAATAATTAATGAATTGAATTGATGAATAAATCTGGTCTCATAATATTGTTAGATCGAATTTATTAAAAATTAAAATGACTTCTAGAATAAATTAATTAAATAAATATAAAATTAATAAAATAATTAATTTTTTTATTTTAATAAAAATTTTTAGTCTTTCAAGCGATATCAAAATAGAAATGGTGAGTTGTCTCATTAGTACATTATCAAACTTAAATAATAATTTAAAAATTTATATTATATATATTATTTTATTTTATATTGAAATAGTATATAATAATAATATAATATAGTATATTTCATAATATATAAAGTAGTAATCCTTGATCGAAATAGACTATTAGCAATTGTTACTTTGAAAAATATAAAACTGAAGCCATCTAAGTATAACAACAAGGATATAGTATTTAAATTTGAATATTTTTTTCATTTTGAAATGGAAATCAAGTTATTTTATTTAATTTGTACCATTTTAGGAAACAAATTTAAAAATTGAAATGCTACTTTAGGGAAATATATGTAATACTTACGTTTATAGACGATTTTTCTATTAATAGATTAAATTAATATTTATAAAATAAATATTTAAATTGAATAAAAGAAAATGTATATTATATACATATAACTGATTTATTAACTACCTTGATTACTAAATTGTAATTCAAAAATTATAAATTAAAATTACAAAATAATTAAGCTGGGTTGAGATTTGGATTAAAAGTGATTATATTAACTATAATCTTAAGAAAAATCTATTGAGGGAAAGTAGGGAGGTAAATTGATTAATGATGTGTTCTTTGGCCTTGATTATTTCTATTAAGTTGACTCGTTCAAATTTATTAGTATTTAATATAATTACTTGGGAATTTAATTAAAATCACTTTTTTTCTTTCTTTAAACCGAATGATATTTATTTATTTATGAATGATTCATTGTCATTCAGTTATTTTTATAGTCTATTCTTGAGTTTGAAATTCAAAATGTGTAATATTCATTTGTCACATTGAAAACTAATTTAATTTTTTTTTTCTTTCAATTTATATTTATGTCAATGTATTTAATGTTCATACAAAAAAAAAAAAAGTAAAAGAATATCTTCCCTGCAATATTATTTGATAAGTTCATTGTATCTAACTATAGTCAAATTTATGAGAGTGATAAAGAAAAATTATTTGTTTCTATCCAAAATAGAAAAGAATAGTTCATTAATTTTTTAGGTTGGTTATTATTAACCAGCGCAGAATCAAACTTTCAAATTCATTTACACCACGTCATTTTTATTTTATTTTATTTTTTTTTTTAAATTTCATCTTAAATTCCTTTCAAAAATAGACTAATGAATGGGTGAAGCATGATCACACTACTTGCTTTTATAACACATGATAATTAAAATAAATAGAGTAATAAAATAAAAAACAAAATTAATTGATTAATAAAAATAAATAAGTATTGAAATTTTAAAATCTCATAAGAGAGAAAACCTACATTTCTGATTATTCAATTTTAATGATTAAAAACGTTCTGTTATATAGATATATCAATATATATATAATTTCCGTCGTATATATGTGATATCTGTAACAGTATGAAGTTCGTTACAAATTGTCAAAATTATTAATTTGTTACTAACTTCATTTTTTTAAAATTTTGTTTTTTATTATTAAATATTGAAAAAAAAAATAATAAAATTATTATGACGATTTGAATAAAGTTAATAATTTTATATTCTAAGAAGAGTTTTATGCCGCCGATATGAACGACTAGTATAAATATAAATATATATATATATAAAGATTTCATTATAAATTAACTTAATATTAAATAATTTAAGAGAATCTTATTAATAATAAAATTTATATTTTAAATTTAAATTTTTAATTATATTTATTTGTAATTGTATAATTATTTATAAACAAAATAAAAAATTCTTATAAGTACTTACAAACTTTTGAAAATATCACATAAAACGTATTGATATTCTCCTTCAGAAAGAAATCCCTCCAATAAGTAATCTAATTAACAAAATTCATTTATCTTGAAAATATAGCATAAAAAAATAAAATTAAAATTAATTTAATTAAAAGCATTTATTAGTGCCAATGAATTACAGAATGAATAGCAATTTATAAATAGCAATAGAAAAAATGCAACATTAAAATATATATATATATTTAAAAATCAGTAAAGAATTTCCGAAATCCCCTAATAAAACAAAATAACTATGGATATAAATTCACTATAAACTACCGATATTTTATCGGATTATTTATTTGTAGGACAATTCTTTTAAATCTTTTCTATAAATTATACTAAACAGTATAGTTAATAAAACATAACCCTAGTAATTAAATTTGTGGAAAAAAGTTATACTTTTCGTTGGTTAATGGGACAAGTGATATATATTTGTTGATGGAGTTTCACATTGATTTAGAATTCTAAACATTTAATGGGTTCAAAAATCCTCTCCAATCCTCCCCCTCCTCCTCCTTCTCCTGGATCTATTCTTAATGACAGTTATTTTAATTTCCATTAGAAAAAAATAAAATACAAATATCAAATAAAATGTAACCATTTGAATTTCTCAAACTTGTTTTGATGACTTTATTTTTTTTTTTTAAATTTAAATAAGTTTTTATATAATTTATAAATATATACACACACTAGGGCAGGTCAATAAGTCCGGGACTCTTTGAATGAAGCCCAGGTTTTTGGATAAAAATATAATTTATTTTTCAACTTAGTCTCCTTTGAGCTCTATACACTTCGTCCAAAGTTTTTCTCCAATTTTTTTATCCCTTCCAAAAAATGAGATTTGTTAAGGACATCAAAATAGGTTGAAACCTGACTCTTTGGTCTCTGGTGTGTTGGGGTGGATTCACGTTTCATCCACGGTTACGAAACGGTACAAAAACTAGGTTTCAGGGATGTTTTTCTTTCGCAAAAAGTGTTTTAATCACGAACTTCTTTGCCTAGTAACTATATTGGAACACATAACGGAATTAGTCTTGTCGAAGGCAATTTAATTATTTTGATTGGTAATTTTTTCCTATCCCAATTTATGAGTTTTCTTCAGAGTTATATACAATAAATAGCCACTCGGCTAAATCCGGAGAATACAGCTGATGAGAGAGTTGCTCTCATTTATAATCCCAATTCCTGGATTTTAATGGAAATTTATCTTTTTCCTTTTTCTTTTCAAATCACGAGGTCTACTAATAGATGTAAAACAAAAACTAAAAGACCCAGCTGGTTCAAATTTCGACAGTGATTGAGTAAGCTGATAGTTGCCTGCTGACAGGAGCAGTATGGCCATTTCATTTAAGAGACGGGAAATTAAAATAGTTATGGACATATTGACCTCCCCTTGCAAAACGAAAACAATAACTTTAATAACAATTGTGATTGTTTAAAATAAATTGAAATTTTTTTAAAAATATGTGATTCAAAGTCAAATGAACAACAATAATTTGTTTTGTTGAGGTATATTTTAATGATTATACCTTAATAAATAAAATAAAATATAATAATTCAACTTCTATTCATTAAATGTAATTCTTTATCTACCCGGTAGTAATTATTAAATAATTTACCTACCCTGGTTCATTATGAAAAGGTTATCATTTTCAATTTTTTTCTTTTCTTTTTTTTAATTTATCTTGACAATAAACAAAACAATTGTTGAGTATATATCATTAGCGTTATGATGTTATTGTGTTACTAATGAGATTATATCTTTTACAAAAATCTTGATGATTACGCAATCGTTTTGTTATAATTACAATTAATTCAAAGGGATTGGTGGATTTTCAATAAAAAATTCATGAAGTTGAATTTTAAAGGAGCGAATCGAAAGTATCAAGTGATTTTATATCCATTATCAGGGTTGTTATCCATTACGGTTAATGTCTTGTAATTAAAAAGGGTTGTTAATTTAAATTTGATGAATGTATGTAATAATATTTATCTGCACTTGTCTAACATTTTGATATATTATTTTAATTAAGCATTCCAATCAGTAAACCTTCATTAGTATCTTTATATAATATTTTACTATTTGTGATATTGATATCGAGGCTATAAAATGAATTAACGAAGAACCTAGTTAAAAATTCAAATGAACATTATTAAATGATTTCAAGACCGATAAACTGAAATGCTTAGATATTCATTTAGTATGTATAAAAGTAGATTGAACGATTATATCGTCGGTATTGTGTGTGGGGATTTTTAGTACGTACATATTATTGATAGAATAAGCTTAATCACACACACACACACACATAACATCAAATACCACTGTAAAATAAATAAATAAATAAATAATATATTTTACCAAATTAATTACCTTATTATGTTTAATTTTTTTATTTATCACTCAATTTTAATAATTTTAGTAATTATTCTGTGAGTTAATTTAATTACTATCATTTCAGAAAGCTGTAAAAAAGTCCAAGCCTTTAAATTGCAGGAAACATATTGTTGCCCTTAAGTGATTAAAACAAGTTGAAAAATATGAAGATTTGCATAAACTCATTTATTCAGTCTTTTTTCTTCTTTCAAGCAAATACGAGGTCAGGTCAATAAGTGCGTGACTTTTTGAATTTTCTGTCTCTTAAATGAAATGGCAAGAGTGTTCATGTTAGCAGGCAACTATCAGCTGACTTCTACGGAAATTTGAACCAGTTGGGTCTTTAAATTTTTATTCGACATCCATTAATAACTGACTACCTCGTGATTGAGAAGAAAATGGAAAAAAGTGAATTTACATGAAAATCCATGAATTGGGATTACAAATGGGAGCACCTCTTCCGCCCTATTCTCCGGATTTAGCTGAGTTATTGTATCTAAATCTGAAAAAATGGCTCGACGGAAAGAAATTTGACTCCAACGATGAAATTATCAAACATACAAATCTATTTTGATGTCCTCGACAAATCTTATTTTTTGGAAAAGATAAAATTGTAGAAACGTTCGATGAAAAGTATAGAGCTCAAAGGGGACGACGTTCAATAATAAAATAATTTTTTATTCAAATACCTGTGTTTTATTCAAAAAGCCACGGACTTATTGACCTGCCCTCGTATATTTTATTATGATTCATAATAAACTTTGATTTTTGATTATAAATGATAATATTTGAATAGATTAATTAATTAAAACTAGTAAATAAATATACAATTTACTAAATAATTAAATTAAATTTGTTCAAAATTCAAAAGAAAAATCTATAATTTCAATAAAATAATTTGCGGAGATAGTTTAGTACACGAGTAAAAAAAAAATAAAACAAAGGTCAACGACATAGTTATAGCCATCCATGACGTACTTACTAAATATGAACTTCTGCGAACGATTTTTACATAAATTGATTTATTTAAAAAATATCTCCACTTCGTTCTTGTATTCATTTTATTAATAAAAATAATAATAATAAGTATATTTAATCTCAGTGAGTATTTAATCAGGATGCTTCTTCCTCCTACCCCCTTCCCCTAATTGACAACATGACCATCTAATATAAATAGTAAAAATATAACAAGACCCTGAAAATACAAGATTATATAACCTGGCTTGGATGGATGATGGTTGACATTCAAACACACCTTGAACGGAGGGGCTCGGCCCCCGCACAGTGACAGCATCGCTGCGAAATGCGAGCCAAAAATAAAAGGGGACCCCTCCTTGGAGGGGGTCTTTGCTATTATGCGTAATTACTTACTCTATTTTTGTAATTCATTCCAATTAATTTTATAGAAATTAATACATTGTTATCAATAAGCAACAATCAATAATAAATATGTATGTGGTAACTGATTCACCCTTCCAAATTATAAATTTTCAGGAAAAAACATATTTCTTTAAAAATAAAATAAAATAAGATATTATAGTAATTATTAAAACTTTGGTAATAAAGGAATTTTCTAAATGATACCACATAATTGTATTTTAACCATATAAAAAAAGATGTTTTCTAATAAAAGTGCAATGAAAATATAATTAGGTGGCATCATTTACTAAGTTCCTTTATTAAAATAAAATAAGAATTTAAGTAATTAATCCGAAATTTTCTATTTTTGTTTATTATATTATTTTTTATGACATTTTATTTTAATTAATTAATTATCTTATTTTTTGGACTCCTTATAAATAACATTATCTAGGCTTAAATGGAACGCATTATTCTCGTTCAGTTATTATCAATGAAGTAGGTTGTTATTAATCAAAGGAAATGATAAAACTTTACTACAGTAAGGCACCGCTTAACGCTGTTTCTGTTTAGCGCTCTCTTTTATTTCCCGAAATTGTGTGCAGAGCTAGGTTTCCAAATAACAAGGAATTAACTGAGCAAGAAGAAAACAAAAATATTGATAGTAGTGATTTCGAAGAAGAGCAAAAAGTACTTTCGATGGCGTTTGTAAAATGGAGTTTGACCAATAAAACTGAAATTATGGACGAATTTGTAGAAAATGATCCAAATTTTGACAGGAGTTCAAAAGCAAGAAGTTATAGATGCTTTATCCACATATTAACAACTTCTAGCAGAAAGCAAAAGGCAAACGCAAACTACATTCAGGGCAGGATTTAGGGCGTTTGGAGCGATTGGGCCCAATCGGGCCCTGCGCTTGAAGGGGCCCCGCATCACTACCACAATTAACAAAAAAAATTTAAAGCAAATTGCTTTTGAAGATGGGGGATGGATAAACTACTCAAATAATTAAAAATATTCCTCATTTAAAAAACTTTTAAAATGGTTGAACGACTACAGAAACACTGGATTCGAACAAGTTTTAGTTCAAGCCAAAACCCTTGGTGAAGATTTGGAAATATCTACGGAATTTCAAAATAAAAGACTTCGGAAAAGAAAGAAGCATTTCAATTATGAAGCTGCAGAATCACTAAAAGATCGTTTTGAACAATTGAAAAGTCATAATGACTTATTTGGGTTTCTGGGAAAATTTCAAAATATGGAAAAAGAAGCACTTCAAAATCATGCAGCCAAATCAGAAAGTGCTCTAACAGTAACAAATTCTAGGTTTCCAGAAAATGATGCACTAATAGTGAAGGAAGCTGAAGCAACGGCCTTTCCAATCGTATTTATTGCTCTCCGAATATATTTGACAATTCCAGTGAGTGTTGATTCTGGAGAAAGATCATTTTCGAGGCTAAAACTAATAAAAAATTTTCGACAATGAATCAGAATAGATTAAGATTTAGCAATTATATCGACTGAGAGAGAAGAAGGAAACAAATTGGATTTTCAAATTATTTTAAAAGAATTTACAGAACAAAAACTTAAAAATGTGTAAATTCATATATTCTTATTTAATAAAATGTAATTATTTTTGTATTTTATACATTTTTATTTTTCCATATGTAGAAGTTTACCTATTTTATGTAATGAATTTATGATCCATGATATTTGATATATATACATATATATATATAATTTTATTTAAATATTAAATACATAGAAGGCCCAATAAAACAAAGTCCAATCGGGCCCCGCACTTATTGGTTCCGGCTCTGACTACATTAGATGCCTTCTTGACAAAAATGCAGAAAATTGGAAACACAGAATAGGCTGAATGAGCTAACAGACTATATTCGTTATATTGTTTTTATTTTTGAAAGAAATAAATGCTTGGTTTTATTTTTATTAAAAATAACATAATTATTAAATTTAATACCTAACCATCTTCCTCTAATCCCATTATTTACATGATAAGAGCCTCTTTTAGCGCTGTTTCGCATTACGCTCTACTTTGATGAAACTTATCCTCCGTCTTAAGCGGGGTCTTACTTTATTAAAAATAGGGAAGTTAGTCTCAAACCAAAATATTTTTACTTTAGGAAATATTTTTGAATATTTAGATTAAATAAATTTATAGGAAGTAATAAAATTTCATTAAGTTCATGTCACATTCAAGTATTATATCGCACTTTTTTAAACTATTTAAGAATTTTATTAAATAAATAAATAGATCAATCACTATAGGTTTTAATAAAATAATTTCATGGTTCGGACATCCTTAAAATAAAATAAAAAAATAAATAAATGATGCTATGTCGATTTTGGACGTATTCCAATACTCACTTATAATCGAATATAAATGCAGATACAAATATATAATATATTATAATGAAAATATGAAAAACAAACGGTTATATTAGTAAAAGACAAGAAGAAGCAATACTACGACCATATTATAAAGATTTTAATTTTTAATTCTATATGAGGTAATTATAAATCTTGATTTGCTATAAAAATAAATATTCAGTATATCATTTGGAATTGTTTATATTTAGAAGTGACATGATCTAGCTTATGAAATTATATATAAAAAATATTGGAACAATGCACTTCCGGCTAGAGTCAGCTGTTGAGTTCATTGATGCAGATTCTCTTAACCAGGAACTAACGATCGTCGACGGGTACCCGTACCCGCACGCCTCACACCCATCGACATCTCCCTTTTCTTTTCGTAGATCGGTCGTGGAATGGGACAGTCGTTGTTGGCTGTCAGGTCGTTTATTATTTGCAAACATAAGCGACCTTGATGCAATCGTGCAGCAGGAAGTGCAACGGCAACGTCGCCACGAAGTTTCAAGGCAGTAAGAAAAAAACCAATCGGGCTGCTGCTGCCCAGGATTCCAGCCCATCTAGAAGATCATCTCTTCTTCTTCCTTATGATAAGTAATACTATTTGTGGATAGGACCAGTGGCGTAGCGAGATCTATTATGTTGAGGGGGGGAGGACACAGGGTGGTCCGGGGGTCTCCTCCAGAAAAAAATATTTATTTATTCATAACGTTTAGACTATACTTATACGTAATTTAATTTTTTTTTTCTTTTGTGTTCTCAGTTACAAAACTAATCACTTTTTAATTTATTTTTTGCACAATGTTTGGGGGGGGGGGGGGGCACGTGCCCCCCGGCCCGACGTCACTTCGTAGGACTATTGGAAATATACTATTTTGAATAGTCTATGGAATATGCTTAAAAACATCTTTCCTTTACAAAAATATCAATATATATATAATTTCCTAGCTATATATATATGTATAAAATGTCTAACATTATGAAGTTAGCTACAAATTTAAAATTTTACAATTTACAATTTTTATATAATTTAAAATAAAAGAAAAAATTGAAATACAAATTGAAATATTCTAATTTTTGATATTAATATTTTTTGTTATCATAAAAGAGACTTTATTAAACATAATAAACATCAAAATTATTAATTTCTTACTAATTTCATTTTTTCAAAATTTCGTTTTGTTATTATTAAATATTGAAAAAAAATAAAAAAAAAATATTACGTCGATTTGAATAAAGTTATGTTGTGTTGTTTTGTAAGTATTTGAAATAAAATTTTCTATCAATTATTATTATTAATCAATCTCGTGCGACTAGAAGCGGCGGCAGTATATGATACCGAGAACGGCTAGTAGTTCTATATGTGCCATATATTTGTAAATATATGAAAATCTGATAAAATTAATTTGACTCTTTTTATTATTAAATCACATCCCTCTTTGGAGTCCTCCGGCTTTTATTTATTTCTATATACATACAGTGGTGGACTAAGGATAAAGTGGGCCCTAGGCAACATTGTAATTCCAGGCCTATCCAGAAAATTTTTTTACCTTTTTAGCGAACCACGGTTTGGCCACCGTTGGCATATATAGTTTACGGGCCCTAGAGAAATAGAGAAATGTTATAATTTATGAATTAACAATAAATTGTTAATTGATTAAATTTTTTTCAAAATTTAATTCACCCCATTTCCATATTCTTCCTGAAAGCGAAATCCTATTCCTTATTGTGAATTAACATTAATGTTTATCAAAAAATAAATAAATAAAAATAAATATGAGAAAAATGAAAAAAAAATGATTTTATTGATATAATTTTTGATTTTCATTTCATTTGATCATTTTTATTAATTTGATAAATTATTTGCATGAATTTAAAATAATAAATATTTTTTGGACCAATATAATTTTTGTCCATGAAATTTATATTTAATATTGATTAATTTTGAATAAAAAAACAATTAAATTTTCTTTAAGGAAAAATCATAGAAAATTTTATCGATAAGAATATACGTTTTTTATTTTTCTCATTTTTTTTTTCTTTCTTTCTTTATTTTTTTAAAATTTTTTCTAATGTTACTGGTTAGAAATGCATTGTCTTCGACATTGAATCAAGGCCATTAAGTGCAATTTTTATTAAAGATAGTTTATTTATAAAATATTCTATGATTCAGATAACCTTCATAAGTGAACAGAAGAGAGGTGGAGAAAGAGAGGGTAAAAAAATGATTTAAAGAGGAATAAAGAAAAAAATCAGTCCAAATATATCCGTCAAAAGTCCTTGCATAAAAAAGATGTATTTTTTAAACGATGATTATAATAATGGTTATTATTTATGTGATAAGATAAATTCTAGAATTGAACTAGTATTAGTGTTTTTTTTTATTATAATTATTTAAAGTGATACACCTACATCGATTTTCGGATGATATCTCGAGGCCAGAATCAAATGATGCTTTCAAAATCAATCATAAAAAACAAATAAATGTTATTATAAAGATAAGATATAAATAAATATAATATAAAATATTATTGATCAAAATTTTTAAAAAATTTTAAATATATACTTATTTACTTATATAGAAAATAAAAAAAAAGTTAGAAGTAGCAAAATTTAATAAACATCAATTAAAAATAAATAAAAATATATATATATTAAGTACTTATTCAAACTTAAATATTTATATGAATATGACTAAGAAAAAGAAAATGTCAAAACATTTTCATTCAAAATTTTATATTTTTTCCATAAATGATTAAAGAATATACGACCTTTCGATAATTATACACAAAAAATAAATAAAAATATTAGTACTATTTAATAGTAGATATTTTATACATAAAGTATATTTTCTTATATTTTCTAAAATTTAAGTATGAAGATTTTTTTTCATCAAATTGTGGTTTGGTCTCTCTCTCATGTTTCATTTTAGAATGAAAATAGTATTGAAATTAAAATATTTTTTTTTTTGACTTTTTCGGAATATATCTCTATTTAGACAACTTTCTTAAAATTGTTTATTATTTTATTTTTATTTATATATCGATGCCCTCGAACTCGAGTCGGCAGGAAATTAAAATATTATATTATATTACATATTAAATTAATATTTAGGAAAACGCAAAAAAACACAGAGAGCGGTTGCATAAGCTCCAGGCGTATAGAACTCAAAACCTATCCAAATTGTTATGAATACAGTTTTCGAAATTTAATTTTAAAATAAATAAATTCATTGAACTATTATTGTATAGACATTTTATTACTAATTAGTCATATTTAGACAAAATAAAATTATTTATAATATAATTTATTTTTTCAAATTATTTCAAATTTTTTTTTTTTAATTTTTCCATAATATGAATACGATCTTTGTTCTTCTTTTGTTTTTTGTAATTTCCTAATCATCCCGCACCTGGGTCACTCACAATAGACTGCTTGGAAAGGTCTCGGTGGGCGGACACCTCCTGTCTAAATCCTCTCCCTCTCCCCACTTTATTTTTTAAACAAAATAAACTTGTGATTCATTTCAATTTATTGTTAGAGTGTACCACAAATGAATACTACATACATAAATAAATTAGCAAAATTTATTATATATTCATTTTATGGTGAGATCTCTTTATATTTTTTACGTTGTATTATTTACAATATTTATTAATGAAGATGTTATATGAATACAAAAGAAAAAAAATGTTTTTTTTATTTCTATTAAAAGTTAAAAAAAAATTGACACTACTTTATGAGTAGACTTAATCATTAAAAATTTTTTGTAATATTTAAAAAAAATCTCCATTCATTAAAAATGAATATTTATTGTTTGTTATGTTTGATTTCTTGTGGTTCAATATTTTCGAAATATCTTTTTTACACACAAATATAAACATTTAAGTTAATTTATTAAATAAATAAATAATCTTAAAAATCAAATAAATAATATATGATGAAAGTCTTAATTAATAATTGTTTAATGAAATTAAGTGTAAACGAAGGGGAGTAGTTGGACAAAATTGCATTTTTTTTTATTAATTTCTTCCTGATTTAAAAGTTATTAATATTAATAAACAATAATAATATTTTTCGTTGGTAAATGGAAACAACTAGGAAAGGTTTTGGATTACTTAGGATAGGGAATGATGGAGGATTGAGGTTGCTGCAGTCAAAAAATTTTGAGTTTAGTGTTAAAGAGAATAAAAATTATTCACTTTCAATATTATATAATATCATATATATAATATAAATATTATATACTTTTAAGTAAACTATTGTTTATTAGAACATGAATTTATAACTCTAGAAGTAAAATAATCAATATACATAAATAGTGTATTAGATTTAAAAAGTTAATTTACGATTCAAATTCCAAATCGAAAAATTGTATTTATTTAAAAGCTTTATGTTGTAAAACAAGTATTATTGATCAAATATTATATGTTTATTGTATGTGTATCACTTTCAAAATGACATAATAAATATTTTTTAAAACTTTACATAAATGTATAAAAATTAATTGAAAGTAATATAAATGTATATTTAATTATTATTTACTTAAATCCTTGAATTTTTCAATTTAGAAAAGAATTAAAAGAGAATTATTATTATATATTTGCCGTTTGAATTGAAGCAACGGGACTTTTTGAAAAGAATAATTGGTGGCCATCCATTTTCAATGCAAATGATCAATCCAAGTGGAGGTGGATCTTTGTTGAATCCAAGGCGTGGTTTGCTAGTAATGAGAAACACAATCGCTTTTGGTAGTCCGATGATTTAACGATGACATCGGTTTTGAATTTAAAAATAAAAAAATCGGAATGTTTTTCATTGATTTTTATATACTTTTTATTATTATAATAAAAATATATAATAAAATATAATAATAAAAGTGAAATATATATATATAAATATATACTATCGTATTTCTGAAAGTTAACGAAATAAAAAAAAATTGCAATATATAATATATAATATGTACCTATATATATATGTACATATATATATATATCGTTCATAGGATATCATTAATTGGTTTAACCCCTAAATGAAGTCAGACATAGTGACCTAAATTAAACCTAAAATTTATATCTACACTGGCTGGGGAGAGAAAACTTCAATATATTATATAACATTTGTTTACATCATATGCATGTATTAAAATATTAATATAGACATATCCTTTTAAACTTGAATTTTTTTTCATTTAATGTTATAACTCTAAAAATGTAGATCTTAGGTAATTAAAATATAAATAATAGCTAAATGGAAAAGTGCACTTGAATTCGAAACATTTAATTTTTAATATACTGATATATACTATAATTATTTAATTTATATTTTATATATTATTATCAGATCTAAGAAATCGAAATAAGATTATATAATATTAAAAAAAAATATATATATATTTTTTTAGTTAATGATTGACATAGATTGAGTTGATTTTCCTCTTATGTATAAGGGTAATCTAAAGGTAACCTGTATCAGATGCTAGAATATAACATATGTATATTATATTTGAACGAACAAGGAGAATGCTTTGTTGAATCGTTGTGTGAACTAATTTCCGTAAATTTGCGTAAGAAGTGATAAATTCTATGGCCAGTGATAACCTGGGAATAAAAAAAAAAAAATGAGCCATTCAAATGGCTGTTTTAAGACGCATTCATTCAAATAATTGAATAGGAAACCGTCTCGGAAATGGAATTAGAAAGTGATTCGAAACTAAAGAATGAGAGAGAGGGGAGAGGACATATGCCTTGCTCGATAGTAACGCATCTTCACTTCGTACCTATTACTAAATTCTATTAGTTGTTTCAAGTTGTATTTATTTTACTTTTTACCATATCACGTGTAATTTTTTCTTATAAATTATTATCTATTATTTAATAATATGTAGTAATCTGAATAAAATTAAAAAGTAAACATTGGAAGAAAAACTTTTTAATATTATTTTATTCGAAATCAAAATAAATACCTATATGGAGATTCGAAATTTATTGTGAAATAATAATAATATATATAATATTATGCATAGGTAATTGAATAAAAGATCATTGAATTTTAATTTAAAAAAAAAAAAACAATTTTAAAATCAATTAACATTTAAAAAAAAACATATTGAGTATATTTTATTAATTTTAAAATAAAGTATAAAATATAAAAATATATAAGTAATTAGTTTTTTTATTACTTTCACTTAAATATTGTATATTAATATATAGTTGATAAAATATATCTATACATGTATGTGTAGAACATTATAAATATGTAGTTTTTACTTTCACTTACTTAAAGTGTGTGTAGTTGTGATGTGTGATCTAAAAGAATAATTGTCATGTTATCTATAAATTTATATATATATATATATATAAACATATATAATATGATCCAATATAAAATAAAAAAATATATTTCTAAAGAATAAGTAATTGAGACAAAACAATCAAATTGAGAAAAAATAAACTTTATTTAGGTGAGGATACGAGCAGATAAAAGCACTCCTGATAATTTTTTTGTTTATTTTGGCACGTCCTTTAAAATCACAACTCAAAAAGACAATAAATAACAAATATTTTGCTACATTTGCTTTAAATGTGTAATCATGTAATCATTTAAAGTATTTTGATTTTTTTTTTGTTTTGTTGAAATTTGTTCGAATTATGATATAATGATCATATAAAGATCTCTTTTTAAAAGAAAAAATATACATTTTGATGGCAGAATAATAATTTTAGATTATCCATAGAATAGCTTTCAACGTACCAAGAGTACGTGTACTAGTTACTACTACTTGTCATTGTTTATCGCTTTGGTAATCTAATCGGTTCCCTTCCCTCATTATATTTTGACTTTCGCCTTCTTTTCTTATTCCGTTCCTGTTGCCTCATAATCTCTATTCACAGAGTGTGAAATTGATCTCAATCACGAGGAAATGAAAATTACTAACCAGTAATTTTATTTGGAGGAAAACAAATATGTATAACAATAAACGTAACCAAAACACATGGAATTAACGAATTTTAAAACAAAATTATTTTATTTAAATAAAAAAAAAATCATTGAAAATTGAGGATATGATATATGAATTAGTTCATATTAAAGAATAATAAGCTTTTTTGACAGAAATGATTTGTGATAATAGCAGTTACTAAAGTAATCTCTTCTATAACACGGGTTTGCTAATGTCGTTTTTTTCTAATATATTTTTATCACAAAATCCGTTAATATGTTTTATACTTTGTTAAAAAATTATTTAGTTTCAAATGATTAAAAAGAAGCCTAAGACTCAAGTAATCAATCTTCAGTTCTTTAGTATTTAGCTGTTATTAACTTATATATACATTAGAAATTTCCTACTGATATAATAGTTTTTTTTTCAAATTAATTTTTTTTTTGTTAATTTGTTATTATAAACGTCGAATAATTCATGGAATTTAGAGTTGTTTTCGATTATTTGCAATTTTTCAATTTTATGAAACGTAACTTCTTACAAAATACGCAGTTGTGGTTTGCGTTTTGTTTTTTGGAATCCAGTTCAAGGAAGTTTTGTTTGGTTATATTTATTTATCAATTTTCTTTTATTCTGAATTATAAAGCTTAAAGTAAATTTTTGTAACACATATCTGTTATCCATATTCTCTCTAAAATTATTTAAATAAATTTATTAAAATCATAAATATTTTAAAATTTCAATAAAAATCTTTTTAAAAGGGATGATTGAGCTTTGAGCTACTCTTATATCTCTAGATAGGAAGAACTGAATGTGTTCTAAACCATATTTATAAATATTAAAATTGAATTCAACCTTTTACTCAGAATATAATATGATACATTATTCGATATTTAATAGAAAAACTTTCTTTGGTACTTACTAAAGTTATGTTTTTATATTAATATATATTAATATTATTATTATTTATTAGTATCACGTAGAGCTTTAAAGATAAATTATTAATTATTGAATTTCCCTAGGCCTCGAGTCTTCAGTGTGGTAGACTGTCGTGCTAACCACTAAATCTCTGAAGAGTCTTATTAAAATATATATATATGAAAAATAATGACAATATGCCTTTTATAAATAATTAGTATTAAAGTAGTAGCTACTTCCTGCTGACTAAAATAAATTAAACTCTCTTCTTTTTCTAAATTAAACTTTCTTGTCATTTGTGTAACAGGTGTTGGGAACAGATTTGATGTTATGTTACCAGTTCGTCTAACTTGTTTGTCATTAAATTCTTTTTCGTTAATTTTTAGATATTTTTTGATTTAAGATTTTTGTGAAAACATTCATATTTTGTTTCTAATTGATGATAATACTCTATAAAATTGTTAAAAGAAAACGTACAAGTTTATTATAATTTATTGAAAAAAAATGCAAAGATATGCCTGGGGCTTAAAAAATCCTTCATCAATTTTATGAAGTATATAAAAGAGGTAAGCATAGTATGAGAGAACTACAAATTAAAGAAGCTTCTTATTTCCTTTCACTTTATAAGGAAAGAATCGTGATATTTGAGGATATAAATTATTTAGGCTTCCATGAATATCATTTGAAAAAGATTTCAGTTTTCTTGAATATCTTTGAATCTTTGTCTATATGAGTAAATGGGAGGAGGGGGTGTAGTAGATGAAAAGTAAGGAATGTGTAGAATGGATTGTGGGATTGACTGGAGCACACACCGGGAGAAGGTCTTCACTAGAGTCCCTCACTTCCGCCATGGGATGGCAACAGCGTCGAGGAGAGCCTCCTCTTTCATTTGCCCCCCCCCCCCTCGCAACTGTCAGGCGAGAGTCCCGCTGTCCTTGACACAGAAATGCCTTACGTAACCACACTCATTTCTTCTTTTGCTCTTTTCGTTTTTCCACTCTCTCTTTGCTTTTTTCAATTCACTCAATCTTCATCAAAATGGCTTTTCATAGTTTTTTTTTCTTTTTTATTCGCCAACCATTAAAAAACAGGATCTCGGCTTGTTCGACAAGATCCATGCTGTCATTTCAAATCCCATATACTAAAGGAAAAACTGTTCAACCCCGAACACCGTTTATGTATGTTCTCCATTATATAAGTGTGATTTATCTTGGTCGTAAAAATCAAAATATTAATGGCATTTAAATATTAACGCTATATTGAACGATAGATAATTGATATACATAAATAAAATCCAACTCCATTTCTCTCTTTCTCTCGCTATCTTATCATTCAGTGGAATTTTAACCGTTTATCACAGGAAAAGTAATTATAAAATTATTTTTAATAAAATTATTATTTTTATTTTCATTTATTATTAAACAGTACGTATTCTTTTTTGAGTTGTGAATTAGTTAATAATTATATTGTCAAAATTGTCTAGTAAAAATTTTTTTTCATAGAGGCATAAGAAATCTGGTTGATGAATATTTTATGCTCTACAAGTCGTTTACCGTCTGTACGGGGTAGAGGTGTTATATGTATAATCAGTACAACGACTTCGCTGTCCCATTATTTTTATTTTCTTGATCGGACTTAATAGAATACATATGGATACAATTAGATAGAGCTGAACATTGTACTCATCAACATAACTACAAATGTCGTTTATATATTAATTTTGCTATTTCATCTACCAGTTAAAAAATAGAGTTGATGTAAACTCAACTTTTTGATCACTCACCGCTTAAACATTAACAGAAAATATTTCAGTAGAAAATAATATAAGAGATGTGGATCTCTTCATTTATTTATCCTGAAACAGATTTCAATAAACATCGTTATTTAAATTACTATTTCCTTATTAAACAAACTTAACCAGTAAAATTATAATTTATTCTCATATTTTCTTTAATATAAATTCAAAAATAAATAAAAAATAAAATAGTAAATCAAAAATGATTTATGAATAAAAAATATTTCATATAAATATTGCATCATACATCATATCCATATGCCATATCTACAATATATATTAAAAATATAAGTATAGATACCAGATATATTCTATTTAATATTATAAATGATTTCATATCATTAATCATGATCAAATGTATCGCTTTTGATTAATCTTTGCCAAACGGAAATAGTTTTTGGCTCGAAATAATCATTTAAAATTAAAAGATATTTATAGATAAAAGAAAATTCACATTATATAATTAATTGATTTGTTTAACGAATGATAATGTTTAATTAGTCGTTTGAGGGTAGCTATTATAAAGAATACATGTATTTGAAACTTATATATTAATTAAACTTCTTTATGAACTAAATTCTTATTTATTTAATTTGAAAATATAATTGTTATTTTATAATTGTCATCAATAAATAACTGAACTAATTAATTTATCATGTATTTTAGCCAATGCCTCGCCCCCACTGCCCCTTAACTTCCATTACTCAGCATTAAAATGGCCTACTTATATTATTTTTAGTTTATGTTTTTATTTTATTAATAGATAACTTGTTAATGACATTCACAAATTAGAAGAAATTGAAATTAATTTTTATTTTATCATGTGAGGTTAGTAAATTTAAATATTTCGTTTCAAGGAATGCAAGATAAAATGATCGATAAGTTTATTCGAAAAAAAAAAATTGGATTTATCAGATGAACTTATCAAAGGTCAGGTTCCTACCGGAAGTTTTGTTTTGAATTGAAGGTGTACTATTGACGTTTTCGGAATAGAATTCACTCACTCTTTTCAAATTTAATCAAATAAAATTTATTCATTTTATTCCTCCTGTAATATAATTAATATTAATAAAAAATTATTTTTAATAAAATTTGAAAGTAATCGGGAAAATGATTACATTTTAGATATACATATATGTATAGAATTTAGAACAAATATTTAGAATTAAATAAGTAAAAATAGATATAAAATTTAAATTAATTAAATGAATTATATTCACACTAATGAAACAAGTACATATTTAGAATAGAATTGTAATAATTATAATGTATATGTTAAAATTTTTAAAAACTCAGAACATTTAATTAGCATTAATATAATAATAAAATATAATGTTATGATTACAATATTTTATGAAAATAAGAATAAAGTAGTACGAGGGAAGGTCAATAATTCCGTGACTTTTTAAATTTTCTATCTCTTAAATGAAATGTCAACACCCCTCCTGTAAGCAGGCAACTATCAGCTGACTCCTGTCGAAATTTTAACCAGCTGGGTCTTTTAGTTTTTGTTTGACATCTATTAATAGCAGACTACCTCGTAATTTGAGAAGAAAATGGAAAAAAGTGAATTTCCATGAAAATCCATGAATTGAGATACGAACATTCTCAAATAGTTATGACTTAGAAGTGATGCCTAATAAATCATTTTTTTTTTCTCAAATATGAGAGTATGAGGATTAAAATTCTTTAAAAATTAAATAAAAATCTTAAAATTTATATATACTTCAAAAATATATCAAATGACAAAAATAATTTATCAAAAACATTGTAAATCAATCGTAAATATACCTATTTTCAGATTGTAATTACAATTTATAAAAAAATATATATCTAATTGGAAGTTTAAGCAGAAAGTTTTAGCTCCATTAACTACTTTATTGTTGATATTGACAGTAGAATTTATAAATTTCAAATAATTCCAATATACAAAAGAGTGAACTACATATGTGCAATAATTTTGGTGAGATAATTAATTTTTTTTTTTTTTCGTTTTCTTAAACAATTCCGAGGTGAAAGTTTGAATCAGATTAAAATATAAGATTATAAAATTTAAAAAAGGGTATAAAAAATTTGGATATTTTTATTTTTAAATGAATATATCTAGAAAGGATAAAAAAGAAACACACAGAATAAAGGCAAGCAAAAAAAAAATGATCCGTTCGAGGTTGAATGACTCTCGGGCTGTCGATTACCCAAATACCAGCAGGCCTTTCAAATCTTTCTATTATTTCGATCCCATTTGGAAATGCAATCAAATCAAATGGATAGGTGAAAAGATGATAAAAAAACTGACAAATAATAGATAAAAAAAAGAAATTCCATTTACGTAATAAATACCCTTTTAAAGGACATTTACATTTATAATTGATTATATATAGGTATAGTTAACCGGATAAAGTTCCACCAAATAGTAATGACATATTAGTACATCAGTTAATTTAATATGATTCGTTATGTTTAAAATAAAATAATAATGTCATAATAATTATTACGAGTTTAATCAAAGATTATTTAACTTTTCAGTTTAGTACTGATACGGTAATAAGATTTTTCAGGCCAAAGAAAATAATACGATAGATAATGAATTGTTAATATCATAAAGAGTATTAATATAATTTTAATTAGATTTTAAGTTTTTTTATTTATTTATTTTAAAAATTTCTCTTTAAATGATTTAAAGTTAAATCCACAATGTTGAATGTTCTCAGAAAAATAATTAAAATGCAATCCATTCGACCTTCATTATATTTTATGTGAAAGATCGGATTTTATTATCACACACCCCAATGACTGGTATCTTCATCGTATACTCAGGACGCTAATGATCTTGAGATCAATATAAGATAGGAAGATTGAAGAATTAATGATCCATTTAACTTTAAATACGAAGCATGTCAATAAATCCGTGACTTTTTGAATTTCTTTCTTAAATGAAATGGCAACACTGCTCCCGTCAGCAGATGACATTCGCTGACTCCTGTCGAAATTTTACTCAGTTGGGACTTTTAGTTTTTGTTTGACTTCCATTAATAGCAGACTACCACGTTTTTTGAAAAGAAAACGAAAAAAGTGGACTTCCATGAAAATCCATGAAATGGGATACGAATTGATCTACTCCAGTGTGACTCTTTCTTATTTCCATACCTCAGCGGAAAGAGATTTGGCTCTAACGATGAAATCATCCCACAAACAAATCTATTTTGATCCCCTTGACAAAACTTATTTTTTCGATGTGAAAAATAATATAATTATTTATCCAAAAACCTGTTTCATTCAAAAAGTCACGGACTTATTGACTTGCTCTCGTGTATATATATAGAAAACTGAATTATTAGTGATTGAAAAAATATAATATAATTATTGTTAAATTATAATTATAATTTAATGAATGTCAGATTGCCATTTGCAAATCTACAAAAATTAAATTGAATCGCTAACATTTATTTCCGTTATTAAAGCCTATCTTATGCTTAAAGCATTGTAAACTAAAAAGTACTTTCCTAATAAATAATTAATATTTATTTTCTTGTTCATCTTTTAATGACTTTCGATTGACAACACAAAACTAATTTCTCACAGGTTATTCCAATAGAGAAGTTTGATAAGCGAAACAGAGTTCCAACTGTTGAGGTCTTCATAAATGACCCAATAAATTAATTCAAAGCATACGGATGATGTTATGATATGGAATTAAAAACTAGCTAAAATGAGCTTTGATCTCTCTACAATAAAAATGATATATATATATCCTATAATTTATAATATTCTCCTTCATTATATTATAATTAATAAAATCGCTAATTGTTTTATTTATCTGTTATTTAAAAAATCTGAATTTCTCACTGTATGTAATATTTTCATTGATTTCTTCATTTATCTTTTTTTTTCTTTTGTATAAAAAGAATCTATTTCTCACATCCGTAATTCCCTGATTAATGTTTAGTATAATATTAAAACTTTAGTAATCAGTTAATTTAGATGAGAACTTTATTCAAAAAATATAAAATTCACACAAAAGATTTGAAGTTTGATTTACTATGATAAAATAGAAATATATTAGTTTAGTGAATTACATATTCATTTGTTTATTATTGCAAAGCTAATTTCTTAAAATAATTTATTTTTATTTTGTTAGAAATACGAGTATGAATGTAGAATGAATTGTGTAGAATGCATGCATGCGATACATTCATATCCTATCTCCTCTGTTTAAAACTCTTAGAAATAGATTCCAATCCTTTTGAACAATATTTAGCAAATCTAGAGATTTTTCTAATGAATGATTAGATTTTTATTTATTTTTATTGAACATTGTCATATAACATAACAAGCGTATCATGCATAAATACTCAGCACCTATGACTGGTGAAATTCACAATGACTTAGTTTCTAAATTAATAGTACCTTGTTTCATTATTAATTAGATATAGAATGTTTTAATTTATGTGTTTGGAGTTCATTTAAGAAATGACTTCAAAAAAATGGCTATTATTACATTCAATATAAAAAATAATAGATAAATTGAGTGGAAATATTTTATATAAAATAACATTAATAAATAATAATTTTTATTTATTTTTATTGAATTGATAATTTTTAAAGACAAATTTTATTAAATGAATTAAAAATTTAAAAAATATATTTTATTATGAATAATAATAAAGAACTGCGATTTTATTGAAATAGAATAAGAAAATTAAAAGTTAAGCTGCTGAGTTGCATATCAACCAGGCGTTACATATACCAAATCTTGTCTTTGCAATTTGAATCAGTGTTTCCTAACTTTATTTGCCCCACCAAAGCTTCTAAAAACTTAAAATGTCCCCCATATTAATTATGCATAATTTTTAATATTAAAAATGATTAATTGTTTACTAAGTAATTTAAATAATTACTTCTTACTGCTCATCAATTTTTTCCATTAACCTCCTGAACAATCAAATTGCCCCTGTGAGGTTTAAACTCTACGTTGAAAACTAGAAGTTAAAATAATATGGTATGTATTTCATTTCATTTATTCAGTGGTATGAATTATATTTTGAATTTCGAAAACCTAAATTAACTAATAAAAGTAAATAAGTTAAAAAGTTTAAAAATCAATTGCACCCTTTTAACCATATTTATACATACATAAACATTAACTCAATTTATATATTCAATACCAAAAAATTGAGTTTTAATGATAAAATGATTAATAAGGGTTTATGAAAAGATCGGCAGTATTCATCCGGTTCCTACTTCAGTTCCGAGTACCTGTCTATACTTCAATCCGAAATTATATAATAAAAATATTAATATTAATTCTAGTAATTCTCACAAAAAATTCTTAAAATATATTGATTTGTATGTTAATAAATGTTATAATTTATGATTATCATCAAATTATTCATTTTAATTATTATTTTAGTAAAAATAATATATACTTTAATTATAATTTTAAATGAGAGAATGTCTATTAAAAAAATTAGATTATTTTAAAACGCTTATTTAATTAAATAAAAAGGTTTTTGTTTGTTACATAATATCTCTAAGTTTCATAAAAAAAATATATATTTATAAATATTTAGAAAAAATAATTCAATGTAAATTTGATTTTTGATTTAATAAATTAGCATTAAGAATAATAAAATAGATAAACCTTTTGTTCAAGTCTAAGTAGTAATGAAAATATTAAAATTGAAATGAGAAGAATAAAAATTCCATTTACAAATATGACTGAATGCAAATTTCATTGGAAATGTAATTAAATATACAGGTATATAACAAGAATATATTATTATTAATTAAAATTAATATACCCATAAAGTGAATGAATAAAATAATTATAAATTATTTAACATCTCACTCACCCTGCTAATTTGTGTCTTGTTAAATTCACTGTGCAAGAGAAACTAAATAAAATACTTTTTTCTTATATTATATATTTTTTTTTATATTTTTTTTAAAGAATTTCTAAGAAGTAGGCCGAGTAGCTTATCGAAAAATATTTAAGCCAAAAAGAATTGTTCTAGAGACACCCGTTTACTATCTATATATATTGTATATATATATTCTCATTCTATTCAATATATATATCTATAATTAAATCAATTAAATTACTACAAATTGATAAAAAAGTTAAATAAAATTTTTATTATTAATAATATATATATATATATTTATTTATTTATTTATATAAAATATAATATTTATATAATTATTTATATAAATAAATATATAAAAATATTTTTTTAAAAAAAAATCAATCAATATCAAATTATAAAATAAATACCTATATAAAGATTTTGTCTGCACTTTGCTTAGAATTTATAATCTTTTACATTTTTTTAGCTCTCATGGCATGCAGAATCCAAATATAACTTTTGAATATTTCATATGTGTCTGTCCGTCTGTCTGTAAAATTATAAGGAGTATAAACTCGATATTGATTGAATACTATGAAATTACACCACCATATTCATATATTCGCCTATTTTAACAAATTTTTTAAATTTTATCAGTATTAAAGACTATTAATTCTATGCATAGATCTGCGTTTCAATAATCAATAATGAAACAATAATAACAAAATTCGGTTCTTGTCTCAATATGATTTGATAAAATTTCATAAAAATTCTGGATACAATTTTCAAGATTAGAAAGACATATATAATAATAATAATAATAATAATATATAATGTGCTTTAAATTTTATTTAAAATAATTCATGTATTATTTTTCTTATAAGAATGAATAAGAGATATATTTAATTCAAAAATCGAATTTCAAATGGAAAAATTTTTTTGTTGTTGTTAATAATGACAGTGAGTGAGAAATGTTTCCATATCTAGTTTGTTTGTTTTGTTGAACTTGGTCAATCTGTTTTAGAATGAGAATCGTCTAGCAATTTGGTATTCGCGGTAAGTAAGAAGGGGATCTCCGAGTGCGTGCGATACTCGACGCGGCTTCGCTTTCTCTCGACGAATCTGGGTTGCGACGATTGCATAACGCGGTGCCCGGCGACCCGTGCACGAGTCGCACGTTCTGCACAGACGGCACCCACGCTCTTACAGCCCCCCTTATGCAACACCTACCACTCCAAGTCATACACAAGTAACCAACCAATCAACCAACACCCCTCAAAAGTTTAACCAAATCTCCTTCACAACAAAAAAAAAAAAAAAAAAAAAAAAAAAAAACAAACTACAAACCAACTTCAAATTCCAAGCTTAACTTTTATTTTATCATTTTGGTGAAAAGATCTTGAAAATATATTTCTACTAAAATATATAAATAAATTAAATAATCACCCACGTTATACCTGTTATAATAAGATCAAAAATCTGGAGTGTGTCTCCACTCGACTATCTCGCAAATTTGAATTGGATGAATTAACATATATTATATTTAAAATAAATTTAATTAATTATTTAAATTATAAATTAAATGAAATTATAAATAAAATTTATTAAATCAGAGCGTGATTGGCTCTTTGTTGATGACACTACGCCACGTCCAGACACGTCATTGGTAATCAACGTGTTAAAAAATTTAAAAAATTAATTCCTGTACTTTCAATCAAGCTGAAATTTTATTTATAGCAGTTTTATTCAATTGTTAATGAAGTGAAAAACTATCAAACATATATCTTTATTTTTACTGTCAGTTTAGAGGAAAAAAAATGGAAACAAGGTAATGACCCTCTTTCAAATGAGCAACATTTCTCAAAAGTTGATAGAAAACTACGAATTTTGAATAATTCCCGTGTACCAAATTTCATTATTCTAACTCAAACCGTTTTTGCGTACATACATCTAAATACACACGCACACACCAAGGCGAGAAAGTAAAAAGAAAAAAATTTACATTTATTTTTAATTTTTAACATTTAGGTACATTTCTAATTTGAATTTAGAATGAAATAAATAATTTTTATATCCTATATATATAAGAGGATTATCAGCTGTCAAAACAATTTTTTCATAATTATTGGTATGTCAGAAGGGTTGATGGTTGAACAAATTCTTCAGACATGTTTTAAATATAAATTAAAGAGATGAAAGTCCAAGTTGAATATTAAATATTAAAACAATTTCATCCAAAATTTCTGTGGTCCTTTCTCTTTCCAAAATGAAAGTTGGCCTTATCTGTATCAAATAACAAATCATGAATTTAATAGTCGAAATATTTCCTACAGCAAAACAATTTATGTCATATAAGATAGGTTTAATTTTCTTTTCAAATCTTCAAGATATAATCTGTGTCTAGGAAATGTATTCATTAGAAACAAAAACATAGGTATCTTGAATTTTACAAACAAAAATAATGCATTAAAATATATTTACATATATTTATATATAAAAAAATAAATATAGTTTAACTCTGGCAATAAAAATTTGGTTACTATTTATCTTGACCCTAGAAATCATAATCCTCACGCCATTCCTATCCCGAGCCTATTCCCATCCTATAATTACTTAATACCCATTATTGTGTGTC
This sequence comes from Labia minor, assembly GCA_963082975.1. NCBI lineage: Eukaryota > Metazoa > Arthropoda > Insecta > Dermaptera > Spongiphoridae > Labia > Labia minor. The sequence continues at coordinate 31,980,682 of OY720344.1, read as the reverse complement.
TATCGGATCTTTGACCTGCCTATAAGTGTCATTTCTCAATTTTTTTTTCCTAAAAACTAATCTTTCTTTACTTATTCTAACCATATGACCGTCCAACCTATCGTAATCGCTTCGAATTATAATTTTTAGATGTCTGGGGATGTTTTAAAGGCCATGTATTTCCTTATCATAATCTACTCTAGTGTTCTATAACATATTACTCAAAATTTCCCATATTTGATTTATATAATTTTATATGAGGTCAATTAAATATTTAAATTCTTTCAAATTTCAACTACTATAATAAATAATATAATATAATATAATAATATTATAATAAATTTGAAAAAATAGAAAAATGGAAAAAGTTAGTGCATCATACAAATATAATTTTAATTTGTTGAACACTGAATACTTTTTCAAAATCATTCATATATAGTAACGCATAATTGATGGATTTGAAAGTTTTACATAACATTAAAAATTAAATATTTTCATACACTCATCATGTTTAGATGATTAATGAGCATAAGATGTTTTTTTATTTTTATTTTTTTAAATATAAATAAATTACGATTGGCATTATGGAATTTTTGCAAAGAAGAAAATAATAAACAAAAGAATACAAAAAAAAAAAAAAACAAAAAACAAAAAACAAAAAAAAAACAAAGAAAATTCATAAAGTTATATTAAATATTGACTGGTTTTCTGACAAGAAATCGATTTTTTTTAATACAAATGATAAGTTCAGATGAATCTGTTGGAGGAAAAGGGCGAAATCGTGGCTCATGAAATGGCGTTGCCTCCCGGCACGATTGGAGCTTGAGGCGTCGACTGATCATTTTTCTCCCTCCCACATTTTTTTTTACTTCTCATATTCCAAAGAAAATTAGCTTGAAAAAAAATTATTTTTACATTTCAAGTAATTAATATGTTTATATTTTATTTTTAGTGTTTAAGTGTTATTATGAGGATAATTTTTCATTAAAAAAAAACGTTAAACTTAAAAATATTGTTACTTGATTGATCACATTTTATTATTTAATCAGAAGTTAGATTTAGATTTCAATTAAATTTTAAATAATATATCAACTTATGTGAAAATTTAATAGAAATTTATTATTCAGTTTATTTAACTAGTACCTGTTTCACCGAGCCGCCGCTTATTATTCCTTATGAACTAAGAATATTTAAGATTAAGATTATTATTTAAAATAAATAAACGACAAAATATATGAAACAATTTAAAATAATTTAAAAGAACATAAATTAAAATAATAGTCATAAAACATACAATCCTTAAACGAACGTATTAATGCACCGAAAGACAGAAAAGTATGGCCTGTAGATATATAACATAATATATATCATATTCGTAATATGATTACAAAATATTATTAAAATAAATAATAATCATAATAATAATAAAAGGGGCTAACCGACGCCATTTTTTTTATTCCTATTTTAAATTAAGGAAAAAACTAACAAAGATGATTTTTCCCGAGGCTGAAACCAATTCAGATCGATTTTCTTTTATAAAACTTATCTATGGTGTGAATTTCAAAAAAAAAATCCTTAGACCGGGTTAATATTTAAAAAAATACAAATTTATATACAATTTTTGCTAGTATAATAAGATAAGATAAGGTAAACTAATGTTATTTTAAATTTTAAATATTTTGAAATATATTTTTTTAAATTATTTTATGTATAAAAAATTAATATAGGTATATAACTTTGAAATATATATTACAAATTAATATGAATTCAATTTTTTGAAAGGATAATATATTTCAAATTTGAAATTTTGAAGAAAATTGTTTTTCATTTTATTTTATTAATATTAAATGTATAAAGAGATAGATTTTTATTATACCTATCAATCTTTTTTTTATTAACTCGCTAATTTTTATTTTCAGAAATAAATTTGGCTCTTTCAGAGTTAGTATCTACTAAAATTACCATCACTTGATTTTTTTTCAACACAATTTTCTTTGGAATGTAAATGCATATCTATAGTTATATTGATAATAAAAAATGAATTATATCTTGTGTTATAATACCTTTCGAGTGGGTGCTTTATATATGTATTTTATTTTCTTGATTCCAATTTTGTATATATAGGAAGGTGAAAGTAATAATGAAGTTTTATTCATTCATTATAAAATAAAACTCAGGCGGAAGTGAATGGACATATTTGGTTAAATCTTGCACATTTTAACAATATTTACAAAAATGAATGCAATTCAATGTAACGAGACAAAGTAGTTTTATGTATGATATTAACTATTTTAATTGCCAATTAGTAGATTTCTCTTTTCTTTGATTATACAGAAATCTTTAATGTAAATTGTACCATAATTAACATCAAGATCAGGAGGAAATCAAGGCAAAATTATATTAATAGAGTATGTTACTATAAATCAATTGATTTTCATTTAATTTTATTATTTTCCTCTCTCTCTCTATATATAGTATATATATATATATATGTATTTTTCGAATTACTAGATGGAAAATATATCGCTTGTTTATAAGGGAAAGTATTATTCAGATCATAAGTTATGATTTAATCATTAATAAATATTATATATAAATCATTGTTGAATAATTGTATGATCAAAATGAAAGTTAAGAATCGATAATACATTTATAGAGATTGGCAATAAATAAATATCAAAAGAAATATTTGTAATGTAAACACTTCTTTTTGAATCCATTGGGAAATCTTAAGATTAATATTAATTTATAATAATAATTTTAATAATTTATTTAATCCTATTAATGATAATTTATTTATTTATTAAATTTAAGCTCAAGTTATTTATAGTTACGTTTATTTAATTATTTAGTACCTGATCCGCAGAGAGGTCTCTAAATATATATACTATAAATATATATACCTATTGTATCATTAAATTAAGTTTTGTTTACCTATTTTTATTACTCACATCATTAATTACTTATAGAATTGGGTATTCAAGAATACGAGGGCAGGTCAATAAGTACGTGACTTTGAATTTCCCGACTCTTTAAATAAAATGGTAACACTGCTCTTGTCAGTAGACAACTATAACTGACTCCTGTCGAAATTTTAAACAGCTGGGTCTTTTATTTTTTTGTATGAGAACCATAAATAATATACTACTTCACAAAAGAATCTATTTAGATGTCCTCGATAAATTTTATTTGAAAATGCATAGAGCTCAAAGGAGACTACGTTGAAAAATAAAATAATTTTTTATCTAAAAACCTGTGTTTCATTCAAAAAGTCACGGACTTATTCACTTGTCCTCGTATTATATTGCTATAAATCGTTATACTTGTATATATATATATATTTAAATGACATTTTTTTAAAGTAATGTTTGATCTCTTCCTTTCATATCCGCCCCACAATGAATACAATAATACTAATTCTACTAATTTCCAGAATTATTCAAATCATTTAATTTATTCAAAATCTTCTCATCTTAATTAAATGAATAAAATTACTAAAACATATTTATTTAATATTTTAGCATACATAAAAGAATAAGATAATTATTTCTTTTATTATTATTTGAAAAATTCACTAATGAACATTTGTATATAAATTAATATTATTTTTAAATCACATATATATATAATGCATATTAAGTATATTTTTATTATATTTCAATCTTGACCCCAGCAATGTTTGAATTTTTAAATCCTTTGATGTGTATTTACACCTGTTTTATAAAGTTTAATTCACAAAAAATTATGTAAAATGATTTTGACCCAAAAAAATTGAATCTATTCAGATTTAACTCGAAATGCCCCTCAACAACATTTCATAAAATGCCTGTGGAATGTTTTCAAGATCAATAAGATATAACTACCTATAATTTTTTTTCTAATATAATATAATTAGATTATTTATGTAACATTTATATGTTTACGTCTCTTCTAGAAATTATATGGACTATGATGACATAATAATTCAATTTTTTTTATTCTCAAATATAATCTTTTAAAATCTAAAAAAAATTAATTTCGTTGATTTTTTATTAAACTTAGTATAAACAAAAATATTCTCATATTGTCACTTATTGAAATTGTAAAAATTCAAAAAAAAGATGAATGATTTACAGAGTATCTTTAGCAGAAAATGTTTTTAAATTAGAAATTATAGATAGGTTGAATGTGTGGATTAAATTACGTCCAGGCATTATTTGCTTTAATTTGCAACGAGTGTGACTGGTTTAAATCAAACAGCTTCGTGCAGTGAAAAGGCTCTTTTCAAAAGGAAAAGGCCATCAGAAGAGCACCGCAAAGGGAATGTCCGTGTCTTCTGTTTTGGTTAAGTGTGCGTGGCAGATGCTCGCACGCCTTCAGATTACATCACAAGAGGTTTCACTTTCGCACGGAGGAGGCCCCTCCTCTCTGGTAACCTCTCCCAAGCTCTTTCAGGATGGTACCTCCTAATTCAACGGGTCAAACAAACTATAATATCAATAACAACAAATAGATAAATTTCAAATCTATTTTTGATTGATGGTTTTCGATTTGTATGAATATTTCAAAAATTATCAATCAATTTATTCTTTTTGTATTATAATAATAAATAAATATATAAATAAATAAAAATATAATATATAATAATTATTTTATAAATTTTAATAAATAACGAAATATTTATTAACTAATTTAAATAATTTTAAAATAACCAAACGAAAAAATAATAATTGGACGAGGGCAGGTCAATAAGTCCGTGACTTTTTAAACTTCCTGTCTCTTAAATGAAATGGCAACACTGCTCCTGCAGGAGGCAATTTTCAGCTGACTCAATCACTGTAGAAATTTGATCCAGCTGGTTCGATTAGTTTTTGTTTGACATCTATCAATAGCAAACTAACTCGTGATTTTTCCCATGAAAATCTGTCAATTGGTATACGAATTGCTCCCTCATCTGCCATATTCTCCGGATTTAGCCCCAAGTGACTGTTTCTAGTTTCTAAACCTGAAGAAATGGCTCCGTAGAAAGAGATTTAATTCCAACGATGAAATCATCTCACAAATAAATAACTATTTTGATGTCCTCGACAAATCTTATTTTTGGGAAGAGATAAAAAAAATTGGAGAAACATTGGACGAAGAGTAAAGGAGTTAAAGGAGACTACGTTGAAAAATAAAATATTTTTTTTCGAAAAACCTGTGTTTCATTCAAAAAGCCACGGACTTTTATTGACCTGCCCTCTTATTATTCAATTAAACAAAAAAAAAAAAAAAAAAATTATGACCTTTTGAAAATCAAATCCGCCCCAACAAAACAGCTTTACAACAAGAATATTCTGTAAAAAAAAAACTTGTTAATGCCGTTTTTATGCTTTCCAAAAATATTAAAAAATAACATAAATGACAAAGGAAGAAGATTTCCTTTTTAGATTCTTATAAAATTTAATAGAATCCATGAACAATAGAAAAATGTCATGATAATTCTTAAAATTGTCTCTACCACGAAAGGGAAATTTTATTTTCATAATAATAATAATATTATTTAGCTGATTTTTTTTTCATTTAGCAAGTATTATAAATATACAAATTAACAAACAAAAGAGCGGGTCTTCTTCTACAAACGAGACTTTCCTCTTGCATGGGAATCCAGGAAGAGAACATTTGTATGTGAAGATTGTCTCCCTAATTTCCAAGTCAAATTGTCCAAATAAAGAAAAACGCCATGTGCCATGGATCATTCACTGTTGTCTTTATTTCTCACCTTCCCCTCCCCTATGATTAGCCTAGGCCTGATATTTTGTTTACACTCTTTCCATTTCTCTCTCTCTAATGGTTATTTGATCTTATATAATCTTATTGACTTTAAGCAAATGACCTCATTTCATAGTTGAAGCCGTCCATCGATGACTAGATCACTCAGACTATAATTTCCTAATATTAATAGTAGAGTACCTGTCTCGAACGTAACAAAATAACACTTATTTGTCATACGAGATAATTTTCAACGTTATACCTGTCTAGATAAATATTTTAAAAAAATGGTAATATTATTACCAGGATTAATATATGCTCATTTTTCTATTTGAGTATACTATTTGTATTTTTCCTATAATTTATTACATATAATTGGTTAGTTTTCTCAATTGTTTTCATATTACATATGTATATCACTCGAAACCTTACATCATATATATATGTTTACTAATAAATCAAATAAAAATAAATTACAAAATGTATTTATATACTTATAGCAATCTAATGAATACTCAAAGGAGATGAGTTTTTAATTCAAATTATCATTTTATTAATTAAATGTATTGAACAAATAACTAAAGATTAATTACAAAAGAATTGAATGTCATATTCATAGATTTAGATATTAACCCAATATTATTTTTTCACTTTCCCACATCAAAACAAATGTTTCATCAGAAGCTGAGATTAAAATATTTCTAATGAGTATAATGCAAAAATAGCATAAAAAAGTTCACATATCTTTTATTACGAAAATAATAATTTTCTTCATTAATATTATCAATTATTTATATGTGAAACGATTTAACTACTCTTTCATTGATTATAGGAGGGTAAAAACAGAATAAAATATAATAAGTTTGTTTTTTACTCTGATTAATTAAAACAAAAATTGAAATTATAAAATAAGATCTCTTTAACATCTTATCATCCACATTTCCTCTCTCAGATTTTTTGTTTATTATTTTCCTATTCCTCAATCTCAATTTTAAAGCTCAACATCTTTTGTGAATCGATTTTATTTTAAAACGGTACCATTTCAAATCTCTTTGAATAAAAAGAAATTAGCATGTGGAAAAAAATATAAATTATATGACACATCATTCCAATATCGTATTATTTTAGTGATAAAACAAAAAGAAAAAATTTTAATATTCAAGTTTACTATACTTTATTATACGATGACAGGTCCATGACTTTTTGAATGAAACACAAGTTTGTGGACAAAAAATTATTTTATTTTTCAACGTAGTCTCCTTTGAGCTCTATACACGTCTCCCAATTTATGGATTTTCATGATAATTCACCTTTTTCCTTTTTCTTCTCAAATCACGAGGTAGTCTGGTATTAATGGATGTCAAACAAAAACTAAACGTCCCAACTAGTTCAAATTTAGAGAGTGATTGAGTTAGGTGATAGTTGCCTGCTGGCAGGAGCAGTGTTACTATCATTTAAGAGAAATTCAAAAAGTCACACAGACTTATTGACAGGCCCTCGTACATTATAAATATCGAGAATTGAATTTAGGATCTAAATCCAAGTTTATATTTGAATTCTATTTTTTATTAGTATTTGTTTATTCAAGGAAAAAACTAGAACACTCTTCTTTCTACAAATTAAGATTTTTTAATTATTAAGGAATATTTTAACTCATGATTAAATTGTATTTACATTTTAATTTTCTCTAAAATGAATAAAAAATAAATAAAATTATAAATTTAAATCTTAATTCAAATATAATTATTTGATTATAAATTAATTAATTAATTATTGAAAATCTTTGTTATGGTATAATTATAAAATATGAATTGATTTAATTATAATAATTTAAATGTAAGAATATTCATAATTGTTTTGATGACTTCACAATTCATTTGACCTTCTTATTATTATAATATTCTATTTTATTATAAGAATAAAATTAAAAAGCTTTCCATTAGCAATTATTTTATAATTTTGATTAGAAATAATTAAAAATTAATTTATTAATATCTTGATGTACTTGAACTTATTGAACTTCTTAAAAAAGTAACATAAATATAGTTGATAAAACATTTTTCATTTTATTATATGTTTTATTTCTAATTGCGATATCTCAAATAAAAATACTATTGCTCCGATTAATATAGTCCAATTGATCGGAAGAACTTAATTTTGTATAGGCTAAGTGTGCACTTACTTTTATGGAATTAAGAATGATAGGGATTGTGGGTCGAGGGTGAGAGTGGGGGAAAACGCTGACCTTTAAGGGATATGTAGATTAATGTTTTGCAAAATAGTATTTCATTTTATTAGAAATTACTATTATTATTTATTTTATTTGAAAAGAGCTCCAGGCAATCAGGATTAAAGAAGAATCCTGTTCATTTGAAAAATTCAACTACGCCTGCTAACAAATCGATTATAAAATAAATATATACTCAAATATAATTTACTTCAAAGAACATTATTAGAATGGAATTATTATTGGAAAAACAATTGAAACTTTTTCCATGTTTGTAAATGTATATAATTGATTAACATGCAGAGGGTCTAAAATTTATTTTTAAAAAAAATTATGATTATTATGTATGATTATTGTATTTATTAATTACTTTATTGAGCAGATTAGTAATATTTTAACACAAAATTAATTAAAAAAGTTGACTTATGGCTATTTTGGAATTATGCTTATGAAACTCTGATTGATTTAACATAATATATACATATTGAAAAAATCGATAGTATCATAAAAGAAATAAAATTAAAAAATAAAAAAAAAATTTGTGGTAAAATTGATATTACCCATAGGAAGGTTCCGAAGTGTCAAATTAATTAATTAAATATATTAATATAATATTATATTTTTTCGATTACTCTAATTGTAAAACTTATAATAAAATAATTTTTTAAAGAAATCCATAACAAAAATAATTTATTTATTTTTATCTAAATAGTTATTTATTATTTATGAAAAATATATATTACTTAATTCTAAATATAAATTTTATATATTATTTTTTTAATATAAAAGATACATGTTTTGTTTCCTAATTTTATTTATTGTAACAATTCCTATACCTAAATAAATTTTTTATCAATAATTAATACACTTAATATAATATTTTAAATATGAAGTGTAAAGTTTAATTAATTATAATAACTGAACTATATAAACGAATTTCACTAATAGGCCCATTCTTTGAAATATGTCAAAATATTTTCTTTGTTTTTTGAAAAATATAAAATTCTCTATTAAATAATCAATCAGCAATGCTTCTCAGCAAGATATTCTACATATGAGTTTTCCCAGAAAGAAAAGATTATTATACATTATCGAATAAGAATTATTAAAGTTTTATCTACTATCATCCAAGTAAATGATAAACTTTTAAAAACAATAGAAAGTGATTTTTTTAATTAATTATCAAGGGGAGCAACGAGTAGTTTTTAAAGATAATAATAAGATTATTATAAAAAATATGTTAAAAATGTCAAAAACAAAAATTATTTGTTTGTTTAATGAATTATAAAATTTGAATACAAACAAATAATTTAATAATTTTCCATAAATTAATGAAAAATATATAATGAAATAAAATAATGAAAAATATATTTAAAAATGAGTAAAGGGAGGAAAATATTTAAATGATGATTATGTTTTCTATTATTGCTAATTTTTCAGGAGGCATAATAAAAGATGTGATTTATATACATTATTTATTATATATTATGTTTGGCTCAGTGGAAATATGTTCTACATACATATCCTATACTTATTTTAAAGACAGGATGAATAATAAATTAAACAAATCTTACTATTTTCTTTGAAATGTTCTTTAAAATCTCATTTTACCCCTCAAAAAGACCATTCACCATTAATCAATCAAAAATTTTAATTTTTTCTATTCTTTTGTTAATTTTACCCAATATTTCAGATAATGTTTTATTTTTATTTGTTTATATAAAGAAAATAGCATTGAGATCAAACGCCTAGTTACAAAATAGATACGATCATATAAATGTAAAAATTTAAAAAAAAAATATTTATATATTTTCAAAGTATCTTAAAAGTAATTTATATTTCAACTAAATTAATTAAAATTTATTTTCATGTCATGAATTCATACTTTGAAAAATTTGAAGCCATGAAAATTAAAAAAATCGTTGTTTTATTGCTCTATAAATGTTAATTTAGTATCATGGCATTAGCAACCAAATGACTCTGTTAACTCAATTTACACTAATATTACTACAATTGCTATTTTTACTTATATGATTAGGGGATAATAAATTTTATTTAAGATTAATAGAATCAGGTTCTTTTGAAATTTAAATTGTTCTAATTGCAAAAGAAATCAAGCGAATTAAAATTAGAGTTTTGTCAATATTGAAAAAATTTCATCAGAAATCACATGATTTTCATTTTGGTATGGAATTTGCTTTTTTTATCAAAAACTGTCAGCATATTGAGAAAATCACTATGCTGATGATGCTTGATGAAGATGTTAAATAAAACAAAATAGAAAATTTATATTTATAAATATCATAATTATTTATATTAAAAATGATCAGCAAAATCAGAATTGATAAATAAATTATTTGAAATTGATATCATTTTTATTTTTTTCATTTTCTTTTAGTTTGAAGTGATCTGCTGAAAATTGTTTTATGCAAGACAGTACCGTATATAATTTATTGAACCAATTATATTTTACCCCCAAAGTCTGTTATGTTAATCAAACTTTGTTAGTAAATATTTTAATCTACGAGGGTAAGTCAATAAAGTCCGCGACTTTTTGAATCAAACACGGGTTTTTGGATAAAAAATCATTTTATTTTTCAACCTATTCTCCTTTGAGATCTATACACTTCGTCCAAACGTCTCTCCAATTGTTTATCCCTTCTAAAAAAATAAGATTTGTCGAGGAAATCAAAATAGGTATTTGTTTCTGAGATGATTTCATCGTTGGAGTCAAATCTTTTTCCACCGAGCCATTTCTTCAGACTTGGAAACAAGAAATAGTCACTGGAGGCTAATTCGTATTCCAATTCATGGATTTTCATGGAAATTCACTTTTTCCATTTTCTTCTCAAATCACGAGGTAGTCTGCTATAAATGGATGTCGAAGAAAAACTAAAAAACCCAGCTGAATCAAATTTCGACAGGAGTTGCCTGCTAACAGGAGCCGTGTTGCCATTTCATTTAAGAGACAGAAAATTCAAAAAGTCACGGACTTATTGACCTGCCCTCGTATTATGCAATAATAAGATTTATTATATTTCTATTTTTTTCTGACGTTACTACCCAGTGCCATACCATATTTCTCCAATAGTCACTATGCTGAGTTAATTTCATCTAATTTCTTTCTTCTCCCAATTGTTATATATCTACATTTATGTTTACATCCCCCCTCCATGCCTTTCATCCCTCCCTAATCTATTTAGGATTAACTTAAGAGGCATTCTAAATATTTTAAATATGTTCAAATGGATAAGGTTATTTTTTACTGGCGAGAATACGCTTAAAGGTCACTGATTAATTCACTAATATTGGACCCCCAACACCTACTCATTTTTATCATCAATCTAATTGAGAAATTAGTAGAATAGGTAAATTTTCAGAAGAAAGAAATTTCGCATTTTTTTATTGTTTATGTGAAAGATTATGCAAAGTAAATAATCAAAAGTAAAAGAAAAATTATCCACATTTTTTAAAAAAAATTACCGCTTATTAAAACATCCATTAGTAAAAAACAATCTCCCCTCTGACGTAGATTTGCTACTGTGACGTAGTGGCTGTCTAAATACAAACATTATTCATTTGAAAATTTATTTCAACTTGGTACAACACAATATGTGTTATCAGTATTTATAATATTAATTAAGTTATCTTAAAAACAGCAAGAAACAGTTTTTAATTCTGAGGTCTGTTTTGGTTAACTTATTTTACGTACTTACCATGGGCCTTAACGAAATGAGATCTCTGTTTCTGAGCATGTGATAATATACTCAGTACAGTGAACGCTCTATATAAGCAACTCATTTGATCAATTTCAATAAAAAAGTTTCTTATTGGGAAAAAATTAGAATAAAAATACTTACCGTCACAATAACAGATTTTTTTTACAATTTGAGGTTATGTTATTGTGAGCAGCTGTCGACTCAAAAAATAAGTTGCTTATACAGAACAGTTGAACTAAAAAAGTTGACCGTATAGAGTTTGCTTATATAGAGAGTTCACTGTATTTAATCAATTATATCTAAGTCTATTTAATGATTAATTATTATACTTTTCCGATATATACTCTTTAAAAAAGCAAAACCAAGGGATATATAATGTTTAATTTTATAAATACAAATATCTTACAAGTATCCTATTATAAATTTAGAAAAATCTTGCTAACAATAAATTCCTATAATAAGTATTGTACATAAGCCTTGTATATAAATAGATAATTTATTCTGCATCATAAACGTTAAGTCTTTTTTCATATAATTTGATATATATCATACTCTAGTTAAATGATTTCTTGAATGTTAATCTAAAATATTAGTTATTTATTTATTTTATGTCTTTACTATTTAAGATCATAAAATGATTTATTTGTACTTTTGAACTTTCAAATGAATACATATGATCTTCAAAGAGTATTTACATAAATTTGATCATAGAAAAATGAACATTTAAAAAAATACTTATCACAACGAACTCCAGACCCTGGATAAGGTCAGTTTTTCAAAAAAAGTAGATATGCATTTGAAAAAATTGAAAATTTATAAATATAACTACTATTTTTCAACGTATTAAATATGATTACTTCATGATTACTTCATATTAATAAATATTTGTAATAAATATAATTATTAAACTTGTATCATTTATATTTATATATATAAGAAATCATTTTATGAAAATTTTACTCTTTAATAATATCACACATAATAAATAGATTTATAATTGGTGAAAATATATTAAAATAATTAATCTTTAATTTTGATTTTTCTTTTTATTATTAAATTAGATATAATATAGGAAATTATAAATTGATTTAAATTATCCCTGGTAAATCAAAAGATTTTTGTACTAAAAAATAATTTAATGGATCAAATAAATAATAATTATTTTGATTATTTTAAGTTTAATATAGAATAATCGTTAATTTTTCATACCATCCTCAAAAAAAGGTAAATTTTTATTTGATAAGAAAAATATGATTTTATTTTTGTTTTTTGATTTTCAATGGCATCTTTTTTTTTTTTAGTTTCTCTAATGAAGTTGGTGGCTGGACGATGGTGGCACGGTGGTGGAATTCGGGGGGATTTCTTTTCTTGATGGATGGAGTTGATTGACTAATTGTGTGCGAAGTGGGTGTGCGGTGGACTGGCGCGGGGCCAGCGCCCCGTGTTCCCTGGCACTGACCGCGCCTAACCAGAGCCGCCTTGACAAGGTCAAGAAACCGCGCGCCAATTTATTCGCAAACGCACAAGAACCGTTGCTTGGTGCCACTGGGTCAATGCACCGCCTAATTCCGGGACGGCTATAAATTCCCAATAGAAACAAAAGCCACGAATAAAAAATAAAAAACAAAAAAACCGTTTTTCAAGCGCCCACCCCTGAGCGCCAAGACATTCACCTTGTATTTGCACACCAGCAAAAATACATTTATAACGCCTCATAAAATTATATATACTTACATATGTATTAAAAAAAACCTCTTAATACGATTACTAATCCATGTTAAATCATTTGGGATTTTCTTTCTAACTCAAACAGGTTTACTAATATTTTTATTTCATTACATACTTGAACGTATATGAAATTAGATATTTGTTTTTCTCTTTATAAATCTTCGAGCCTCCTCAAATCCAATTAAAATCAATGTTTCAATTACTATAATAAAAATGTTTTTATTAAAATTACTTAATATAGAAATATATATTAAATTGATTTGAATATGCAATTTTTTTCAAAATAATTTTACAAATTGAAATTATTAACAAATCAATTAAAATTAATTTATTTTATTTAAATGATTGGACAATTATTGATCATATTTATGGTAAATAATACTTATTAATTATATAATCTTATAACAACTTATTTATAATATTCTAACTATATAAAGATATATATAAAAGGGAATGTACTTGCAGGCACAAACTTTCAGTAGTTCATTACTGTCACAGTCTGAATTAATCGATAATCATTTATTATTCATTTACATATAATATCATTAAATAGATATGAAAGTATTTTAAAAAAAATAAATTTATATTCTCTAAATGTGTTAGAAAAATTAACATAATTAATCATTTCTGAAAAAGAAATTAATATTAATTTTAGATCTTATAACGAAAATTATCTTATTTAAAAAACAAAAATAATTTTATTTCTTTTTAAATTTAATTTCTTTATAATAAAAAAGAAAAATTAAATAGTTTTATTTGCCAAAGACAAACTTTTTCATTAATTGATGCTGACATTTTCAGTTAAATAGAAAATCTGAGACGGGTAAATGAGATTTTTAATGGGAATTTTTTAAAATAATAAAAATTAATTTTAAATAAATGACACTATTGATTATATTATACGATTAGTGTTAAAATTTCAAGTTTCTGTGACTATATTTTTTTTGCCTTTCAAAAAGGAGGCACGACTTGATTCTGAAACGTAAACATTAATTCAAAAGAAAAGGAATATGTGTTAATTGATTTTCAACTTTCATGTTCTGTCTCCTCTTTGGCTAAAGAAATATATAATTTTTCATTTTTTTTTGTTTATTAGTAACAAAAATACCTATATAAAGTATTAAATGTTTTAATTTTTTGGTAATTGTTTACAAAACGGAAAGCTTCAGGGATTTGGATGAAACTTTGTCAGTGGATGCCTTTTTTAATTCGAAAGAAACTTTCCTTATGCAATGTTTCTCTATCTTCTAGTTTATGAGATAAAAATTATTAAAATTTACATATAAATCCATTGATATTTTATTTAGCTACCATGTTTTATTTATTTACCCAGCAGAGGATTCCACTGATTTTCTGTTGTTTTTTTAATTCGGTTTGGATACATGAAAAATAAAAAAATAATTACTTAAATAATTTTCCTATATTCAAACCGAACCAAAAAAAAATCGATAATTAAAAAGTGAATAATTAGAAAATTAGTCAATAAAACATTACTTAATAACTGGACATTTCGACGTTCATAACCAGTTAATCTGTCAAACTTAAAAAAATAATACCTCGTAAACTTCCTGAAGCTTCCCGTTTTGTAAACAATTACTATTTTTTTTTTAATAAAATGACGAAAGATGATGATATCTAGGTACATACAAAAAAATAATTAAAGATTAAAAAATTCGGTAATAAATTAAATGTCTTCTTTATATTACTTATAGAGATATTAGAATGAAAGTGTATATTAATTTGAATTGGGGAATAAGGAGGGTAGACGAAGGAAAACTAATAGGGAATTTAGAATTCCAGATTATATACCTACAAATAATAATTATAAGAATTTTTAGAAATATAATTTTATAATGATAGATGCTTTCGAACAAATTTCTAGTTTGCATTCATGGATAAAATTAATTTTTATTTTGTCGGTGTAGGTTATTTATTATTATATTTGTTAGAAATGGCATGTAAAAAAGAGTGCAAAGAGAAGCCAAAATGTCTCCAAGGTACGAAAGTTCTATTCATATTCAGGTGGCCTTCGAAAGACGAATAACATGGAGGTTGTTCACATTTGAAGATATTTTGTTTTCTGCGATTCTAGAAATTCTTCTCGCTGAGTATAAATTTAGCTGAGGATAATAATTGAAACAAATTGGTTTATTTCAATGGATATTATAATATAATGATGATGATAAGTGCAAATATATAATTTGACGATATATTTTTATAGAAATTATATTGAAAATGTAAGTGGTTTATTTAGTTATATCAAGAAATCGAAAAAAAAACTCAATGATCAAAACATCCCTTAGTTAAGATTTATTTTCTTAGATGTTTTTTGTTTTCTTAATTTCGAGCATTCGCCTTGGAAATTTTTTTTTTTTTCATTTATATGTAGCGGTTACTAATCTATTTCCGTAAGACACAAACACTTATTAAAATACTTACTTACTCATAATAAAAATAAACCAAAAATTATAATTAAAATAGGTAGTATCTTGTTGATAATTCTTTTAATAAACATATATTTCATTAATATTAATTAGTAGACGAAATATTATTTTATGAATAAGTGAAGAAAGAATAATTTAATAATTAAATAATAATTAATATTAGAATTAAATTAGAATAAAAAATTTTTAAATTAAAGTATAATTTATTTAAAGGATCATGTTTATGGGGAAAATTGAATGATTAGCATTCTTGTTGTGAAATTGCCTTAAGTTTTTGATTAATTTATATTTTTGTAAAATATATTTGTTAATTTGATAAAACTTACTATATTTAATTTATTTGAATGAAAATTAATATTAGATATTCAAAGGAAAAAGATTAGGAATTCAATAAACGTATATTTATAGTTATATTAATATGTAGGTATATTAATCAATTTGTTAGGTGTGTATTTTTATAAGTGTCCATCGTATAAAAATAATCCCCAGGGGTTATAAATTCTTCACATCTCACATTGGATTGAGTAATAATCTGTGACAAAAGACAACACCGATGACAGTGGAAAGGTCGAGGATATTTTTCTCGGAAATACGAAAGAGAAGGAGAATGAAGGGGGATGATCAACACATCTACTCTCCATTAATATTTTCTTACCTTTAATTAATAATACGTTATTATATAAATTACTTACTCAGTAATATTTATTTTTATTTATATTTGAAAGAAAATAAAAATAATTTCTTAATATGCACTTAATATTTCAATTTTATAAATTTTTCAGTGTTATTCTATTTTAATTTTTAATTTATTTAAAATTTTAATTGAGTTCACTATTTTTAAATAAAGTTTAATTTTAATTTACAAAATAAAAGCCTATAAATTTACATAAAAATATTATGCTTGTAATGTGATTAAGAAGAACAACCTTGGCGATTAATTTATAGAGAAGGAGGATTGCCAATTGCCATGAAAACATCCGATCCTTTCCATTGAAACACCTGAGGCAGCAAGTAGGAGGAAGTAGTAAAAGATAGATTGAGGAGAGCCTAAGTGATGGTTAACTTTTCAGATCAATCGATTTAATAGGTATTTGAAAAAGATCCATCCATCAACATCATCATAAATAAAATCAAAACAAAAATAAAAATTTTTCGTTTTACACAATAAGTATATACATTGGAAACTAGATTATTTTCTTTAAGGATATTTGGTTAAATGGTTAACAGGTTCTCCTTGAATTTGATTTATACATGATTCGTTCATGCAAATACCCTAAATTGTAAATATTAAAATATATATATCTTAAAAGTATTCTATTGGTGTAAATTTAAATTTTATTTCCTTACTTTTTTTTAAATTTTCCTTAGTAAATCAATTTCTTAGGTATTACCGAACGACATTATGCATCATAATTAAAAATAGATATCTCTGATTAAAGAAAGTGTGATGTCAATGATTCAGGGGCACCCTAATGTCAACGTTTTTCCCACGGTCGTTAATCATTCTCGCCTTCACCTGAGCGGTGCCTTTTTTGTAGGCGCCCTTGCCTTGCAGGTGTACCATGCAGGTGGGTCTCCAAGTCCTTCCAAGCAAATCCTGAAAAGGGTTTAAAATTGACAGATACCCCCCTCCCCATCTTCACTAAAACGATATTCAAATGAATGAAACAAAAAAATCTCGTACAAATATATCAATTACTACAATATGTCGTTTAGTAACAGGAAAAAAATTCCATTCAACAGTTGGTGTGATTTATAGTATTTAATAGATTAGTAACCATTCTAATGTAATTTCCACTTATTGAATCAATTCATTTTTATTTTTAATTAATTTATTCCTGTTATCTAATAAAATAGGTATATTATCTATCTTAAGTTAAGTTTTGAATATTTTATCTAGGTTAAACAAATATACAATAAAATGAAAAATTTATAAAATTATCTCTATTTTCCTTATTTATACAAATTACTAGTTTTAAAGATTATGTGAAATAATATTAAAATATATTAAACATTTTTAAAAAAACACATTTATAAAAATCGATTTATTCTAGTGTAGTTATGTTAAATTTAGGAATTATAAAAGAAAATTTTATAAAAAAGATCTAGATTAATGAGATTATACATATATATTTTATATTAAGATTTATATAAATATTTTTTTTATTTTTTTTTAGATTAACCATCTATATCAAAAAATAATTATTATAATTAGGCATATATATATATAATTAGTAACAGAGATAGAGAAAAATTATTTTCAAAATTGGACTTTTAAGATAAAATTTGTAATTAAGTAGGTGAAATTATAACGTTATATAAATTATGAATAATATTTGGATTCAGAGAATAAATAATATAAAACAATTAAATACAAATTTTTAAATTAATTATAAAATAAAAAATCTTTTATAGAGTACTTGTCTAACTCGTCGAATTCAGATTCATTCATATTAATGAAAGAAAGAGCACCGTAAACGTAATAATATGATAAATTCACTCATTGCCTTGAAATTGATTTTTTAATACAATTTAATAAATTTAATCGTATATTAAATAACTTAATTTAGTTAATATCGGTCTTATCTATAAAAAAAAAAATAAAATAAATAATTTTCACAGTAAAAAAAAATAAATACATTTTTTTTTAATTTGAATTATTTTATGTAAATTCATTTGATTTAATTCCAATAGATAATTTTTTGTCCTTAATATTTGTTTTTTTCAAATATATAAAAAACAAAATATACAAACATTGAATTAATTATTCTAATTGAATTTTATAAAACTACGTTTTATTTTAATTGTATGCCATAATTATTTATTTATTTTTCTTAGAGAACACGCGTTGGAGTATGGATTATTTATCAATAACAGCAGAATAAAAGAAATCTTGAAAAATTCCCTCTGACCTTTTGAATCTTTTGGCGCCATCATTCTACAGGCATTGAGCGAATTCTTCTGATAAAATTAATTAGCATGAATGTTGTTAACTAAATCAAATTAATTTAATATTTTTATAATTCTATTTCTTCAAAGTGTATTTTATTTAAATATATATCTCTAACTCATGAAAAATTGAATAACATAATATAGGTAATAATAATAATTCCTTTTATTATTATAATTATTATATATTATAAAGAATGAAATTGATCCAAATTAACAAATATATTTTACAAAAATATAAAATAATCAAAAACGTATGACAATTTTGCAGT